>JAQFVV010006197.1:22874075-23474075 GCA_028023455.1 Epiperipatus broadwayi
GCAGACATTAGCAAAGAAAGCTCTGATGATGACTTCAGGGTCGTTGAAACTGTTAGAATAAAGTTTTCATATAAAAAATAGTTTTTTTAAAGCTTTTAAGGAAGTTGTAAATGGTATGATAATACTATTGTAAAGAGTTCTGATGATGACTGAAGGACAGTCGAAACTATTAGAATAAAATTTTTATATAAAAAAATAGTATTGTTAAAGTGTATAAGGAAGTTGTAAATGGTATGATAGATATTATAAGATATATAATTGTCTGGCCCTATAATATTACCATAATAAGTATTAATCAATAAAATTAACTAGAATTTTGTATTTTTAGTATTTATTTAATATAGAGAATTGAAACTTCATCACTTTTTCTAGCTTTATTTGTTTATATTGCTTTCAACATTTTATATTGCTTTCAACATTGGGTAATCATTAATCAACTGGATTATTTATTCTCATTATTTTTCTTCTTTTTAATAATACAATTGTTTCATCCTATTGGTTTAAGAAAATGCATCAATGCTGAAACTGTAAAAACAAACAAACAAACACATAATTCCATGGTTAATTAATTAAAGTTGGAGATTTGCTAAATCAATTTCCTTTCTGTTTTTCATCTAATTTTTGTAGATAGACTAACTTTCAAAATAAGTATATTTCTTTCTTTCCTTTTACTCTTACTGAAACTATTGAATAAAATTGCTTAATTAGATAAAATGCTAAAGATTAAAAAAGTTAAATGAAATGCTATTTCATAATTATTATTAATAATGTTTTAAAATGTAAAATAACATTAATAAAAAACAATTGATGAAAATGGAATTTTATAGCATGCATACACACATTGATTCATTATACATATCGATTTTGTTTTGTTTGTGTATAGCTGGCCAAAAAATCTGATGTTTTGATTGAAAATTATTTAACTGGAAAATTAGATGGTATGGGTCTTGGTTATGAAGATTTACACAAAGAAGCACCTCAGCTGATTTACTGTTCTATTACTGGTTAGTGCCTTTTTTAAAGTTGTGTTTAACCATATGGAATGATTAATTTTATAATGATTATGTAATGAGCTAATATTATCAATTTTAACCAAACATTTTAATTTCTTAAAACAGGCAAAACTCACTATATGTACACAAGCATAAGAGGTGGGGATCATGTGATGTTTATTTTAATTTCTTAAAATATAGTTAGGGCATATATTTTGCATGGTAATTAAAATGGTAACAAGTTAATCTGAATACTTTTATTGATGTATCAAATAACATATAGAGCAAAAGTTATTTTTATACAATATTTTAGTCTTTTGTTCTTTTCAATTTTTTATCATAAAGTCTTTTTTTGTATATATTTAACTTATCTATCTCTTCAATATTCTTTAATAATATATTTAACTTATCTATCTTCACAAATGTTATTAATTTTTTACTAAATATATTTTCATTGTGAGTTCTTTTTGTATAATTTGTTATTCTTATTAATAGTTAATCATTTTTTATTTGCTTGCCTCTGAATCTACTTGTTTATTTTTGTACATCTTCATTTTCTTTATCCATTCTCATATCTTGATACATTTTCATATTATTGTTTTCCTGAAAGTTTGTGATGATGGTATTTTAGTTGTATTTATATATTGGACTATTTTCATTATCTATTAAGTATTGAATGTCTTTAGAAAAAATTAACTTTATTTAAATTTTCCAATTGTATTAAATTGTTATTAATAACTTATATATTAACCAGTGTACTATTACTAACAGTTGAATGTAATGGGAAAATTTAAATAAAGTTGAATTTTTCTAAAGACATTCAATACTTAATATTAGATGATGGAAATAGTCCAATATATAAATATAATTTCCATATTATCTTTTCTATTATTTTTTTTTGCTATTTATATATTTTTTACTGTTTATATATTTTTTATTTTCTGCCTATGGTTATGATGCTTATATATCTATTTATAATTCAGTTAGATATTCACTTAATTTTCCAGTTCATACCATACAATTAAGCAAGAGCAGCTTCTTCAGTGATTACTCAAGCTTACACTAGATGACACTAGAATAGGGAACTGCTCTTGTTTTTTTTTTTTTTTTTTTTATGAATATAGTTCTGTTAAGGCAAAAAATGAATGATTGGTTTACCTTTTTTATACAAATATAAAATTACAAGAAAAAAAATCTTCATTCTATAAAATTAAAAATATTTCAATTGTTTTAAACAGATCTCTTCACTCTTGTGGAGGGATGAACAAATATTAGAAATATTTCAATTGTTTTAAACAGATCTCTTCACTCTTGTGGAGGGATGGAGAAATATTAGAAATATTTCAATTGTTTTAAATAGATTTCTTCACTCTTGTGGAGGGATGGACACATAATTTTAAAACAAATTTCAAATGAAATATATGAAAAGATATTCAAAAAATATATCTAAGATTTTATTTTAGATGTATAAGAGAATACAATCCATAGCTTATTATTTATAAGATAATATAGTATTGTTTTTTATTTATATTTTATTCTTTATTAGAATTCCATGCCCCTAATTTAAATATTGTGTCACCAGATATAAATAATGAAAACAATAAGAAATATATTAAATCTAACTCGCGAAGTTGCAAACTATGCTGTATTGTAACCGGATCACCTGCCAACCTATATTATTGGTTGTAACTATTTCCTGATAAGCATATAAGCATATTGCAGGACAGAAATAAAGATTGGCATTACCCAATGTTTATCTTACCACCCTACAACAATATTTCCTGCTCATCAGAGGATGTAGCGTTAAAGAGAGTGGAAACATATAAAAAATTTGTTTATTTGGTTTCCCAAATGGCACCACTAGAGTTCCAGCTTACCACAACCTTACTTACTTATTCAGATCTGGTTATGCTGAACATAGCTCAGGAGGCATGAGATTCTTGTGAACAAATGCAATAAATGATGAGTGATGTGAAATGAAACTGACTAGATAGATTAGTTTTAGATAACAATTTATTTGACAACAAAAGTTATTGACAGTTCATCTTTGGATTGGCACTTTCCTATATGTGCATATGTTCCTAGGTCAGTTTGATTTACATTTAATCATTTTTTTCATAATCACCGATGATTGGTGCAATAAGTCCTCAACTATAAGTTCTGTACAAAATATTCATCCTTTATTGCTGGTATCTGGATGTAAATCTCAGTCATTCATCTTTGATCCAGGTGTATATCTGAAGTAGAAATACATTCGTTCAATTTAATTTTTACATAGAAGCATTTTTAATCTGTGTATTATAAAGGCATATCAAATCTCTGTTGAAATTTGAAGTAGAAACATATTCAATTTAATTTTTCTATCAAAGCATTACAAATCCTGTATTCATGTATATATAAATACAGCTTTGATTTAACTCACATATTATTATATTTTTCATTTATTTTTAAATCAATATTTTTTAAAACTTTATTTTCTTACATTTCATTTGATAAATCAATCATTTGAATAGTTGTATTTTATTTTATCTGTTAATTATTTCAACAAATACATTTTCAAAATATATTTAAATATTATAAATGTATCAAATTTTCCTTATCTTGATATTTAAATCTTCACATCAAGAAGGGGTTGACTTGGGCTGAACGGCACACTGAATTATTGCTACTATTAATTGGGCCTGTTTTCTGATTTTCCTGGGCTTTTCACATAGTTGGAGAGAGAAAAAACTGCTTTCTACTCACTCATACTGGAGTTTTCCAAATTAATAATCCGCTCTTCCAGTATTCAGTTATCCAGTAACTAAAAAGTTTTCTTCTGTTGATGATAACTATGGTTTCCAACTTTGTTATTTTAGAATTCCAAAAAGTAACAAATTGCATAGCAATGACTACAATTTCAACAGGTCTCCCTCCTAATAACTGATTGTACTGTCACTGTAACTCTAACTGTAACTGGCTTATCTCATTAAGCTGCTCCTTTTATTTCTTCTGCTTCCCATGTTTTTTCATCTACCAACATGTTTTTAAAAAACAATTGTTTAAAAGCCCCAGGCAAGAAGGTGATGTTTTTACATTTAAATCTGAAAACATATAGCTCTAAAATAAATTGTATCTGCTATAATTTAAATTGAAGATTTATCAATTAATGATAAAGATTTATTAATTAAATGCATCTTTTGTATTTTTTTAATTTTACTTTTTTTTTGTTTTATAATACAATTGGAAAAGTGATTTTAATTCACTGTCATTTGCTTCTTTATTTACTTTTTTATTTACTGAACCTCGAAAGTTTTATTTTTAATTTTAACTACTTTAACTCAGGAGGGAAAGAAATCTTTAATATATATATATATGAAACAATGTATCTGTTTCAGTATATAACTATACAACTTCATTTATATGCTATCCAAAGTAAAATGTAAACAAATGTAAATAAAATAGCAAAACCATTAAAATTTGCAAATTTTAATATACGGCAGCCATTTTTCTTTCCCTGAACTGAGCACTTGCAAATTATGTATATTACTGAAATATCTTCACTTTATATTGAAAACACATATATTTTAAACTTTCTTTATTATCTTTTCTGAATTACAGTATTTTATTTAATAAAATAATTTCTAAAAGTAAAAGTTTACAATATTTCAGAAAATTCAGTAAACATTGACTTAATTGGGAAGTGATGTGATGTACTGTGACTTCTCCTTAAATGGAGTCAGGAATCTCTCAGCAACAATGCCCAGAGAAACCTGTTAGCCACTTTACCTTCCTTTTCCATTGTCCACCCTAAGTTTTCCCATAATCTGCTCCATCCCATTTCCACAACATAATCTTTGTCAACTCCATGACCTTCATATCTAAATCCCCCTTATCTTTTCCCAAACCTAGCATAAAAACCAATAACTCACTTTCTGTATAATCACTTTGTTCATATTTAATCTTCCATAACTTCATTATTTGTACCCTTTCTGCTTCCAAGCATTTACATTGAAGTAACAGATGCCTAATATTTTCTATGCCTTCTTTACACAACTTGCAGACTAAATCACCCATATTTTTCCATTTACATGTATATTCCCTTGTTGCTAAAGATCCCATTCGAGCCTTAAACAATAAACTACTTTCCTTACTATTATCATAAATTAACTCACACCCAATGTTCTGTTTACTTCTATATATATTTAAACTCATTTTACTCTCCATACTAGTTCTCCATCTCTCCAACTCCCTATTCTTTATTAATGCATCTATTCTTCTATCCCACTCCTTACCACTATAACACTCAACAATCCTCCTAACACAATCATCCCACCTTTTGTACAAGTATACTGACATAAATTCTTTATCCAAATCTTCTGCATACCGCATTACCTTTCTCACCCATCTTGTTGCCTGCCCTTTACTTGTAACCCAATTAAATACTATTTTGGCTATTCTTTTATTATCCATAAACTGCAATCTACCAAACATTTTCAATTTGCTTTTTGCATCCCTCATATAAAAACTTGACCATCCCATTTCTCCTTGAATTGCCTCCTTTGCTGTCCACACCTCAGCATCTAATGCATGTCTTCCTACTTCCCTTTGTACTTTTTCTAAGCAATCTAATACCCCTTTACTAACACATAATGCATCATTGCCATATGTTAACCCTGCTACTGCCACTCCCTTCCATACAATTCTAGCTACATCATATTTATTATATGAAAACACTGTTAATTTCTTTATCAATCCCTTTCTTTTCTTTGCTTCATTTATCAATTTTTTCTCCCATTCATCCAAGCAATTTTTCTTATTACTCAAGATGATTCCCAAATAACTATATCTATTCACCACACTTAACTTTATATCCCCCAATAAGAAATCTTTGTCTTCTCTTTCCCCAGTATTCACCATCATTATATTTGATTTTTCTTCACTAAATTTAATCCCCATATCTTTACCCACCCTTGCGCATGTCCTCAGCATAACTTCCATATCTTCTCTTCTTTCTGCACACAAAAAGACATCATCTGCAAAAAAAAAGACCTGACAATGTATATACTCTCTTGCCACCTATTAATGGTATCTCTATCCCTCTTCCAAGACTTTCTATTGCTCTCTCCATTTCACTCAAATACAACACAAACAAAATAGGTGACATAGGGCATCCTTGCCTCAGTCCCACCACATTTTTAACTTTAACTGATTCTATATCCCCTAATTGATATGTATAGTAATTATTTTCATATAATTTCTTAATAACACCCACTAAAGCTTCATCCATTCCCAGATTTGCTAAACTTATCCATAATCTACTTCTATTCACTCTATCATATACATTCCTTATATCTATAAAACTCATATATAACTGTCTACCTGAATTTCTACTCATATCTATAAGTTGTGTAACTACAAATAAACTATCTCCTATACGTCTATCTGACCTAAAGCCTTCTTGCATTTCCCCCACTACATTATTTTCTTCCATCCACTTTGCAACTCTTCCAGCCACCATATATGAAAAAACTTTATATAAAACTGATGTTACCACTATTGGTCTATAATTATTTAACTTTCTATGATCCTTACCTTTTCCTTTAAATAATAATCTTACTCTTGTATTACTCCAGCTAGCCGGAAAAATTCTCTTCTGTGCCATCTTATTAAAACATGATAGTAACTTTACTTTTTGCCCTATGCCTTAAATTCATTACCATCTCTGCTGCCCATCCATCTAACCCTCTTGCCTTACCACTTTTCAATTTCTTCCCTGCCTCATTCAGTTCCTTTTCTGTAAAGCTAATATTCCCATTACTATATGCTTTCATATTTTCTATCCCTCTGTCCTTCACATCTAACATCTTTTCTATATCCATTACATAACTATTCAATATTCTCTCTAATTCTTCTCTAGAGCTACACTCTATTCCCTCCTCATCCAGTAGTACTATCTCTCTCTCCCCTAAATTCCTCCTTTTAATGTAATTCCAAAATTTTTTACTCCCATCTCTTCCACTTTTATTAATATCATCCAATAATTTACTATTTAGTTTCATTCTCTCTCTATAATTATCTATTTTAGCTAACTTCTTCTTTTCTAAGTACTTTTCCCATTTAGCATTAATATCTTTTTCACTTTCTTTGTTCTTAATAGCACACTTATATTCTCTGCATGCTTTTTTCCTCTCTTTTACACTTTTACTAACTCTCATTTTTCTATTATTTTTATTCTTCTGAATATTCTCACCTAAAACCCTATTTGCCACTTTTTCTATTTCATCACACCAGTCCTCATACTCATTTCCAACCAACTCTTCCATGGTTTCTTCAACTTGTATTCTATACTCTTCTAACTTATTCTTATCATTCACTCTCCATCCACATCTTTCACTATTGTTTCTACTTTTATTTCTATTTTCCATCACATTACTAACCATTTCAATTACAAAGAAATTATGATCACTATTACATACTCTCTCTTCATTATCAAACACCTTAATTTTCCATACTTTATCCATTCCCTCTTTCTCTACCAATACATAATCTATTGTGTGGGATATATTATTCCTAGACCATGTGTATTGTCCCTCATAAATATTTGATAAGTTTCCAATGCTCAAATTTACTCTCTGACAAAATTCCTTCAAAAGCTGTCCATTCTTATTGTCTACATCATCAATTTCTTCAATATGCCCATTCATATCTCCTATAACCATTATTCTCTTCCCCTTTTCTTTAAAACTCTGTATATCCTTAACTAGGCATGCATATATGCTATTGTTCCATTCCATTATAGTTTGACTATCTCCAGTAGCTATATAAACTATAGCCACCATCCATTCTTGTTTTCCCAACCTTATTTCAAACCACAAATGTTCTTGGCATTTAACAGTATTTAAATATTTTTTTGATATAACACCTATACCACCACCCTTTTTTTCTTTCTCTTTTTTATTTATACCCTGCCATACCAAATCTTCCAAAACAGGTTCTTCATCTTCTCTTAGATGTGTTTCCACTACTGCTAATACCTCAAGCCTTTCATTTTCAATTGCTTTGTTTAATTCCTGCCACTTTTCTGATCTCCTACCACCTTGCATATTCAAATACCCAATTTTAACAATTTTTTCTTTCCTAACTACTCTTTTATAAATTTTTTTGATTCTTTCTTCTCCATTATGTTTATAAATAACTTGCTTACTATTAATTTTACAGACCCATTCCCTCTCCACATCTACATTTATATCTAAATCAACTGCCCTTTGTTTATTCCTTACCTCCCATCCATTCTTCATCTTTTTAATAACACTACAATTTAAAATCCCACCCCCCTTTACAAGTTTCTCAAACTACATTTTTTATAAATTAGACTCCCTAAAACTTCACTTCCTTGTTTCCCTAAGTGCAACCCATCTTTCCCAAATAACTCCCTCTTCCCAATAAAAAAATCCCACACATCCACAAACGTAACAACATTTTTCTCACACAATTCTTTCAATTTCTCATTTATAGAACATGCCCTATCTAACATATACCTTTTATCAAATCTTGGTAATAATCCATTCCTACTCTTCCTTTAACCATACTCAAATTCCTAATCAATTCTGTGTACTCACCCATTACTCTCTCTGATGCCTCTGATAAATTATTAGTCCCTACCATAACATATACATCTCTATTCCCTTGCTTCTTTATTTTATCTGTAACATCCCTAATTTTAGCTCCCAGCAAACATACTCTTACATACCTGTTTCTATTTTCCCTTGCAATTATATCTCCACATTTTCTTATTAATGAATCACCTATCAATACTGTCTCATAGTCTACTTTCTCTGCTTCATTCACAACCTTCTCCACCACTTCCTGGACTTCCTTATCTACTTCTTCCTTATCATTCCTACTCAATAATACCTTTACCTGCTCACACTTCTTCTCTAACAATTTTAATTTTGCTTCTACATCCTATACATCTTCCTCTATCGTACTTATTCTTTGGCCAACCATCTCCAATGCACTACCTATTTTTTCATCCATATCTCTTGTCACTCCACTACAAACACACTCTATCCTACCTTCCTCAACTACATTTTGTTCCATTTCTCCTGACTTCCTCAACTACGTTTTGCTCCATTTCTCCTGACTTACTCTTTATGCTATCTACACTTTGAAACCACCTTTTCACCTCTTTTATCACATTCACACACTGTCTACATAACCGTAAACCTGCTACATCCTTCCTTGTCTTATTTAAGCATTTCAAGTGGAAAATCTGATCACATATATTACATTCTACCACAGCACGTCTAATTCCTTTCTGACGACTATATATGCATTGTAAAATACAAATGCAATCCATATTACTTATTTTCCAAGCCAACTATTCTATATTCAACTTTATACTTTCTCTTCTACTCTTCAAACCCTTTTGCACAGAAAGATAAAAATTTTTACTTTTAAAACGATCTATCAATAATCAAGTGTACCTTAGGCTTCTAGATGTTATCTTTTACCTCAAAATAACTGTTTTTAAATTAAAATAAAAAAAAAAAACTTTAATAGCAAATTTAAACCAACTAATCTTATGTACAACTTAGTTATAGAAATCCTTTCATTAACACACATTCAACAAAAATATATATATATATTTTTAAACTGCTATATTTTTAAAATGGCGATTGAAACACTTTTTTTTAATAATAATTTTGATCTTTCCAAATTAAAAAAAACTATCTCTCTTGATCACAATTTACTCCTCACTTTCATACCACAATTAAAATATTTAAATTGATGATTTCAGATGATTAATCGCATAAAAAATATATCAAACTTAGCTGAAATTGAAGTTAGTGACCAGTACTATTCTCAAACAGCCAGCTGTTAGCAATTTCTTGAAAAAGAGACATCTATTGTTCTATAAAAGAACATGTTATTGGAAAAAAAAAAAGAATATTTCTTAAAGTGTATTTTGCTATTTACTTTATTTTAAAAATAACATTTTTAGTTAAGTTTTTCTTTTATTGCTTCTGTAGATGCATGAGTGAATACACACTGTAAAATAAAATAAATATCGCTTCCATTTATTATTAATAATTATATTATTATTATTTAGAAATTTTGTTTATAATCAAAATTATAATTTTGATTTATATACATATAAAAAAATCTCTGTTATATATGTGTGTGTATTTTGGAAATTATTATACACTTGCATTTCAATAAACAATAAGTATTCTATTCTAATAATTTCTTATCAACAAAAGGTGAGCTATTATAGTTCGCAGCCCCACTATATATATAACACAAATACTTGACGAAAATTGTTTCTAATATTTCAGCAGAGGATTGGTTGGTTGAAATATTAAAAGCAGCTATATAGACAGGCAATTGTTTTTTTCCCCAAAATATATAATGATAGAATTCTGATGTTTGGCTCCTAGAACAATTAATTGAGTTTCCAGTTATCGAACAAAATGTACATAATGCCATATTAGCAGTCATTACACATCATTAATATGTATGATTTATTATTTATTTTCAGACTTATTTATGGCCTGATTAACCAATTATATATATATACCCATTTTAATAGTTAGATTGGCTATGAGCCATGGGAAAAAATCCTAAACTTGATTAAAACCTGAAAGAATTTCATGTTTTGTCTGGTCTAGATTTACTATTTTAACAATTTACATATAATTTGCATATTAATATCTACACACTTCTCCACATTATTTATTACTGTAGCCATGCATATGAGGCAATATGCCTTGAAAGCGATCAGCTTTTACTTGTTTATTTATTGTTTGCAAGAGTACATTATATAGCTTCTCCTGCCAGCACATCAAAACGCTTGTAATTTTGTTATTTTATCATTGTAAATAATATGTTTCAGTCTGAAAAATAATAGAAAAGTCAAAAATATAGATATATTACCACTTTTACAATATCAAAAATGTTCTTTTAGCTCGAATTTATGTGATCCAATGGTGTATACTCTAGATTCCATAATAGAATGGGAAAAAAACTTTATGTCAAATATATATATAAAGTAATTAGTAATTTTTTTCTGTTGAATAGTGATTCCATTAAGTTTTTTCTTCTCTATATCTAATATCTAGACTAATTTATTGTTCAGAGTAAAGAACTTATTATCACATCTATTTTTTTTCCATGAATTTCTGCATATTGAGTATTTGTTCAAGTGTTACCAATTTGACATAAAGTTTTTTTCCCATTTTATTATGGAATCTAGAGTATACACCATTGGATCACATAAATTCGAGCTAAAAGAACATTTTTGATATGTAAAAGTGGTAATATATCTATATTTTTGACTTCTCTATTATTTTTCTGACTGAAACGTATTATTTACAATGATAAAATAACAAAATTACAAGCGTGTTGATGTGCTGGCAGGAGAAGCTATATAATGTACTCTTGCAAATCAATAAATAAACAAGTAAAAGCTGAGCGCTTTCAAGGCATATTGCCTCATATTCATGGCTACAGTAATAAATAATGTGGAGAAGTATGTAGATATTAATATGCAAATTATATGTAAATTGTTAAAATAGTAAATCTAGATCAGACAAAACATGAAATTCTTTCAGGTTTTAATCAAGTTTAGGATTTTTTTTTCCATGGCCCATAGCCAATCTAACTATTCAAATGGGTATTTAACTATTTTTAGTTGAAGAATAAAATGAGAATGGAAATTTAGCAAATTCTTATCACTTTGCGATTGGTGAACCTGAAAATTATGCCTTATTTTTCATTGTTTTTTGAGCTGTTAGATAGGCCTCTATTTTAAATTAGATTGTTTAAAAGATATTTTACTACTTTTTATTTATATATAATAAATATATGAATCAAGATATTTATAATGGTGTGCTTTGATTCTTTTTATTTATTATGCGTAGTGAAGTAGAGAAATGTAAAAATAAATTGCTATGAAAGTATAGTCAGAAATAATCAGAGTAGGATAGGATTCTCCATAATTAAAAAAACATTTTTACTAATCATACTTTGTATTACTAGGTTATGGTTCTAGTGGTCCTTATCAGAGCAGACCTGGTTATGATATCATAGCAGCAGCCCATGCAGGTCTTCTGCACATTACAGGCCCAGAGGTAAGAACTAAATAAGAATGTACAATTAGACTAAAAATACTATTGGAACACACCATGGCAGTGCTTAAAAAATCTCTTTTAAAAACATTCTTAAAATTTATAATATTTTGACAACTGGAGGCATGTTTATAAATAACAAATAATTTTAGCTTTCCTTTCTTTGTAAATACGAAACCTAAAATTAAAATGGTTCTGTTTCTTTTATATTTTTTATTGTTTATTAAATATAATTTTACTTTCATTAGTATTATTATACTCTAAAACCATCTATAATGAACTTGGGTAATCAATAGATTCTAGATAACAATGCCACATTTAGCTCTCCAGACTAGCATTTGGCTACTGGTTTTCATCAATGAGGAGTGTTGTATCTATCCCTTGGTTCCAGAAAATTTGATGTTTCTGACTGATAAAAATTATAGTAGCCAGAAATTAATTTGGATATTTAAATGTAGACTAACACCTAAGATCCAATAATTACTCAAGCTTACAATAGATGGCTCTGGGACTAGAATAAATTGAGTTAATTATTGCTCCTCATACAAATGTTGCAAATAAGCAAGAAAAGTAATGCAATGCTTTAATATATTATATATCTTTTAAACTTATTAAAATTATATATTTATTATAGTCTTTTAGTTATAGAATCAGTTATTCAATAGGTCTAGTGCCATTTAAATACGTTGGTCATTACAATTGCATTCAGTTGATAAGACTAATTTTTTTTTTTTTTAATTTTACTACACTTAGAAATAGGCAGAAAACTGTGCTCTTTAGTCATTCTTATTATTTGTCCAGACTACTCATATTCTTTAATATCAGAAAACTCAAATAATTGAAATTGCCACTCCAGTCAATATTAAATTACATTCTGCATTTGTCAATGTTTGTAAAACATTCACCATAGAATGGGAGTAGGTTTTTTATTTTTGCCAATGGATTTTGAATTCTGCAACCTGATTTGTCATCCTAAAATTTAAATGGAGATGTTTAGTTACCAAAGATCTTGCTGTGTTTATTAAGATCCAATATGTTCATGATATGTATCATTTTTAAGCATGTGACCAATAATGCTTTATTTGTGCTATAGTTGCTTGATCTTAAAAAAATATTTTACCTTTGTTCATAAATTAGAATAACCATGTTTGAATCTATGATTGGTTGTGCAATATTCAGATACCAGAGTGACTTGCAAAGTTAGAAATTAAGTTGATTTTATCATTGAACTAAACTACAAAATGTTATAACAATAAACACAACCCACCTAAAATGCCAATTATTACAATTATTATAAGTATAAAATCAATGTATAAAATAGTTGGTAGTCCTATTTAACTTTATAACAAATGAAGAGTAAAGTCATATAATAAATTATTACAATTTAGTGAGAAGGTGCCAAACTTAGTGCACACAAAGTATGATATTATCCTCCCTAAATAAATACCCTAATGACTAATACTAATCATTTTTATGATAAAAATTATCATACTATTTTTAGCCTAAATATAGACTTTGAATTTTAAGTAAAGATGAAAATATTTATTATAATCAAACACACCTATATGGAATAATCAATTCTACTTCATTCTATTTTTTCATGTATAATATTATAATTTTATTTTTATCATATATTGTCTAATCATATGAATAAAAAAAGATATTTGAAAAAAAAAATCCCAAGATGCATTTTACGTTGAACCAGTAATCATCAATTGGCATCATTCACAACCTCTTATATATTTTTGTTATTATTGCTCTTTATAAATATCAATATGAAGATGGCAAACTTACTGCACACACATCTATGACATCATCATCCTCAAGTAAATATTGCACTAGCATATTACCCTTTTTATTAGACAATGATAACCTTTATATTCACTCTCTAGCCTGTATAGTCTCAAAAAACAAAATTCTTTTCATATGAGACTCTAATGGCACTGCTGCTTAATATATTATAACGGGACGGCCTTAATCATCCCAGTTGGTGTATTAAATGTAATATAATCAATTATATTTAATGTTTAGAAGTCATTAACTTAATGCTTCATAGTTAGGTTCGCCAAATATAACAGAATGGATTATATTTAAAATCTAAGTTAGTCTTGTTAAATATAAAGGGATGATTAAATTCCTTAGAAAGAGGATACGCATTTCACTACAATCGAACTTTGGGTCTTCAAGTAGAATGCTAGAAATGAATCGATGAAATACCAAGTCCATGATTATATATACCTTTATTATGCTAGCTCATTAATCTTTAAGTAAGTTTAAATACAATTTAGACCAGGTCATCCATCTTTCATCCCTCTTTCAGTCACCATTATGCCACGATATTTAAACTCACGGAGAATTTGCAATCAGCTCATTTCAGGAATAATTTCAAAACAAGTTATTTCATATGCCTTTATATAAGCATTAATTATAACCATTATTCATATGATATTTATAATACTAGCATATATATAATATAATTCAATAATGATTAGACAAAGAGATCACGTTAACAAATCAATATTTAATAAACAATAAAAAATATAATAGAATAGATAATAAAATATTAATAACTAAATACGGATAAATTTTATCATTTTAAAAGAATATTAATAAATGATATTTTTTTATTTAATACCCCATGATAAAACTCAATACTATAATAAACTTTCAAAAATTAAAGAAAATAGCTTAAATTAATAGATATATAAAAACAATATCTGGGTTCAAAAATTAATAATTTATGTAACTTATTAACTTATTTACCGTTCTTATTTATATGCTTCACAATTACCCATATATAGGTATTATTTACCATTGTATAACTTACGTTTAATGTATTTTTATGTATTAAAAATACATTAAACGTTTACAATATTACGTAGTAAACACAATATAATCCTGTTTAAGATATCTGTCAAATAATAACTATTTTTTTATATCCCTCATCTAATTTGATGAATTATGTTAAGCTTTCAATTAATTATATTTAATAATAAATATAATTTTCCTATCAAGATATAAAATGATGCGATGCCAAATTTGAAATAAAGATAATAATAATAATAATAAACATATTAAAATAATATAAGCATTATTATAATATATATAAATATATAATAAAGGAAACTTATTTATAAGAGATTTGAGAGTAGGTATTGAAGTCTATAGTTCATCATCCTAATGAAGATCTTTTACGAAGTATATTATTAATCCATTGGTATAATGATGATTTTATTTATCCATAGACGATAAACTGTTAACAATATCCAATGATTTGATTAATGTGAAATAAAATAAATATTCTTCGAATGTAGATGTTCTTAATCTTCATTTTTTATTATCCTTAGACGTTCTATATATCTAATATTTCAAAATATTTTAAAATAGCATGCAAGGTTGTTTCAAACCTTTTACGATATAATAAGTGTACTACTCAGTGCACATTGTTTTATCCTTAATATATATATATAATTATCTTAAATTTATATATATCCGAAGAATAATGGAAGAGTTAAAACAACGTAGTTTCAAAACTTAAACAGACGTTCTTTTCTTTTATATTGCTATTCCTTTAAGATTGAGTAGAAAATTAAATATATTTTCCTTGCAAACTTTGAATCCACAAATTATTTTAATTTGGAAAAGTTAATATTTAAATTCCAATCGTTAAATAGTAGTATTGATAAAAGAAAAATAATATTTTTTTAAAGAGAAATGATTTTCTTTTTTCCTTCGTTTTTTTATATCCAGAGCACGAACGAATCTGCTCGTGTGTTATATAAGTTCATGCTTAATTCAACTATCAATTGTTCCACTGACATTAAGATTTAATAATAAAATAAAAAAATATATAAGTATTTATTCTTAACTTCAAATCTGGCATTTTACTCAAAAGCTTAAGGTATATATTATTTAAAACTTAAATGTATATATAAATAGTACATATATGTTACATAATAAAATAGTCAAATATAAATTTATATTTATAAATAATTTCACAAGAGATAAAACACGCTAGACCAATAATAATAACTGTAAGTTACTATTATAATATATTAACTAAAACATGCTTACATATGTATGCAGAAAGAAGTTGTTACTGTTTACTGATAGAAATATCTTATAAACTCATTAGAATTTGTATTTCATTTACTTATGATGAGATATGTTGATTTTTCCCTTTGTTTGTACTGCTAATTCAAATTTTCATGCATAATAAAATGGTTTCTTTCTTCTTTATAACTTAAAGCCAGGTGCACTTTTGATGAAGTGTCCACCATAAGAGAGCTATAATTGTGATAAACTTCACTGAAAGTGCATTCAGCTTTAGGTTATAAAAGGAAAAGAAAACACTTTGTTATAAAGAACTTTTCTTTTAATATTAAGGGGGTGTGGGATGTAAGTGGAATTGTGGGTAATATTTAGTATGAATGTGTTGTTATCTTGTAGTCCTTTGCATCTGAGAAGTCTGCTTGTAGCAATGAAACCATTGGTTGTGTTTTAGAGTTTACTTTTGTTGGCTAATCTGGTTTAGTTGTGAATTGGGGATAATTTTGATTATTTTATTGACTAGTTTAGGTTTAGGTTTTTAAGGATATATATATAATATTTGAATATAAGATTACTGCTTATACCAAACTTAATGTAATATTAAGGAATTTGAATTCACACTTTCAAACTCCCTACATCTATCCACTCCATCCTTTACAACTATACACATGACCACATACACATGAAAAGAATAAATGATCTCCAATATTGTATTTCATGCTGAACCAGCACTCATCAGTTGATCCAGATCATCATCTCCCACACACATATACGATCAGTGCTCAGTTTATATTAAAATAGAAAATCTTCAAACTTTAATTGACATGCTTCAATCTTCTTTACCCTCCAACTTTTCAGCCATCCATATCATTGAAAATCTGATGATAGAATGCTCAAAGCCCTTGTTGATACCAATATTATTGTTATATCCATATTGACTTAAGTTACTCTGACCATATAGAATCTTTATATGTCCATTTAAATACACAGAAGAGGAATAAGCAGAATACAGGCTCAATATGTAATATTTTAAATACAAGTATATCATCTATACCAAACAATATAATTAGAAGGGATTTGAACTCAGACTTTCAAGCTTCCTACATCTATCCACTCCATTCTATAACAAACACATTTATATAAAAAAGATAAATGATTTTCAATATACATCCCATGACTGACTATGTGTGTGGGAGATGATTATCTGAACCAACTGATGAGTGCTGATTCAGCATCAAATACTTAAATTGAAGATCATTTATCTTTTTCACATATATGAGGTCGTGTGTATTGGTTAAATAGGATGGAATGGATAGATGTAAGAAGCTTGAAAATGTGAATTATAAAGTTAAATGTGAAATTTACAAATGATTATGCAAACTAGTCTGTGAATCATATATATATATATATATATATATATATATATATATGTAATAACTGAAACACAGGCTTGTTATATACCTGTGGCTATATATATGTAATATAGGGTATATGAGCACAGACTTTCACACCACCCACCTCTCTCCACTCTATCTAATAACACTGATACACCTAAACACATATATACTGAAAAGATAAATAATCACCAATATACATATTTCATGCTAAACCAGCAATCATCAGTTGGTCCAGACTATCATCTTTACACACATGTATAGTATAAGTGCTCAGATATATATTAAGATAGACTATCCTCATAGTTTAATGGTCAGGCTTCAATCCACTCCACACTCCAACATGGGTGTGACAATAATCTCGGCCTCAGGGTGGCCTTTGAGCATTCCATCATCAGATTTTCAATTGGATGGACGGTTGAAGAGTTGGAGTGTGGAGTGGATTGAAGCCTGTCCATTAAACTATGAGGATAGTCTATCTTAATATATATCTGAGCACTTATACTATATATGTGTGTAAAGATGATAGTCTGGACCAACTGATGATTGCTGGTTTAGCATGAAATACGTATATTGGTGATTATTTATCTTTTCAGTATATATGTGTTTAGGTGTATCAGTGTTATTAGATAGAGTGGAGAGAGGTGGGTGGTGTGAAAGTCTGTGCTCATATATATATATATATGCTAATCCTTTAATGTTTATTTGACATCTTTTAATGCTATCTTTTAACTTCTTTTGCTGCAAACTTTTTTCTTCTAAAATACTTCACTATCTTTTGCAATCTACATTCTTCCAGTATAATCAATCAACATTGTACCTTTTTAGAATGTCTTTGAGATCTATATAAGAGGGATGTGCTTCTCCCATCAGTTCCTCCTCAACTTCATTATAAAATACTTTTAATACACCTGTTGCTATTCATTCATTTCACTGTGCTAAATACGGAAGAACTTTACAATAATAGATTAAATACCACCACATCTAGCAAATTAAATGATCTTTCAGTCTTGCCTTTATATAAACTTATAGAAAAAAAATTAATAAAATTTTTCTTGAGTCTTTATGTTACATTGTTGGGGATTTATAGACTTTTTTGTACAATAACTTTAGTAAAATAACAGCTCCATAGTTATTTAAGTATATCCTATTTTGCAACAATTGTTTCTTAACATCCAGGTTTGCTTTTCTATCTAAAATACTTCGAATATATTTTAAATTAATTCAATTTCATATACTGATAACTATATAAAAATAAAGTTTTTCAATTTTTTTTTCCACCACTAGTTGATAAAACCCTGAATGATTTCACTTTGATTTTAACTTTATTTAGGCAAATAAAAAAGTTAGATACAGAAAGCAAGTGAAGATATTTATATTTACGTTAATGTTTTTAAATTTTTATCACAGTTAATTTGCAATAACTTTATAAAGGAATAGTTTAGTCATTATTTACAATTGTCTTCATGATCTTTTGGAAAACGAAGAGTCTTACCTAGCAGTAAAACATCTTTTTTTATACTTAGTCTTTAATAAAACATTTTTTATAACATCTATGTTTTCAAGACTATAAAGTAATAAACACAATACTATGAAATGTAAACATTTTTTTGTAAAATTTAAATCAAAATGCCTTATTTTTTATTTTGGAAAAAATATCATATAATTATATATCTAATGTTTTTGCCGGTGATTTTATTATCTGCAGTTTTCTTCTATAGTAATTGAAACTTAGATTCAAAGTCATTAGTACAATGAAACTAAAATATTCTCTGGTGCAGAAATTCCTACTAAAGAAGACTTCTCAGCTCAAACAATAATCACAGAAACACTTGTGTGTCATAATATAAAATAATTTCTATTTAAACAAAGTCAAAGATTCATATACAAACTGTATCTCAGAAACTAAGTCAAAGGTTCATGCACAAACTGTATGCACAGAGACTATTAGACACATTAAACATTAAGACCCTCTGAAATCATTATTTTATTTACTTAATGTACACATCTTTTTGTCAGAATAATTATTAACAGAACATTATAAAGGAACTTGTAGACACATCACCCAGGAAATAGAATCACCAGTAGCTTTATTAAGTTGTTCATTTCTGTCATTGTAATTCTCCTTTCATTTACATTTTATTAAATGTTAACATTGTTTGCATTGAATAAAGTATAAATGAAAGGAATTATTAATCATATTAACCATTGATTTAACAGGCATTAACTATCTGCTTCATAGTTCACGTTTGCCCACATTTACATAAGATGGTAACTGATAAATTCCATTTAGAAAGTGGATGGGCACAATACCCATGAGTTGTGATTCTGTTGATGACACATAATTGTGTTTAAAAAGATTAAATCCAGTTGATTTGAAAAGATAAATATGTTTTGAAATGCATAAGAATTCCATTTTATGACACAATTCTTCAATTGTAGTCTGTTGCATTTACATTCCAAACAAGGGTCTTCTTTTGAGATGAATTTTAGATGGTAAAAATATTTTGTGAATTATTAGAAAATTTGATTTGCATAATAGCCTTTATGTAAAACAACTTTATTTCTGATTTCTGGTGGAGAAATACATGAAAGAACAAGAAGCTTCTGCAAAGGAATAGATTTGAATGTATCTGTAACATTTCTCTGCTAATGTTTAATTGAATTTTTTTCTCTAAATAGCAGCACTTTGTTCAGCAACAAAGTATATTAGTGCTAAAGAAGCTTTCCTTAAAGTATTTACATTACAACAACAAGTAATGCTAGTTAGCATTCTAGGAAGAGTGTTCCCAAAAATTAATTGTAATCTAATATTAGCTGCTCTCAGATCCAAGGTTTTTCACTGATGAAAGCCACAAGCTAGAAACTACTTTGGGTATATTGGATGAGTAGGAATTTTATGTACAAACCTTCCTGCATCCATTAATTACTATGGCTTGCACTGAGTGGCACTATTGTATGGAGAGTTTTGCCTCTGTAAAAAATAAATGAAAAAGTTAAGTTAGGCTGTGATCCAAGGATACTCATAAATAGTATGGGAACTATTGTTTCAATCTGTTCTTGTAATCTGGAACTATTATATACTACAATAAATTCATTTACTTTTTACTGTTTGTTACCTAAACATTTTCCCAGTATTGATTTATTTTTATTTTTCTATCTTATTTTAATAATAACTGTTTTATTAGTTCCATTATCGTATTTTCATATTGCTATAAATTTATTATAAAAACCTAAACACAATATTTTAAAATCTTTACTTTTTTTTTTCATTCTCTTTACCTTTAAATTTTTTCCATCCTCTCAATAATTTACTCTGATTCTCTTTCAATATCTTACACTTCAAAAATAAATGTTTACTATTTCTTCCTTTCATCTCAATATACCATAACTATGATCTAAATACTATATTTATTCAAATTTTCCCTTCTTTCTCTAGTATCTAAAACTTGCTGTGCACCAAATTGTAACAAACTCTCTTAAGTGTTACCATACATTCTTTTACATGTCATATAATTTTTATTCTTATATAACTCCAAACAATTTTTTAAAATTCATATTCGTTTTCCTCAATTCTAATTCTTTTTCTCTAACCAATGTGTCTTTTTTTCCCACCACTCATAATTATATATCTATAATACATTTTCTTCACATTTATCCCAGTTTTTATATAAATACATAAAAATAACTTGTCTATCTATTAACTTTGCATACTGTAAAATTTTTATCACCTAATATTTTTATTATTCTCTCAACATAATATATTTAAATACTATTCTTACTAATCTATTTTCATTCATATGTGGCAATCCTTCAAACATTTTAAAATTAATTTTCCTCATTAAAAAAATAAATTATCCCATTTCCCTTTGAGCCATTTTAGCGAACGTCTGCACATGATTGCAATGCCATCTAGTGATCATTTGACTACTAAGTCCTTACTTAAAACTATGGGTGAAGGTAAGTACAGTAGTATGTATTGAAGAAGCAAGCAATTGATAATAATTATCTAATATGTAAGTCATAAAAGTAGTATAGCATTAAAAAAATTCTTCTAGGAATTTTTCCAATTTTAAATATGGCAGTACGTAATAGAAACAAACAAAAAAAAATTATTACAAAATTATGTAAATAAAATATACTCATATTATTTACATTCTTTTTAATTCAAGGATGGTGAACCTTGTAAAGTAGGAGTTGCCATGACTGATCTGACAACAGGATTATTTGCACATGGAGCTATCATGGCAGCCTTAATTCAGCGAGCAAGCACAGGTCTAGGACAGAAAATTGAATGCAGTCTTTTATCAAGCCAAGTTAGTATTAAATTTATTGTTTAAAATTTAGTTTTACTTTTGTAAACATACATACTTTACTCCAAGATACATACTTCACTCCAAGACCATATATTATAATCTTGAATAATTAATGATGCTAAATCATAATTCCCATCCTCAAAATAGTGCGTGGCTAATGGATTATAGCACTACTGTTTATGGTCCATTAATTTTTCAAAACTTGCAATAGATGGTTCTCAGGTAGAATAAATAGGATGAATATCTGTGCTTATAAGTATATATTGAATGTAAGTGGAGAAAAGTCATTCTACTTTCTTTTCTATTGTAAATGTCTTTCTTTTTGTATATTTCTGTTTTCAGTTTTTTTTTTTTTTTTGATATATGATTTAATATTGCTTTCTTTTATATATATATATATATATTATTTATGTACATATCTCTTGTAGAAAGAAATTTAAAAAGTAAATAAAATCGAAATGCACTAAACTGAATGCTGTTAAATTTCCTGTTCATTACTGGGTCTACATTATTAATGAAATGTGCTTCTTTTATTTTGATTTAAACCACTAAGCATCACATGATCACCATTCTTTATGCTTACACAAGCTGTTTACACAGTGGCAAAACTCTCCATACAGTAGCATCACTCTGCATCCATTATTTACTCTGGCTTGCACTGAGTGGCAATACTGTATGGAGAGTTTTACCTCTGTGTTTATTTCCATTTCCTGTCATTATGTCTACTGCAAACCATCTGTACTTCTTTAGGGTTGAAAATATGATCAAATATCCTGTCATGTTTTAAAAAATGTGTTTGATATTATAAGATCTATTTTGATTTTATTATATATATATAATAATTTTAAATTATAATAATGGTAAAAAATAAATATCACTTATGAAGAAATACTTTTGAATATATCGTAATCATTATCAACCAAACTTTTGTGAACAAAAAGTAGAGACCACATGTTTATCAAGAAACCATGTATATCAATATTAGCAGGTTATCTATTTGTTATAAAATCTTTAAATTGGATTGTAAGAATTGCCTTTTGCCCTTTCTGTGATGTCTTTGTTCATGAAGTATTCTGGTGTGATCAGAACTGAAGTAAATTTAAAGTTATAATATTTTTTCCAAATGTAAATTGATTAATTAATAATTATAAAAATCCTGTTTCTAAAAAAAGAAAAAAAAGTAATACTATTTTATCAAACTATATATGAATACAGAAAAAAAAAATCATACATCGGTGACTCAAAATATGCAGCAGAAAAAAGATTAAATGGACACTGGCTATTTTGATAACTGTTTAAAAAGTGCTACAAATAAACAATCCAGTCAAGCATTGGTGGTCGAGAGGTCAGTGACAGCTGCTTTTACAAGCAGTTGTCCCGGGTTAGCGGGTTTGCTTCCCGGCTGATGCTATGACCCATGAGAGAAATAATCATTCCAATACAGCTTCAGTTTTCTTTGATCATGAACAATCTTATTTACATATAATATTATACATATGTTGTTCACTGTAATAAATAAACATAAGAGCACTTTGGTTCCAGAAATTTAAAAGTATAGACAATCTGACATTTTTTAACATCAATTTTATCACTGTCATTATTAACTGATTGGTTTAAATGTGGCCTGTGTACAAAAAGTTACATAGAGAATTGAATGGAAAAGGTCAACATTTTCTTTTATTTTGTGTACGATATGGGCTATAATTAATGTTCTTGATGATTTCTTTATGTAAAAAATGTTAATATACTTATATCTGATTATCGCATTTAAATGAATGAGTTGCCATAATTAGCTATATATTTTACTATCTTTTGATTTATTTATCATTGTCAACTTTTTAGACATTTCTCTCATAAATTTCACTATGTCATTCATTGTTTACATGACTTTAACAAGCTATTTTCCAATCTGCAGTTAAAACAGAGTTTCATTTTAAATATGCATTTAGGTTTTTAATGACCTGCTGTTTCTCAGCAATAACAAGCAGAAGGGATGTTAATTTTTTACTTATCTCTCATGGTTTTTGCCTTTATACTTATTTCTGAAGAATCATTCTTTTTCAGATTTCTGGAAGTTTTTATATGGACTACCATGGCTTCATAAGCTAATGCCCATTCAATAGTGACCTTATATATTAGTTCATTTTTTTTGGTAATATTTCTCTAAGCTTTACATTTTTTATTTCCCATAGTAGCTGATTGAGCAGCATTTTGTCAATATAATTCTTCAATTTATATTTTTCATCAATGTTCATAGGATCAAATCAAATCTGGCTATATTTTCATTTTGTGACTGTAACCTTCCTTGAAAATGAAGACATGCCATAAATTTCAGCATTATGGGTTTAAAATATTTATTTAGCTTTATCAGTAATCCTTCACATGGTATTTCCTTGGATGGCTTGGGATCAAATAAACGATTTGCCACATTTAATACATCTAATACCAGACATCCATACTAGCATTGCAATTTTAAGTTTATTGTCTGTTATTCCATTCATAAAATGTATACTTTTCAATGAGAATTGTATATTATTAGCTATTGATCTGGATTTTGTATGTTGAACATTGTTATGTTGTTCTGCATTTTTGGTTCATTGCACCACTAAATTTAATATCTCAAACAAATCTTTTATTTAAGATTCCAGGTTAAACTGTCAAATTGTGCCAAATAATATACCCAAGGCCATGCAGTCAGTTGCGGGCTGGATAATTATATTTTTTAAATAAGAGAAAACAACCAAAGTTTAAATAAACTTCAAGAGTTATTTACTCTGAATAATGATTATATTAGTAAGGGATTAATAATTTCAACTCACTATTTGCCAATTGGGAACAAGATCACATAGATCTCTTAACAGCAACTAAGTAAGTACATTATTGCTTACACGCATTATTCTGAGATAGTCAAATTAAATTTTTGACTAGAGCTCCTCTTTATTAACTTTCCAGAACAACTTTACTTTCACTAGTTTATATTTCCACTAGTTTACTTTTCATTTCAACCCCACAATTCTCCTGCAGATTTTTTACCAGGCTTGTTAATTTGCATAAAATAACTTTTCTTTCCATGCAAATTAGCCTGTTCAATTTTCAGTAAATAGTTTTTTTTTTTTGGCATACTAATTATTTATTCTATTTCTGGAGTATTCTAGCATATCAACATTAAAAGCTTGTACACACACACCTTCGTTTATTCTTTAATAATAATAATAATAATAATAATAATAATAATAATAATAATAATAATAATGATAATAATGATAATAATAATAATAATAATAATAATAATAATAATAATAATAATAATAATAATAATAATAATAATAATAATAATAATAATTAAAAACAGTTAACACTTAGAATCCCAATATCAATAACAATCAACAATTTCAAACAGTTGTCAAGGCAGCCTCCTTTTAACAATAAAGGTAGAATCCCACTTTTATTAATGGTCCAATATTCTTATATAGACACTAAAGATTGCAACTTGACTACAGAGATTGAAACTATTGATACAAAGAAGTTTAAATAAATCTCTTTAAACAAGTAAATATGATCTGTTCTAAATGCAGACTAATAAATACTCAATTATAACATTACACACTGCAATTATAAATTTCAAATTTCCTCAAAGTATTACTTAAATAATAAGTATAATATTGCTCAAGGCTAAATGACTGGTTTTTAATGATTACTTACAAATCCATTTAACCTTGAGCATTATTACACTTATATAACAATAAAAATAATAAATGTAATGGTAATTAACTATTATATACAGTCTTTCAATCTGCAGAAGTACTTTTGGTTAATTCTTTAACCCTGTTCAACTGCTGTTAAATTCCAAAAACAAAACGGGAGCAAATATTATTAACTCAAAAAACTTTTGCAGATTGAGAGGCAGTATATAATAAGCAATGAGGATTGTATTAGGAGAATTGTTGAGTGTTGTAGTGGTAAAATGGGATAGAAGAATAGATGTATTAATAAGAAAAATAGGGAGTTGAAGGGATGAAGAACTAGTATGGAGAGTAAAAAGAGTTTAAATATATTTATAGAAGTAATTAGAATATCGGGTGTGATTTAATTTATGATAATAGCAAGGAAAGTAGTTTACTGTTTAAGGTTCAAACAAAATTATTAGCAACAAGGGAAAATACACATAATTGGAGAAATGTGGGTGATTTAGTCTGCAAGTCGTGTAAGGAAGGCATAGAAAATATTAGGCATCTGCTAATTGAATGTAAATGATTCCAAACAGAAATGATACAAATAATGAATTTGTGGGAGAATAAATATAAACAAAGTAATTATACAGAAAGTGAGTTCTTGATTTTTATGCTGGGTTTGGAAAAAGGTAAGGGGAATATAGATATACAGGTCATAGAGTGGTCAAAGATAATATTGTGGAAATGGGATGGAGCAAGATAGAGAAGAATGTGGGAAAAACTTAGAGTGGGGAATGAAAAGGAAAGGTAAGGTGACTAAGAGGTCTCTCTGGGCATAGTGGTTGAGAGATTCCTGACTACGAAAAAGGAGAAGCCATAGTGCGTCCCATCACGTAATTGTAAATTAGTTGAAGTACATTGAAAAGAGCAAAAATTAATATTTGCTGAAAAGAGCTTTTATGTGTATAATTATTATTATATATATTATTATTGTTACATAAAGATATATTATAGTGTTGTTCTATTTAAAGTGAATAATATATAAAATTGACTTATTTTATTAAAAAAATTTAAAAAATACTAAAATCTTATTTTTCTATGAATTGCATATGATTTTTTTTTCTACACAGATAAATTTAACATTTTAAAATAAATTACAAAATTTCATAAAACATACAAACAGATATGCAAATCTTTCTTTTCTATATTAATGAAATGTTTTCACTTGATTTTTAATAATACAGATTAAAAAAAAAAAGTTCAAATAAAACTATTAAAATGCTTTTTTAATTATGATATGAAGTAATTCTTTTTAATTTAACTAATTTTCTTTTCATTTTTTTTAATAGTTTAATTAAAACTGTTACTTTATTTAAATTAAATTTAGAGTTTTTGAAATATGTGATACTTTTTACCTTTTATAAGACGATCCAAAATTTGTATTTTTACATCCTGAGGAATAAAATGTTCTCTTAGACGTTTTTTTTTATCTTTATCAGTCATAGTCTGGTACTAAAATTTAATTTTCCAAAAGTTTTAAAATTAAAAAGATACTCTTTAACACATATCAAAAAAAGTATAAAATAAGTTCCTTCCAAAACCACAAATACACAGAGGCAAAACTCTCCATACAGTAGCGCCATTCAGTGCAAGCCTGAGTAATCATTGATGTTTAGTAGTTTAAAACCACAAATACTAGAATTTCTTAAAAATAATATTTTTTTCAATTTTTGGACTGAGCACTTGAAACACAAAATACACATTGATGTGCACTTAACGCAGGGAAAGAGAGAGAGTATTTTATTTTTGTATGTATGTAGACATGTATTATGTGTCTATAATATGCAATTTAGATTTCTAAATACAGTATATACTGTAGTAGTGGTATTTGAGTTTAAACCTGGTAATGTTATCTACACAAAAAGAAGAAATTCATTAGCTTGGTTTCAACTCTAAAAATTTATTTTATATATCTCATGGTAAAATTTTTAGGATTAATACAGGCTATTTTTAATCTCAGGATGATACAATAAAACTAATGACATATATTATGTTAATGATATATTAATAAAAGTATATACAGTAAATGGTTTTATGTGTTTAGCAATAGTAAAATAAAATATGTATTAATAAATTTATTTACTAAAATTTTAATTACTGCATACAGTTTCAAAATAATCTTTAAACAACAACAAATAGAACATTAAACTGTTGTTAAGGTATGTATATATGTGTATTTATATATTGGTATGATTAAATAATATTAAATTATACAAATGTGAAGGAAAAGATCGTTTTTAAATTTTTTTAAATTTAAAAATAGATATTCAATTATTGATTATCCTATGTAAAATAGATGAAAAGACTGCCAATTTTATTTAAATATAATTTGAATATATTTTGTATTCTTATTTATTTTAAAATATATTGTACAAAAAATATATTTTATAAAGTCTTGGAAAAAGCATTTTAACTGCATAGAATATCAATTCGTTGGAAAATAACTTTTCTAAAGTGAACCAATAAATGAACCTGATTCTGAATAAGAAATTATTATGGAAATGGATATAATTAACGATTTGAAATAAACCGACACAAAAACAATATCCAGAAGATGATGTATTAAGTAATCTTACAGAACATTGACTTATTTGCATGCTTTCCTTACAGATATATACATACATCAAATAGTAAAAGCACAGAGTTATATGAGGATTTCCATAAACTTCTGATCATGTTAGAGCAAAACTTATTGTAGGTGGCATTATACAAGGGTTTCCACAATTTATCTTATCATGTTAGGGTGGAATCATGTTGTAGGATACCATGATATAGGAGGGTTATCTGTATGTAGATACAGCTTAAAATATTTTGTCCATTTTAAAGCAAATACTTTGTTTTATAGACAAATTATTAATATAATGCAGAAGAGAAATCAATCAATTTGCCCAGTCTTTAATAAAGACTTAGGAATATCATCAGATTTTATAGAAGGTTTTGAATTGCATTTGACATTTCAATAATAATAATATTATTAACATGTATTAGAACTGACTGAGGACTTGTTAGAAAAATTGAATAAACATTAGAAGAATATTTAATAGTGCCATCATATCTGTAAGATTTGTTTATCATAATTCCTACACCCTTTATATGTTCCCAAACCATTTGAGGATTATATTTTAAGCTTTTTTCAATATTGTTTGCATTACTATTGTAGACTCTTTTGATAAATGATTATGATAGTTATATAAACAATGTCATAAATGTAATAAAGTTAGTTGCTTGGGAGGTCATTTGATGTTAGAGCAGTTAAATGACAAGTTGACCACAGCAATTTTATTCATTTGACCCATCTGACTTTTATTTAATAATAAATTAAAGGTTATACTGCTTTATATATGAAGAAAATATTGAAAAATTTTAAATATCATATTAATGCATTTTCATTATTGAGAATCCTTATTAAAGGCAACCAGTGATAGAGTTACTTAGTTTTACTTACTTTGCTTAGCTGAGTCTGATGGAAAAATTTTAAATCTCATGTCTGTCACTCTATCAAGGCATTAAACTGTATGAGGTAAATATCTCTACAAAAAATGATTTCCATCTGAAATATAGATGATAAACTATTATCATTGATCAGCAAATTTTTTCAGTCCATTAATTAAGGGACATTCTGATCTCAGCTTGTAACCTCTTCTTTCTTAGGACATAATTTAAAAATATTTATTTGTATTAACTTAAAATTATTAAATAAAATATTGTCAAATCTTTCATGTTTATGATACTTAGGGCAAGAAAGATGCACATTTAATGTTAATAGTACATGAAGCTATATTACATAACAAGTCTATCAGTCATTATGCAGTTAGATTGATTGTAAAATCTTCATTACAAAATTCAGTGCTAAGTAATAACCTGTAGATTTATACTTTACGTTTGTCTAAATATGATAATATAAATCGTGGTATGACACTTACGACGTAAAGCAGTAACAACAAGTAGAAAAATAAATTAAATGGCTGAGCGCTTTCAAGAAGATGTACTTCTCATAATCATAGCCAGTTATGACTCGTTCTTTGAAATCATTATATAAAAACAATATGCAAATTCTATGCAAATGAGTTCTTAAGACCATCTTTTTGAAATAGCAAAACATGCTTCTTTACGATTAATGGTGAAGGAGTCCTCTGCAATAAAGTAAGCCTCCTTTACCTTTCGCTTAATATCATGCCTCTCATTACAAACCAATTTTGCAGATGCGGGTTTGAACACATGTCCTGATTCTTTTAGATGTTGAGCAAAAATTGAAGTCCATTCTGGATTAGTATGTGACTTTTTATATCTATACATATGTTGTGAAATCGTAGTAGCTCTGGTGTCTCTTGTTTCATCATAACTATAACATTATTGCTAGTTTTAGCTTTAGGAATTTGTCTTATATATATATTTAGGAATTTGTCTTATATATATATATATATTCTTATTTTCAATTATTAGCATTCAGCAAAGTTTGATCTTAGTCATTCTATGTAGTTTACAGCTTTTAAAAAAAATTAAGAGATAAGGATTTTTACATTTTCTGTAGAAAAACAATTGTCTAAATAGTCTGATATCTTAGTTATTATTATGGCATCATAATATTTATACTGTAATAGAAGCACTCAAGAGCTTTTATACTAGAAATGATATTACCATACAATATGGTAAACTTTCTTCTGACAATTGGTGGATAAAAAAAATTTCTTTTTATTTTCCAACTTCCTGGCATATTAATAAATACCTTCAAATGAAGATGAGTTTCCATGCTAAGTAGTTATAAGTGGATAGTCTGCAAAAAAAAATTAAGAACATATAACAGTTTCATAAACATTATTAAATCAAAATTTTCATCTTCACTGTCACAGGCTATGCATGGTTTAATATAGTGAATACAACAGTCTACAAACTCAATCTAATTATCAAGGAATACATTTGGAGTCACTTACACTTTCCTTTATTAACATCTCATACTTTTCTGTTTTTTTTTTTCTTGAGGATTACATTTTGTTTGCCCAAGCTTTTAATTACGTATGTCAAGACAATATGCTGCAGTTCTAAAAGATATATCTCTCCAGCTACTAATAATATCCACCAGCCTGATATGTAATCTTTCAATTATTCATTTTTAAGAAGTTGTGTATATGTATTGTGTTAGACTGGTAGTAACTTCAATGTCATACCTCACAATAAGTTTTTTTTTACTTTATACTCTCTCCTGGTTCATCCTACTTTTTCCCAATGCATTAAAACTTATTTCTCAAGATTTATTTCTAAAAGCTGATATTTAAACTCTTCCTTGAGTCTCTTACAGTTTATGTGTCATTTTAAAGAGAAATGAAAATGACCGATCAAGAGGAGGATTCCAACATATTTCCTTACTATATAAATCATTAACACAAATCAATATTTCCTTTAGTCAGGGGTGGATTTAGTTGGTCCAAGGCTCAATTGGATATTCCTTGCAGGGTCCCTCGAATATAGCTTATAAACCACTAATTATCACATGATCACTATTCTTTATGCTTAACAAGCTGTTTACACAGAGTCAAAACTTGCCATACAATAGTGCCACTCAGATCCAAGGCTCCTCCCAGATGAAAGCCACAAGTTAGAAACTAGTCTGGGGACATTGGATAAGTAAGCACTAGATAGGGATTTTATGCACAAACCTTCTTGCATCCATTTACTACTCTGGTTTGCACTGGGGGCACTACTGTGTAAAGAGTTTCCCTCTGTTTTAACAGTCTTGTGTAAGCATAGGAAATATTGATCATGTGATGTTTAATGGGTTCATACCAATCCTGTCCATAGGACGATGGTGGCTATAACTATTAAAAAACCAAAGACATGAAAATGTAAAGGTTCTGAACTGGTTTTAGTTCTATATGGCTATACAAGTGAATGAGCTTGGGTTGAAAACATTACTGGGTTTTTATTTATGAATCATAGCTTTATAATTAACTAAATAGTAAAACATTGTTTCTGGAGGGTTGCATTAGGTTGTAAGATCTAGATGCAGTGCTCTCAGATCCAAGGCTCTTCACTGATGAAATTCACAAACTACCAAACTAGTCTGGGAATATTGGATCATGTAGGCAATAGATAGGGATTTTATGCACAAACCTTCCTGCATCCATTGATTACTCTGGCTTGCACTGAGTGGTTCTACTGTATGGAGAGTTTTGTCTCTGTGTAATATGGCTTATATATATATATTACAAATCGATGTCTCCATTTCTTCAAAATAATATGTCTTAAATTTATAAATAAATATTAGAAAATACGGCACTTAATATTTATATATAAACAAAATAAATAATGTTTATAAATAAATATGCATTTTTTAATTTAAAAAAATGTTATTATTTGAATAGTACAATAGTTAATCAAAATATACAATTTATATTGAAACAGTGTAAAACAATATTTAAAAAGTAACATTTTCTACATTTTGTTCAAAGAAATCTTTTAGAATTGAAGCAAAATCTAGCGGCTGAGCTTCTTGCTTTTCAATGTAAAGGTTCACTAAACTATTTAGTTTATTTTGGATCATTTTTGAGCTTTGAGTAATTCCAAACCAGAAAGCACTCTTTTGGCAGAGATAACAATTACCGATATATTCCAGCAAGTAATGAAGACAATAAAAAAAGCTGTAGCTCTGTCGTTTTCATCTAGGAATTGAAATATTTTAGAAGGCATCACACCTGCCAATCCCATAATATTGTGCTCAGAATCAAATGATCACAAAAGAAAAATAAAGGAGGCATTTTACATCAATGGAAACATCCATGCCATTAATAGAAAGGATACTTGCTTCGAGATCTCGAAGAAATGGGCTACGTAATACTAGCTTATTTGAATATTTGTATTTGCATATTTTATTATACATTTTATGAAGGCTATGAATATGAGGCATGGATCCTCGAAAACGTTAAGCCGATAAACTTTAATACTAATTAATATCTTCTCTATTTAACAATTATATATTTTACATATAGTGAGAAGTAAAGCTATATTTATAATATTCTAATGTAAGAACAATTTTTGAAACTTCCATTTTATCTACAAACATACTATAATCTAAACCTGTCTCCTTTACAAAATCAGCAGATGCATTTTCTTAGTCTTACTATTTGTCATAACAATTTTTAATTGTACTACATGTTTTTTTTAGTTTGTCTTACTTCTACTTTTGTGAAATTTTCTGTGACTGTGCAAGTATGTAGAAAACAACTTGCAGTTAACACTGTGAGACTATTTATACTATACAGGGCAATAGTTGAAAGAAGTAACCATATGGTCAGTTACATCTTGCCACATTTAATATAGATAAATAATATACAAACTGTAATATGGCTCAATATTAAATATATATATATACATACATTTATGGTTACTGTAATTTTCTATACCTTACTTTATTGTATTGTACCACGTTTGGTTCCATGAATACTGAAAAAATAAGATGTTTAATTACATAAACTTTGAAAACATAGGTTTTCCCAAAAATGAAACCTGATTGGATGCATTCAGTCCAATTATCTCATGTATGGTCCTGAATATGTCAAATACTTTGATGTGCATCTGCAATAAAAAGCAATGTATTTTAGATGTCAAAAGAAATACTTCGAAATGAAAACATGTTTTGAGTCTCTCTCTTAACTAGTTTCAAACATCTTTCTAATCAATTTGGCAGACTTCATTGTCTAAAAGTTATAGATTTTAATGGTTTTAAGTGAAACTACTGCTTGTCACAACCTCTTGAGAATGACTTTTTAAAATCATGATTCTGCAACTTAAAATTTACATCATCCCTATTTTTTTTTTTAACTAAACAGATATTGAAATTGAATTTAAAAAACACTTGTGATTAATCTCGCTAGCAACTAATTTTGAAACTTGGAAAAATAATAAACTAATTTTTTATTAAAACTCTGATTTGAACACCTATTAATATTACAATAAAAATATCAAATGATTAATTAATCACTCAAGAATTCAATAATAATGTTTGAATATCAGAAGTGATAGGTTGAGCTTTAAGCTAGAAAAATTTATCTCTACACCCTGTTACCACTGTCTTAAAACTTTTCAGGACTAAACATTCATCCTAATCTATAAAAAAGCATTTATCATTAAAAGAAGAATTTATTTGTACAACTTATAATTCTTTATTTATGCAATAGTATTATTTATCAAGCATGTGTTTTAGTTCAATGGTAGTTTGCTTCAATAGGTACAGAATTCTTGATCAAAACTTAACCGGTCTTTTCTAATGCTTAATGTCACTTGACCTCCAAAGTAGCTAACCAATTGATTATTTTATGGAGCTGAAAGGTTTGGATTCTGTAATGTTTCAAATAGGATTTTATTTGTTTTAATGTGCAACTCTCTACCAATTATTTTATATATCATAGCAGATAATAAAATTTAACAAAAAAAAAAAAGAAAAGATAAGCATTCCTATCTTATTGTTATTTATTGCTTTATTTAATTATTATTTTCTAGGCAGTTTTCTAATAAAAAAACAAACTTGAAGCTTGTATTAAGTAATTAGCAAAAACTATAGAATACAATTTGAGAAAAACATTTAAAATATTTACTATTAACTATTGATATAATGAAATACGTTCTATTTGGTAAAATAATAATAATAAAAATAATTGAATGTTTTATTGCTGTTCATAAGAAGTTTGAGTTACTGCAAGTGGTAAAACTGGTACATGATCCTTGAAACTTGAATATCAGAGTCCACCACTTTACCATTACATGGATAATAAGAGAATAGCCAAAATAGTATTTAATTAGGTTATGAGTAAAGGACAGGTGACAAGATGGGTGAGAAAGGTAATATGGTATGCAGAAGATTTGGATAAAGACTTTATGTCAGTATACTGGTACAAAAAGTGGGATGATTGCGTTAGGAGAATTGTTGAGTGTTATAGTGTTAAAGAATGGGAAAGAAGAATAGATGCATTAATAAAAAATATGGAGCTGGAGAACTAGTATGGAGAGTAAAAAGAGTCTAAATATATATTGAAGCAAGGAAAGAAGTCTATTGTTTAAGGCTCAAACAGTATTGTTCACAATGAGGAAATAAACACATAAATGAACAAATGTCTTGATTTAGTCTGTAAGTTATGTAAGGAAGGCCTGGAAAATATTAGACATCTGCTAATTGAATGTAAATTCTTACGAGCAGAAAGGGTACAAATAATGAAGTTGTGGGATAATAAATATAAACTAAATAGTTATACACAAAATGGGTTCTTGGGCTTTATGCTGGGGTTGGAAAAAGATAAGGGGGATCTAGATATAAAAGCCATGGAGTGGATAATGATGATATTGTAGAAATGGGATGGAGCACAATAGAGAAGGATATGGGAAAAACTTAGGGTGGTGAATGGAAAGGGAAAGAAAGGCAGCTAAGAGTTTTTTCTGGAAATAGTGGCTGAGAGATTCCTGACTTTGATAAAAGAATAGCCATATCACATCACATCCATGCAGGAATTTCTACACAGGACACTTTTATAATTATGCAATATAGCTTCTCTATTTAAAAATAATTGTCAATAAGTATTTCAGCCAAATAATCATTGTCAGTGATAGTTTTGGTATTGCTTTCTAATTTTTAACATATGTTTAAAGTTACATTGTACAAATTAAATCTCAACTTATTAACTCTATTATGATTACCTAATACTACTACCAGTGGTAGGTGTATAGTCTTGTTAAGCATTGTAATTTTAACTGATGTTTGGCCCAACAGTTTTATTTTATGGCCCTGATAGTCTGAGATTAACTTGCTACTAGGATGCTTGGTTTCTGATACAGGTTCAGATCCTGTTGCCTGTGCCAAATCTGTTGTGTTTGGCTGAATTGCAAGGTTCAGATTCAAACCAACAGTAATATCAAAAATATAAACACTCACTATTTAATATGCATAATATATGTGTATATTTGTTCTAATAAATTATACATATTAAATAATGAGTGTTTATATTTTTGATATTACAGTTGGTTTGGATCTGAACCTTGCTATTCAGCCAAACACAACAAACTCTTTTCAGCAAACTACATAGTTCTTAAACACTCATTGATTTCAAGTTTAGTTGAAAAGCTAACCAATTAATAACTATAAACTAATTAATAGCACTGAGCTAGCTTTTGGTAAAACACTTTAGAATCATAGTGCTGAATAAAATTATGCAGTACAGGTAAGCTTATATAATATTTAAATGAGGTACAATATGCAAATAAGGCCATTAGATATTCCATTTTCCATGTAATGGAACAAATGAAATCTTTTTGGTGATGGAATGTGGGTCCTTTGCAATTGCCCAAGCCTCTTTGTACTTTCTTTTCCTAGCATCTCTTTCTGAGCGAACTATTCTAACATTGGATGGAGAAAGTGTATGACCCATGGTGCATTCACAGTCAAGAAAGATAGACCTGTATTTTTTCTTTTATTTGTATGGATATGCATATTGGGCAATTCTCATGGATTTATTTGCATGAGATTCCCCAATGCTTCAGAATGGATTAGTGAACTCTTTACATCATATAATGCTCATCAATGCACATATCAAAAAAATTTAATGCTTTTGAAATACTGGTTTTATTAAAACTATTTTTTATGATATCTTTATTAATTAAAATGAGCAAGTTGATAGGTTTTATACAATATATAATGTCATTTGAAGATAAAGATTAAAACATCACTCAGCTATTGTAGAAGTGTAATATCTCTACTTGCAGTCAAAACTACATCATATTTTAATTATTATTTTTATCTTCATTGTCTGTGTGTCTAATCTTATCTGATCATCTTACAGTAGATTAATCTGGAACCTTTATTCATTGGCTGACAATAACTAATACCCATTGACTGATGACTATTGAATGGCTTGCTAGATTACCTATGGGCTGCTTGATTGAAAGGATTTGTTTGTAACCTGGAAAATATTTAAGATTATATCCAGCCTATATTCAATCCCCACAGTGTTGGTATGCACTAGCCATTATTACACGAGTTTTTCTAGTAAATATTTAATTCATCCATAAATGTTATAGTTTTCATTATCTTGAAGTACCCGCTTTGATTTAGTGCAGTAGTAGTAGTATAAGATTTTGAAGCGTAAGGTCCTTGGATCATTTAAAGTTTTGACATTTCTGGCCCTTTTTATGTTTTGAAGTAATTTTTCTATTGAACAATTCTATAATATCTTAAAAAAATAAGATATTTATTTAAAAAAAAAATAATTTAGATGTTGACGATGAATTCATTTTAAGAACTTACTAATTTACGGGTTATTGGAAATGGATTCCGAAAACACCCAAGAAATTTATTTCGAAATTTATATTTCTCGGTTAACATATTCTAAATGTACTTATTTTAAAAATACAGTCTGAATAATCCTGCCATCTATTGGATATTTTTAAAACGAATTTGTAATATGTTCAGCAAAACTGCTTATTAGATAAATTACTAATTATCAAATCTTTAAATAAATAGTAAAATATAAAGAACATCAAATGTAACAACTCTTTCTTATGCATTCCAGCATCTTATTCAAGGTAGACATTACTATCAAAATAAAAAAGAAAGTTTTAACATTATATCCATATATATATATATAATTATAATTGAAATAATATTTTTAAACGGTTTATAAACAATTCAAACAATCTTTAAATCCGCAGAAGTACTTTCGGTTACTTTCAAACCTGCCTCAACTGCTATTAAATAGCAGTTGAGGCAGGTTTGAAAGTAACCGAAAGTACTAATAGCAGTTGAGGCAGGTTTGAAAGTAACCGAAAGTACTTCTGCGGATTTAAAGATTGTTTGAATTGTTTATAAACCGTTTAAAAATATTATTTCAATTATAATTACAATATTATTTTTAATTAACGGATATTTTTATTTATTTTACATATATATATATGAGCTTATTGTGTAGTAACTAAGAGAATTAGAATATCTTCCAAGTATTGCGCTAATCACCATCAGGGACTTTACCTGGTAAAGAGTATATTATAAATTGAATGTATGTGAGGAAGGTGAGTATGATATTGAAGGTATAGCTTACAAAGTAATGTAAAACAAATGTAGTTCTCTACTGTGGTGCCATCTAGCATAAATGTAATTAAACAATGATTTAGTGTAGTGGTAAACTGCCAAAGTAACAGATTGATTTAAGTTCTGATATTTTTTGTACTCAAGCTTCTTATGAACTTCTGAGCTATAAAGCCTTTTAATTATTTATTTATTTAATAGATACATGTAGAATCCCTACCTATATAAATGTAAAAATAAGTCCGCCCCAATGTTCAGATGTCTGGATTTTGTGAGGGCAGAAATAAATAGCTGTCACTACATTTTTTTAAATCTCTTCATTACTTCATTACAAATAGTATTACATAAGAGCTTTTGTTGATCCTCAGATGCCATCATGTAATTATTCAAACATATAATTTTATATTTAAGCAATGCCATTTCACTTTCTGTAAAACATTTAACCAATACAATCTAAGAACTTCTGGATACTAATTTTCATATATAAAAGAGATTTCGTATTTTTCATAGTCCCTTTTTTTTAATCAACCAATGCTATTTTGTTAATTAGCCTGATCCATAATTGAGATATGAACATTCTTTTCTATCTGGGGGTGGGTGGGTGATATCAATTTTTGAATTTCAAATGTTCCCCCCAATTATAATGATGAAATTTATTTTCCTTTTTCTATTTGTTTTATGCTTGCTCTCAGTCAAAATGTGAATATGGAGAATTAAATGGGATTATTATTTACAAACAAGATCATGTTTTACTGCAAAAGCACTATTTTCTGACACATTTTGATGATCGGCAGTAGAGCTTTTATATATACTCTCTCAAAAAACAAATAATATGCTCATGAAAACAATAGCCATAATTGTCAGATTAAACCAATTAAAAAGAAGAATCTTTTTTTTTTTTTTGCTTTATGGCTTGTAGAGTGTTTAAAATATTTTGAATGCATTCAATAAAGCATTTGGATTGTATTACATAACAGATTCCAGTTTTATATATCAGATAGAGCCACTAAAGCTATACAGAAGATGCTAGGCAATAAATAGAAATATTGAAACAAACACTCCCATTTTCACAACCATTTTTGATATGAATTAAAATTGATAATTTCTAGTCAAATTTTCTTTCATCACCTCTACACCCTTTACTGTAAGCTTTAGTAACTAATAGATTCTAGATGATAATGCTTAATAACTCCTTTCCTCTGTGATATTCCCAGACTAGTTTCAATTTTATGGTTTTCATCAGTGAGAAGCTTTGGATCTTGGAATATTGCATCTGGATCTTTAGAATAAACTGAAAAATATATGTTTTCAATTTTAACCATTACTTTCTTTACAAAATGAAGGTTTGCAACTAATATGAGGATATCATAATTTCAGAAAATTTAACAATCAAATAATGTGTCTGGCTTGTTGAAAAAAAAGAAGACCACAATGTCAAATAAGCATGCAATTTTTTCTATCAAAAAAGAGATCTTTTATGAAGTTAAACAATCATGTTTTCTTCCACTTGCCATTTGCACATGCTTATTGAATACATTTTTACTGCTTTTCTCTGCTAATTTATCATATATTTGCATTTTTGACATATTTTTTAAAGAATTCTTAGCCAAATAATTATTAATGAAATCACTGCATTGGCATTCCTCTGTATGATCTGCTGAATAAAGTAGTTTGTGAAATATTTTATGCTGAATATGGATTGCTTATGCAATAGAAGTAAAAAAGAATGCTAAGGTAATAGGTTTTTCATTTTATAGTGTCCACACCTAGATTGCCAATCAAATTAATTAATCAGAAGTGATAATGTTGGAGTTGCAATTTTTTTTTCATCATGGATCTACTTAAAGAATGGCTATGAAATTTACTGCAAATCATTTTATACAGTAATGTATTGATTCAAATTCTGTAGAGAAATTTGTTCACATCATGTCTGTCAAAATTGAGAGAGCAAATAGTGGATACTGGTGAAGAACTGATTCAAATAAATGGAACAAGATTTTTTGGTCATAAAGTACTACAAAGAGTAAATCAGCTTTACCACAGGATAAAACTATCTATACCAAAAACTGAACAATCACGGGGTTTGAATACATGATTGATGCAATGCATTACATGTAATAATATCTGGCAATAATGTCTAATAAAACATAACTTTATTACTTTCTTTAAATGAATATTCTTTAAATATTTAATAAATTATGCTAATCTTAAGGTAATGATATAATAGACATATTATGTAATATTTGAGTTTTATTTACCAGGTGAGATTACCAAAGCTATATTTGAAATGCTATTTGATCGAAATTAAAGCTGAGTTCAATAATTACAAAAACCTTCAGCGACTCTTATATTTGATTATTATTAGTTTGAAAAAGTGAAATAATTTAAATATCTTGGTAACCTTTTAGGTAGAAAAACAAATATGAGTATTGACATGCAAACTCCAGTCTATCCCTCACATTATGTTCAAATTTATTGTAAAATACTTTTTTGAAAATATGTTATTATATATTTATCCCTAAATATTACCACATCTAGAAAGATAAAGAACACACTGTTTGATTCTGTAATTTATTATCATATTTTCAGAATGTTAGACATGTTTGCATTATAAAGAGTAGCTCAAAAACTGGGGATACAAGGGAGAATTTTATCGACTTTTAGCAAGAGAACTTTGATGCAGAAATTAAATGATAACTTGGCCAAATGTCAAATAAATAATCTAAAAAATCAAAATATGATACATGTGGATTGTTTTATGGTTCGTGAATTATTTTATATAGACATTACGTATCTCATCTTTAAACTTTTGTTTTTAGACATTCTTTTTTTTTTCTTATGAAATTGTTATAACATTATCCACTGGAAATGTTTGTTAAGAATGATGGTGTTATAATACATATTAATAATTTTTAGTAGTCATTCATTATATTAGAGATTATCCAATAATGAATAATATTTCTAGAGTGTAATATTCGCTACGTCACTCTCATGCAAGGTATGGACTGGTTTCTATCTGCTTTTAACCCCTCGTGAAAGGATGTAATCATAAACTTACGAACAAAGATGTGGAGATCATAAATCATTTTCATATATCTTTGGTCATACGTTTATGATTACATCCCTTCACAAGGTGTTAAAAGTGAATAGAAACCAGTCCCTACCTTGCATGAGAGTGATGTAGTAAAAATTGCGCTATAGAAATATTACTCATTATGATATAATGCAGTTTGCATATTCATTTTCACTCAATGAAAAATATTCTGATTAGATATGTTTTGTTTTTTTTTAAATTGATTGGAATATATTTTAAAAATTATTGCGTCATATCAACTGATTTAGAGTTATCTCCTCCATCCTTCATCCCCACTCAATTCTAATTTTGTTTTCGCTTTACTTCAGGCTAAACGTTTTTAATATTTAAACTGATTAAAAGATTAGATATAAAGTATTCATAATCATTTAGCTTTATTAACGAATAGAATTCATTTAAACATATTTTTTTAAAACGTAATTTAAAATATGTGCATATGTTAATCTGTTTGATACACTGTGCTCATTAATCTTTTTAAATGTGTGTATGTTTTCAAGATTAAAAAAAAAGTTAAATAAATTACGACTCTTTCTTAAAATAAAATCTTTGCAGAATCATAGATATTATGGATCCATAGGGAGTTGGATTAGCATTATTCTATAAATAATTTAAAAATTATTCCATTGTATTGATTAATATTACTATAGTTATTAATAATAGTAACGATATTTTTTTTAAAATTAAAGCATTCTTAAATGCATTGAATAATCTTGAAGCTATTTGTTATTGATATTGGAATTGTCTAAATATTGACTGATTTTAATGATATACATAAAAGCAGTTTACACTCAAACAATACATTATCAATAACAATCTCATTCTGTAGGCAAGGCAGCAGTCAATACTTAAACTATATCAATATCAACAATCTCAATCTGTAGTCAAGGAAATCTTTTTGATAAAGATGGATACCCACCTTTATTTATGGTTCAATATGTTTATATATATATAAGTACATGAAAGCAGTCAACAATTAAACAATAACAATCTCAATCAGTAGTTAAGGCAAGCTTCTTTTTATAATAAAGGTAAACATACTCCTTTATCTATGGTCCAATATATAGACACTAGCTTGTCTTTAAGACTTTAATGGAATAGAATTGATTACTAATGTCCACTTCCTACATTTTTGTCATTGCAGCTATTATTAACACAGGATTATTTCATATGGCAAAAATGGATGGGATATTCATCAACACACATTAGCCAGTTAGGTTTTTACCTGTGAATTTAAGATTAACAAAATACCTTTGTTTTTTTCTCAATATGATTGATAATTTTTGATGGAGACATTGATTGAATCTCCTTGAAAGCAGAATTAACAAGTGTGTGTGTAGATAAATGTGGCTGAAAAATGATCTGCATTGGATGTATATGTATATATTTATTGATAGAAGAGATAATGACTGAGAAACCGCTAAAATTTTAAACTAAATTTCCAGGTATTGTAAAAAATTTAGAAACAGGGCATGTGTGGGATCAATAGATAAAAAACTTTTCTGGATTATTCCTTAAAAAAATGAGCACATGTAACATGGATAAATAAGAAAGTTTTCTGGTGTATTATAGAAAAGCTATGGATTAAAGAAACTGGATTAAATATGATTATATTGACATCATCAATTGCCGATTGTTCAACTAGAATTTAATTAGAATGATCTTAAACTTTGAATTGAGTCTTTTGTTTAGATTTTTTAACTAATTGAAAATAGTAATCAGCTTTATGCCTCCAGGAAGTTTTATCATGATATATTGGTTGTAGGAATAAAATGTTGAAAAAAAGTTATAATAACTCCTCAAAACATTGAAAAAAAAGAATCTTTAATCAATTTGGATTTATTAAAATCCCAAGAAATAATCAAAATCAGTGGTCTATTACTTCTAAAATAACAAAAACTACCTCTGTTGGTAAAATATAATGAAAATATGCAACTACATAATCTGAAGAATTAGATAGTACAACATTGTTATTCTACCAATAGTAAATAATAAAAAAAACTCTATAGCTCACAATAATCTAAGTTCAAACATTATTTTTACTCCATATAAAGATGCAAGACAACTAAATACCCTAATTCCTGTTGGAATACAATAATTACTGTTGCAGCCATAAAATATGCTCCAGTATCTTTACCTCTCCCAGTTGTAAATATATGACCTCATATAATAAATCCTAATAATCTAATTGATAACATTGCACAAATTATTCTTAATAATCCAAAAGATTTCTTTTCTCCCACTATAATGGTTAATAATAATATGTAAAATGATTCCAAACCCAGGTAAAATTAAAATATATACCTCAGGATGATAAAAAAATCAAAATAAATGTTGATATAAAGTTGTATCTCCTCCTCCTGCTGAATCAAAAAAAAGGGGTATTTAAATTTTGATCAGTTAATAATATTGTAATAGCACCAAACAAACAAAGGAATATGCTCAAAAATTATTCTATGTGTTCATAGATTAATTACAGTCGTATTAAAATTTAATGTTTCCAAAATAGACAAAATACTAGGAAGATGTAATGCAAAAGTTGTCAAATCTAATGATTCATCACTATGAGTCAAAATTCCTAAATAACAATGGATAAACTCTTCATCTCATGGCAGCTCATTTTCAACTATAGATGATTTTAATAATAATAAAATTTGATATAAATAGTCATTCAGAAATTTTCTTGTTTTTTTTAAATCATCAACAGGTTTTCAAGTGTAGCATGATTTAAAAAAAAAGTCTTCTGTTTAGATTTTTAACTACAGTGATGCTGCAAACTACGCAAGATTTTGTTTCAAGCCTCCTCGTATTCAACATATATAGCGTATACACCTGGGTCTCATTTTATGCAGCAGATAGGTTCCTCAGAAAATGTGCACAAAAGAAATCGCACAAAAATAGACTTAACTTACCTTGAAAAATGGGGGATAGATTATTGTAATTTTCAAAAATCGCATAAAAGCAAAGCAATAACGTAAAATTACTTTAAAATTCGCACACAAAAAAATAAGGAAATAAAATATGACTAATAAATAATTTCAAATTTAAAAAAAATTGATACAAGACAAACTTTTTTTTACTTATTTATTAATTACAGTATTTAATTTTATTCAAAACAATATATTTTTATGCGTAATTTACAGTATTTTTCATTTTTTTATACATGTACAGTATTTTAATTATTATCGTTATTTGGCGATAAGTAAGTTCGTTTGTAAACTAGTAAGATATCAGATTCATCACAAGAGGAAATACAACTAGCACCAACTTCATTTTTTTAATTGCTCTTATCATGGACTCGCCTAAACTAAATGTTTTCCAATTGCTGTTGATCATTTTGATTGCACTAAGAGATCTAAAATTGAAATTTTTGTTTCCAAAGAAATTCATTTTCTTGGGTGTTTTTTTCTTCTCCATTAGAGTAAACTAAAAGTTTAAAATAAAAATAAAAACTTAGACTTACGATAATAAAAAGACACCAACTCACCACTGTCAGACAAAATCTAATTAAAACTAATAATTAAAAATTAAATTCTTATTTTTGTCTTAAATTTTCAATTCCGTTTAAAAATCAAATTTCATTGTTTTGTGTCACCTTAATTTCAAATCACGTTACGTAATTTTTAAATTGTTAATTATAATTAAAAATTAGATTTTAATTGTCAAATTTAATTATGCCCACCACTATAACTCACCTTTTAAAAATAAACTTGCCACTAAAAGATTAATTGATTACATACTCTTTTTTTTTAAAAAGCAAAAATAGAATGTGATTTAAAATGCAAAAAAAAAAACAAACAAACATGCATAATATAGGCATCTATAATGTTTGAAAAAATGTACATTATAATCTTGTAAAATGGGAAATCCTGATTTTAAGTGAAATTATGAACTTTTTTATTGTATAAAATCTATTACAGCACTATTATAAAGCGCTGAAAATATTGAAATTATTAGGGAGAAGTCGAACTCCAATAATGTGCTATTACTTTAAATATGATGTGTGAGTGCACAAAATTTATAATATTTAAATAATAGTGCATTATCAGAGCTCGACTTCTGATCTAATAATTTTTATCGCATAAAAGAAAACCGATACAAAGATATTAAGAAGAAACATGAACCACATAACTTCAAAATCACATTAAATAAATCTGCATAAAACGAGACCTGGGTGTAATATCTTTTTTGTTGATAATCATTGATTAGATTAGAAAACATATTGTTGTCAAGCATTGGTGGTCGAGATGTCAACGATGGCTGCTTTACAAGCCGTTGTCTCGGATTAGTGGGTTCGCTTCCCAACTGATGCTATGACACATGGGGGGATGTATTGTTTATTAAACTGCAAGTATAACACAAATGCTTTTTATTATATGTATAAACAAAATTTTAACCTATTTTACTAAGTATGTGTTCACTTATGCAGTCACTAAGCAAAAAAGAATTAGAAAGCAAAAAAAATTAAAATAAACTGGACTTTCAAGCACCCTTCAACTATCACTATCTCATACCACTGATACACATGATCACATACATTAAGAAAAGATAAATAATCACCAATATCTGTATTTCATGCTAAACCAGAACTCATCAGTTGGTCCAGATTATCATCTCCCACACATATGTATATAATAAGTGCCCAGTTTATATTAAGATAGCAAATCCTCATACTTTAATGGACAGGCTTCGATCTACTCCAACCCCCAACTCTTCAGACATCCATACCAGTGAAAATCTGATGATGAAAAGCCCAAATTCCATGCTGATGCCAATATTATTATCAAGCTCATGTTGACCTCAAGTCAATATGATCCCTCATGTATAGGACCTTATCATTTAAATACATAGAAGACGGATGGGCAGGATGCTGGCTTAATGGGTAAATATTTGAAATACAGGCACTCTTCACATACCTGGAGCCTAATTGTAAATATAGGGGATTTGAACATGGACTTTCAAGCACTCTTCAACTACCCATACTAACTCATACCACTGATACACATGACTACATACATGTAGAAAAGATAAATAATCACCAATATACATATTTCATGCTAAACCAGCACTCATCAGTTGGTCAGATTATCATCTCCCACACATATATATAATCAGTGCTCAGTTTATATTAAGATAGCAAATCCTCATACTTTAATGGACAGGCTTCAATCCACTCCAACATCCAACTCTTCAGCCATCCATACTATTGAAAATCTGATAATGAAAAAGCCCAAATCCCATGCTGATCCCAATATTATTGCTATGCCCATGTTGACCTCAAGTCACTCCGACCCCTCATGTATAAGACCTTATCCATTTAAATACATAGAAGATGAAGGATTTGCTATCTTAATATAAACTGAGCACTGATTATATATATGTGTGGGAGATGATAATCTGGACCAATTGATGAGTGCTGGTTTAGCATAAAATATGTATATTGGTGATTATTTATCTTTTCTATATGTATGTGGTCATGTGTATTAGTGGTATGAGATAGTACGGATAGTTGAAGGGTGCTTGAAAGTCCGAGTTCAAATCCTGTATATTTACAATTAAGTTCCAGGTATGTGAAGAGTGCCTGTATTTCAAATATTTAAAATAAACTAAGCACTTTTTTCTTTTATTTTTTTTTAATAACTTTTTTCTCTTAATAGAAATTTAATAGATTAGTCTAACAAAAAATTATAAGGTCTTATTTTTTTAAAAGTATGCTTGAAATTTGTGTAAAACTTCTAACATTACTTCTAGAAAATAATTTATTATGTGAAATACTTCACATCAAATTCGGGAAGGATAATAAAGAAGTAATAAAATGTTTGTATTTTCAATATAAACTGAAGATAATTGTGTACACCGCTCTGAGAAAAAAAAACAAAACTTTACTTATAAAATATGCGAATTTAATGGGTTTTTTGTTTTTTTATTTACATTTTTTAAAAAAATACAGTATAATTAAACAGAGGCAGATAAAGCGGCCACATAGGGACCCAGAATATTAAGAGGCCTCGAGGCCTTAAAATGTCTTTTCATTAGGATTCGAGGAAAATTGTTTTTTTTTTGGAAAAAATCAACCATCCTATAACGCGGTATTATTTAAGCCTTTAAAGGGAATTTGAGTTTTGGCGGGATTCTAACTTACAACTGAACATCAGGGGGTGAAACTAGTATAGCACAAATAGGCCCAAATTAAGTATATATATATATTTTTAATTACACAAAAAATTCAACCCCTTCCAAAATAATAATTTGATTTAAATACTCTGAATTTTGAAAAAAAATTATCATAAATACATTTTGCTTATTCTCGTGAAGCTGATTTATCTCCAGTGAAACAGTATATTCCTGACTTCATATACATTTCACCTATTTTTCCACATAGCTCCATTTATGCTGGATTTAAAGACCTTATAACTGATATTTCTGAGGTTACACACGGGTCTCAATTTCTTCTGTGAGCCGATTCCGAACAGAGAGAAATATGAGACTCAAAGGAAATTAACAATCTAACAATAACTTAAGGGTTAAATAGGCTACTCAATACATTAATTAACTTAACTAAAACACAGCATATTCAACAAATAAAATTATTAAGGAATTGAAATAAAATAATAAGGATTAGATTGAAATAGAACTATAAGCAAGCAAGAAAGATATAGAACGAGTTTTATATTTTAAACAGGTTTATTAAAACAATAATATAAAATCAAGCAAAAAAATGACAAGGATTATTCAGTGTTAAGTATGTGTGATCAATGCATGCAGGCATTACATAGTGGATGAGACTATTATCAATACAGTGGTTTCCTCCTAATACATTAAAATAGGTGTATGTGTGGTTAATTAATTATGCCTATAATAATTTAATATACCCATCTTATTATGCTGCATTGGTTTGCTAATGTTACAATAGCCTAGCCGAGGTGATGACTACATATAGCTCTAAGGTGGTTGTTATATATTAACGGTGTGAGCAAATAAATAAGCAAGATGATGCAAATTCAACCTGGTAACCAAGATTTGAGTTTCAGTCTAATGCTGAGTAGTTAATTAATAAGGAGGAAAAGAACTGGTTACTTTTGAATTCGCATATATATATATACAAAATACTAAGGAGTAAATCTGTGATGTGAGCAATTATTCAAGAGATTCAGCATCAAATGCTCAGTGCTCTAAGACTGGATGCTTTGCTACAATTAATATATGAACAAATAAGTTCAGAAACATGAATTGGCTTTATAAACATGATTTGGATCCTTGTGTTCCAGTTCTAATAAAGATAGCCATACTTGAACTAAAGAATGGGGTGGCTGGTCACTGTAAGCCCATTTTAAAAGGTTCAGTAAATGTAAATGTACAAATGTGTAATTTGTAAAGACACACTCTCAATAAACATGATTTTTAGTCTTGCATTGGTGGTCGAGAGATCAGCGCGACTGCTTTGCACTTGCAGGCAGTTGCCCGGGTTGCGGGTTCGTGTCCCGGCCAATGCTATGACACCTAAAAAAAAAAAAAAAAATAAATAAACATGATTTGAAATGTAAAAATACTAGATAAATCAACTCTTTTTAACAAAATAAAATCTATAATATAAAATCTATTATTTTAAAATAAAATATACATGCTATAATATAAATATAAACTGATGATATTACAGTAGTTTGCCCGCATATATGTGTGATAATACTTATATAACCATGTTGATGCTTATATACATGTACTCATAGACAGTTTAACTCCAGCACAGATGGAGTTGTGGGGAAAAGTAGGTGAAACAGTTATGAGAGAAGGGATATACTGTTTCAATATTAAGATAGCAAATCTTCAAACTTTAATGGACAAGCTTCAATCTTTTCCACTTGCCAACTCTTCAGCCATCCATTATTTTAAAAATCCAAGGATTAAATGCTCAATGAAATGGATGGCTGAGGAGTTGGCTAGTGGAGAAGATTGAAGCTTGTCCATTAAATTTTGAAGATTTGCTATCGTAATATATATTGAGCACTAATTGTATATATGTGTGATCAATGGTGATCTGGACCAACAGATGGGTGCTGGTTCAGCATGATATATGTATATTGGAGATTATTTATCTTTTTCACATGTGTATGTGGTCATGTGTATCGAATGTATAAGATGGAATGGATAAATGTGGGGAGCTTGAAAGTCTCAGTTCAAATCTCTTATAATTACACTAAATTTAATATAGACAATGTACATATATTTAAATATTAAGATGTAAAAATATTTTTATTTTGATAATAGGTGGCAGCACTAATAAATGTCGCTTCTGCTTACTTAAATGCTGGACTTAATTGGACTAGGATGGGTACTGCTCATGGAAATGTTTCACCTTATCAAGTAAATGTTTTTGCATTGTAAAATAGTGAATTCCATTTTTTTTAAGCAATTAGATAATAACAGTAAAGAAATAATGAATTTTAATTTTGAATTATGTGTATGTGCATGCGTGATGTAAATAGCATTAAACCAAATAAATATAAAGAAAAATTTTATGCATATGATCATATATGTTATGGTAAAAATAAAATAACAGCTTTAAATAGCTCTGTTTATGAAAAGGATATTTCTGGCAATTTTCCCCAACTTCTGATAACAATAATTGACCATTGGGATAGATAAATGCCAATTGGTGAAGGTTTTTGTGTTTTGTTTTTTCACTTTATCTTCCAGCTAAAGAATACCTAAAAAATTTAGAACTAGATTGCTTACATGAAAAACAAAATAATGTTATAATTATTATACCATGTGACTTAATATAAGTATATTCCAAACTTACAGGAAAAGTCACATGGTGCATTGGTTCGCATATCAGCCTGCTGTAAACGGAACATAGGCTTTGAATTCAGATAAAACTTGGATCTTTGTTTTTGCACAACAAAGGATTTCCATTCAGACAACTATCTAATCACTGATCAGTAAATTAAAATCTAATTATTCTTAAATATGAAATAAAATGAGGAGTGGAAATTCTTAAACTATTGATATGTAGTTGATTCAGAAATTTTTTTTGTTGCATATTGTTTGTTTGTTTTTTTTTGGTGGTTTGCTGGGTAAGCCTTTATCTTGCAGGAGGCTATGTAAAATTATTTTACCTATATGAAACTTTTGAATGTGTAATCTTATTTTTATATAGAATCTTGTCTTATCTTTACAACTACATAGGTAATATAAATAATGAAAAAGATATTAAATCTTGAATTCTACTGAAATATTTACATATTGCTTTTTTAAAGGGTATCAGAATTTCAAAGTTATATAAATTTTTGGTATTTACAAAGTCAACAGTGCTGATTAGGAACTTTTCAAGTAACAATCTGATACATTTTATGAAACTGACTGCTATTGAAAAAATTAATCTTGGTTTTCATGTATGGAATAAACAGAGATTAGTTCTGATAAATATGCTAGAGTTCACTTCTATGTATTTAGTGTAACATAAGTTACACATTTACATAATTATATAGGGTATATGAGTACAGACTTTCACATGACCCACCACTCTCCACACTATCTCATAACACTGATACACTTGAACACATATATGTTGAAAAGATAAATAATCACCAATATACATATTTCATGCTAAACCAGCAATCATTACTTGGTCCAGATTACCATCTCTACACATATATGCTGTAAGTGCTCAGATATATATTAAGATAGCCAAACCTCATACTTTAATGGACAGGCTTCAATGTATTCCACCCTCCAACTCTTCAACCATCCATCCAATTAAAAATCTGATGATGGAATGCTTTCAGTTATTACATTTACAGAATTGTAAAGCAAATAATTAAGGTAGGACACTTTTACTTTCTTTTGGTACAAGTATATATTTTTCAGTGTTCATTAAGATATAAAATACCACAGCTTTATATGTTACTTATGAGAACATTCATTATCATGTCTATGAAGTGGAATTGGAATCTAGCTAGTCTATAAGCATTTTTATTAGATATTAAGGCTTGGCAAACAAGACTAGATATTTTTCTAGATAGCCAGATCATAGCTATTCTAACTAACTTTCCAATTATTTGCTATAGTGGAACACTGACTTCTATTATATTTTATTGCAATATCTCCTAGAGGATTTCACATATAGTGGATAATAAATCATGTTTTGTTTATTTATAATCCTATACAGGATTATAAAATAAATATTCATAAATAAAAGCTTTTAAAGCGCATACTTATATATATATATATATTTGTGTTGTGTTTGTGTTCATTTGCATTTAAGAGGTCTACCTTAGCATTGAAACCAGTTGGTCGTGATTTTTTCTTTTTTTAAATTTTTTGGTAGTTTTTTAATTCTGAATTTGGGGTAATTCATTTAGCAGTGATCTTTTTCTCCCTCTCCCCTAACTTTATAAGTAAATATAAAGCAATATAAATGTTGGTGAAAATTTTGTGTTCTTAAATAGTTTAATTATATATAATATATGCACATACTTTTTTAAATAAAATTGACGGAATTAATCATAACAAAAAATAAATAAATAAAAAATACGTTTTCTAAATGATATTAAATTGATTACACAAATGGACCACGCCACCAAGCTGTTTCGATGTGAACTAAAATATTAAAATTTTTGTTTACAAAATTTGTTTGTTAGTATTATTATTTTGTATAGCAGATATTGATACACAAAACAGTGTCTCATTGTAAATAATGAGTACCTAGCTACTTCTATTTGGAGTGTAAAGATTCTTATTAAGCTTTATTGATCACACAATTATCAATGTCCCGATTATAATTAAATTTTGAGATATAATTACACAAAAATACACGGGGACTATGGTTTACTTTATTTTTGCTAACATAAAAAGTATATCAGTGATTCTTCAAATATGATGTCCTTGTATTAATTTTTTAACACTTTTGTGACATAATTGTTGAATCGCAACTATTTTTATTCCAATAAACATCACACGATCACTGTATAGAGAGTTTCACCTGTTTTAACTATTTTTATTCACAGACAAAATAATTTTTTACTTTTTTTGACTGATTAAAAGACTAGTGAAGATAGATTATAAAAGTCTGTTGGTATAGTTGTTTGTTACTGTTGATTAATTCTCTACTTATCCGTTTGACTGTGAATAAAGATAAAGGGCAAACTGTTTAATGTATAGAGAAATTTAAGGCATCATGTGATATTTGATATTTATCATTTTTCTAACAGAGGATTGCAGATGATTGTAATTATGATTAAAATCTCTAAAATATATAGTTTTAAACTGTTTTCAGAATTAAGCAGCTGGGCTAAGGCTGGTTTGAGTTCAAAACTTTAAAGTCTTGAAAATTTCAAGTCACTATAATATAATTTTAATAAAATAATTACTCAATAAATACACTATTGTGAATAGTGGCCAGTTAGCTCTAAACTTATTGTTCATGTCTATTGGCATTGCCTTATAGCATGCTTTGAGCACATCGTTATGTCAGTAATCAGCTGTCTAATGCTAAAAGTAAGATAATGGTGTCATGTAATAATTATCTGATTTCTTAAATTATAAATCTAGATATAAAAATAGTATACACATTGCCTCTGTAATGCCCATGAATGATATTGTGGTGTCGTCATCTGATGAATATAAGGTAATGGTGAATTGATTGACTGATTATTTAAATTTGACTTGTAGTAATTCATTTATTTACATATAACATAAATTGACTAATATACTTATCATTAAAAACCAGTCAACACTTAGACAAATCCCAATATCAATACCAATCAACAGTTTCTAATTGTTGTCAAGACAAACTCCTTTTAACAAGAAGGGTAAAAAATAAGGTGGGCACACTTTTTCAGGAACAGTGCTACTTGTAATTTCCTCTAAATGTCAATATCTACCACTTATATTATATGCATGGTTTTAAAAATGTCCTTCAATGTTTCCTTATTTTAGAAATGACATACTTGCACAAGATATATAACGTGCATATTTTGCATTCATCATTGTGAAAAAAACTTATTCTTCCCATTATGTGCTGAAATTATATATCTTTCTTTTCTTTGCAAATGTTTCAGATATTGCATCCTTTTTTTAAAAAATGTAAAATACTATTTTTTAATGATAAATTAATTAAAGCAGTGCATGTGAGTAACTGAACTCTTTATGCTTTCTTCTGCATCTTTGGGGTGTTCAAGAATGTATTAAAGTTGATAAATTTGTAATCAACTAATTTTTAAAATGCATGCCTGACTACACACAGTTGCCTCAATTGTGAAGAACCGATACTCATCTGTACTAGTCATGTATATAAAAATATTTCTTTTATGTATAACCATTTTATTTAGCATAATGCAGCTTTGTTTGTTATCATTACTTTTTAAAAAAATTCAGGTGGTCACTCCTATATGTCTAAGCAGGTCACCAGTGGACTATAAATAACAACTTGTTTACCCCTGAAATAAAATAATTTAATTTTCTATTCTTTATACTATTAAAGTAAATACATTTTGGGAGTTATCAATATCTACAATGCCATAAAAAATAATTCAGTGATTAAAGGATATTTGTTTCACCTGTGCAAATCTCATCATTCACTTCCATGAGGTTTCTATTAATTTTAATCATGATAAACTATTAGCTCAAATCACACTAGATAACTCCCATATCTTTTTGTTTCATTTAATATTTCAGGGAAATTATATATTATGGAAGAAATAGAAGGAAAAGAACTTGAGAGATGATTTTAATTAGAGCAACAGCTAGAATATTTTAAGACTGAAAATAGAAAGCTTTATAAAACATAATCTGGTTTACTATATGAGACCTAATTTTAAGATCACTAACATATTGTGAAGCAAATCAATGTGTTGCATATAGCCCTCTGGGTTTTAGAAACTCTTTTGTATTATATATATATTCTAAAAAAAAATAGATATAAATTACAAATACTAAAAAGGCTTCTGCACAGGACCAAAATAATATCATCATTGTTTGAGATGATTACTAGTGATGGACTCATCTGTAATTTACAAATTTTCACTCACCATCCACTCTAATCCCGAGATAAATACTCTTTTTTCTTTATAGATTTTTTCTTATTGAAATATTAATTCATCATCGCCATTAAGGTTATTTCATTTTTCTTGAGCAATTTAATTATTGAATTCCCTTGGGTGTGTGTGTGTATTTATATTATATGATATTGTAAAAGATATAGAAAGAGACCACATGTGAGATGGCTGGATGAAATAAGGAAATTTTCTGTTGATGGAGAAAAGTTTCATTCTGCAGTGGATCGATAATTGTTGAAATGATGATAATGAATTTACATGATTAGATAAATAATTAAATAATTTCATTGATGGGAAATCATGTGATAATCAAGCATCAGAAATGACAGGTTCTCGAATCAAATTCTATATTATTTTGTTTTAAACCCAATGTGCTTGAACATTTATAATTCTAAACTTTCATTTTAATTTTTTAATTTACTTCGGAGTCATAAGGTGTGAAAACTATTGTTATTGATTACGTAAATAAAAATCTAACGAAAGAAACCCCCCCCCCCCTTGTAGCTATATACGTTATAGATCATGCTGATATGTGCATTATGAAGTGTATAACTCTTTTTATTGATGTAATGGTAGGCAGTCCTTTGTTCAGGACTTTAAGGTGAAATGTACAATTAATATTATCTATAAAATAAACATTATATTTAATCACTAATTAGGTATATTATTTATTATCTTTTAAAGTGCAACTTAGTAACAATAATTATCATAAAATAATTTCAATGATATAAGTGATAATTTATTTTTAAAATTTTTTTTATAAAAAATTTTAAAATGCTGTAAACATTTTTACGTACTTAATTATACTATTTTTTAATAGTTTAGTTATTTATGATTTCTTTATTTAATAAAAACAAGTAGTAAATATATAATCTCGTGATACTTCTCTGTGAGCAGAAAAAAAAATCATTCATAGAGTAATATCTAACATACAGGCTATATATATACCTGCACAAACAATGTAATATATGGTATTTTGAGTTAGACTATCTCACACGACCCTCAACTCTCCACACTATCTCATACAACTGATACACTTGACCACATATATGCCTAAAAGATAAATAATCACCGATATAGGTAATTCGTGCTAAACCAGCACTCGTCAATTGGTCCAGATTATCATCTCCACACATAAGTACAATTTTGCTCTTTATATATATAATTCATTATTGGAATTATAGATTCCATAATATTTCATAGTTGCGTTATTATATAATTTTGTTTTCAAATAAATATATATATGCAGGAATCCGTATTGAAGATCTTTGGTGCAAATTTCTATGTAAGCTTAAATCCCCCCTCCCCCAAATAATTGACTCATAGTTAGTCTAACTATTATTCATTGGTTATTTATCTATTCTTAGCAAAAAAATAATAAATCATCAAGAAGTTGATTGCCTTAGTGAAATTTTATTTCCGCCACAGCTTTTCGTCTCTGGAGAAATATTTAGTAATCGGTTGCTTAAGACTCCTTCAATTATCATATATATTGGTAAGAATATTTTAATGGCTAAAACATATTTAATGTTCTTTCATATTCCCTGTGTGTTAAAGATAAGCAAAAATTCTTTTGAAAGAGAAAAATCATTAGACATGTGGTTTGATTCTTATTATGGCTAACTATGGTATTTTATGCATATGATTATGCAATAATATTTCCACATTTTAAAAATAAAGTATATTGCAGAAATCTATTTATGAAAGTAGCTTTGGTGCTATTCTGTTATGGTTGATAAGTGTTTAGACCTCTAGCATACCTGATAGCTAAGTTGGAGCTGAAATATTATTAAGAGCTCAATATGCTTATTTTTCATTAGCGACAAATGTTAAATGTTTTCCTCAAGGTTTGTGATGATGGTGTTCTAGTTGTATTTTTATATTGGACCATTTCCATCATCTAATATGAGTATTGAATGTCTTTAGAAAACTTTAACTTTATTTAAATATTCCAAATACATTCAACTGTTTGTAATAGTATATCAAACAGATTAGTATATGCAACATTTCGAGAGATATTAGTCTTCCCTTTTCTTCAGGTGTTTCTGGCCTGACCAATGACAGTACTAGCATGGAATTTGAACCCGTATTGTTAGATTCTTTAGTATTGAATTTTAAGATAACACTCTAACCAACTGAGTAATCCTTCCAAAGGCAACAGTCAGTAGAAATTTCATATACTTATCTATGAGGTTTCTCCTGATTTCTTCACTTTTTTCTAAGAGCAAAGTTAATGTGAGCAGCTTCTTTAAATTTTTTTCTTTGTATATTTTCTTCTCTATCCAATATTTTTGTATTTTCCCAATTGAACATACATGGTCTGCTATCTTAGACTCATCTGTCTCTTCTAATCATCAGTTTGTGTTCTTGCAAGCACTTTTCAATGGGATGATTGGTTTCACCAATATATGTTCTTCCACATGTCTTATCTTCAACTCCACAGACTAAAGTTTGCTTCACTTTAGCAGGTAATTTTATTGTAATTATTATTATTTCTTGTTTTCAGTTTAGCATTTATAATTATCACCATTGCACATAAAATTTTAATTCACTTCCAAAATTGTCCTCCAATTCATAGAACTGGATTACCGATTTTAAAATATATGACAAATGCTTCTTATTGATTCATATTATAACATAAACATTAACTGGAAAATGTGCTATCATACTATAAAATATTCATACTTCAAAAATAAAGTATATTGTATGAATCTATTTATACAATAAGATTTGGCCACTACATTCCAATGAACTAAGAAGTAGCCTAGTATTTATTTTATGTTTGAGTAATAAATAATATTAAATTTCAGATCTGCTTTAGAAAAGCATTGATTTGTGCTCATTTATTATATATTGTAATGGAAATATGGATCACATAAATAAACACAAATTACTCAAAGTGATTTAACAAGTTACTACCTAAGTGTACTATTTATAATGGAACATTTCAATTTGTAATATTGAAACTAGAATTAGATTAAGATATTTAATGATAATAAGATTTTACTTATGTAGAATAATATCGTATACTTTACTGATGATGACCAAACCGAGCATTTTGTAATAATTAGAATTATTTATGATAAATTTTTTTTAGAATGATGGTTACATGGTATGAAAAGATGAAAGGCTATCCGACACTTATCATTTTAACATTTATGCATTGCTGTCAATTCTTCCCAGATATTGTTTTAAATTCTAGCTTGCATAAAGCATAAACATAGAGAATGATAATTATGTATTATTATTGTTAAAAGGAAGTTGCCTTGACAACAGTTTGAAATTCTTGATTGCTATTGATATTGAGATTGTCTAAGTGTTGACTGATTTGTAATGATCAAATAAATTACGGAGGAAAAACATGTACAATAAGATTAGGTTAATTTAGTAAATTTATAATGTATTTATTAATTTTAATAAAATATAGAAATCATTATAATATATAAATAGATTATGCAGCTTGAATATTTACATTTTTCAGATTTATATAAGTTTTTTAATTGAACAATAATTCTATTTTATAATACTAAGCTTGCATTTTATATACAATTAATGAAGCTATACATAACAAGTGATAAGCTAAGTGCTTTCAGGAATTCTATGTTCTCATATTCATAACTCTTTTCACTAATAGTTAGTGAATATCACAGTAATATATAAAATTTATTCAATAATATTTAAACAGCCCACTTTTTAGAGATAGTAAAGCAGGCAACTCTTCGGTTGATCACTTTGGGGTCATCTGCGATAAAACAAGCCTCCTTTACTTTGCATCATTATGCTCTGTGCACATTATCTTGGCTGAGAACAATTATGAGGTGTGTATAGTGGCTCTTTTGTGCTCTATAAATATTGGGCTGTCTTTGGCCTTAGTTGACGTTCTGTTGTATATGTATCGATGTTGCGATATTCTAGTGGCAATAGTTTACTTCCAAGATTATCCTCCAATCCGAAGAACTGGATTACCAGTTTTGAAATATGTGACAAAGTGCTTCTTATTAATTCATATTACAAGTTAAATGTTAACACACAAAAAGTACTTTAGGATGACAAAAGATATTTTAAAAGTTTCTTAACATTCTCTTCTCCATCATAATTTATAAATCAATTTATAATCCCTTGTAAACTTTTAAATTATTATACACTTTCATGTTAACCTTTTCAAATGTAAATGATAGATTTTTTTTATCAGCATTGTTTTATTTATACTCAAACATTGTTAGGTATTTTACATATATGTTGAAATTGTTTCCTAGCACTATTACTCTTCATCTTTTTTTTATTGACTGAGAAACTCTACAATTAATTTAAAATATGGTTCTCTTTTCTAGCATAGTTATCTCTAGATCTATGCATGAATTATCCATCAGTATCACTACAGGCCATTTTCACAAATTCATTGGTATTTACCTGTCTTGATTATAGTAGATAGATATTTTGGCATCAAAGCAGATCAACTCTGGGCATTGTTTGTTAGAACAAGTCACTTGCTATATTTTCAGGCTCCATAATAGGCTTGGCAGATCATCTATTTTTCTTTAGGCATTACTGATCAGAAAAATGATTGTAAAATGCACATATATCCCTCAGTCAATATCCTGGGGAAGTAATAAGTGCAAATGTGAATTGTCATCATCACAGTTAGAGTATATATTGACAAGTACTCTTCTTCACTAGTGGCTTGACTCCTTATTTCTGTATAAAGGATGGTATGATTTCCCTATTGACATAACTGCTGATTTGTAATAGAACTTTTTGGGAAAATGTTATTGAATCTGCTTATTAGACTGAATTCACTATCTGAAGCAGAATACTAGATAACTGAATGCTTAAATTTTGATTTGACTAAATAAAAGTCAACACTGAATTCTCCATGAATATTTTTTTTGAACTACTTTTTATAGTCTTTTTATTTCTCTAACTATCTGTTGACCAAAAGTATGTTTTGCAAAGCTTGTTAAATTAGTCCACCAATCTGTATGGAGTGTTTTTTCAAAAATATATATGATCTTTCATCTTGTTTTTTTTTTAAAGTCCTTAATTAACTTGTTCATTCTAAAAACAATACATCATTTATCAAATTTCGGCTTATAATATTTTAAATTAAAAGTCTGAAACTTTAAGATAATTATTTTTATATTATAATTTTAGCAGAAAGTGAATTTTATGCATATAATTTTACTCGTTAAGCACTCTCAAACATATACACTTGGCTATCATTATTTAATTGACTAAACTTACCACTAGAAAATAAGACTGTGTGCATCATGAAAGCTTATCCTTTACCACTTTAATTAAGGTAGAATTTTATGCCAGTGGATTGTGTAAGCACACTGCAAAATGTTTGTATGAATAACACTGAAAGCTGTTTTATGGATTATTTTTAAATAATATTATATATTTTTTTCTTTCATAGATATACTTTGTCTCAGTAGTAAATTTATTGTCAATTGCTGCTTTTTGTATTTTATCTTTAATAAAGTAACAGTTATTTTTTTATTGACTTTGATCAAGTATGAACATAGAGGTTAAACTCTCCACACAGTAGCGCCATTTAGTGCAAGCCAGGAATCAATGGATGCAGGGAGATTTGTGCATAAAATCCCTATCTAGTGCCTACTCATCCAATATCCTCAGACTAGTTTCTAGCCTGTGGTTTTCATCAGCGAGGAGCCTTGGATCTGAGAGCATTTTCAAACCTGTCAATATTTTAAAACATTTAAATTCACAGAACGAATATCCCGTGTTATTACTGTTTTTTAAATCGTTTTCATCTCTTTAGTATTGCATTAACATGTAACTTATATCTCACTAATAGATGATATTTCCTGTGTTCAATATATTAAAAACTTTACAATCTTGAAATACATTTTACAATTATTATGACAAACTAGAATTTGAAAAATGATCGAAAGATGAACGCTCTGTAGGAAAATTTAGTTATGGTGACAAAAATGAGAGAGAATATAGGATTGTAGAATTTTCAGAGAAAGACAAAATAAATATTGTGAATTCTTTCTTTGGACAAAAAATACTAAATGGGAATGGTCATAGAAATATTTAAATGAATGTACAATAGAATGATATTAAATTTTGACTAAAAAATTAAATATTCATATCAAAACTCATCTTCACTTTTTTGCCCTGTCTTTTTCTAAAGTTTCAAACTTGTTTACGAATGAATGTTAATATTTATGCTGATATGTGTCATTTGTAGAAGGGCATGCTTTTACATTAGCTCGTTCAGTGATTAGGGAACAATTCAGCTGTAGTGAGAGAGCACTCGTATATAGTTTATCTTTCTCACAAAGAAAATTTTAATTAAGTTAAAATAACGGATCAATAAAACCAAGAACGTAAATTGAGTGTAGAATATCTATTTTTTATTTTTATTTCATAAGTCATTAAAGAAATATGTGAATTAGAAGTTTGCAAGAAAATTTTTTTTTAAATGTTTGCATATATGTATTTGGTTTTTTTTTTTATATATATAAAATTGATTTGCCATGTTTATTAATATTGAACAATATTTTTATCTTTTGATTTAATTAATTTTAAAATTAATTTTGAACTTTCATGACACTGTATGCTTATCTTAGTTTTTTTGATAGAGTTCATATAAATAATTAATACGCAATTTTTTTTTAAAAAAGTTCTATTAGTATTATGTAAAATAAAAAAACTAATTCATAATGTCTTTTCCTTCTTTGTAAAAATAAATAAATACTGATATTTTTTTCAGCATACAAACTCAGTAAATTTGTTTTTCAGTAGATCAATATATATATATAATTTCTTCTATATTAAGCGCTTTGTAATGCACTAATAGTGTATTCATCTAACTTGTTCCATGACTTAGTTTGAAATCCACACCAGGTAACTTTGAATAGATAGTCGATTCATATCCAATCTAGATAACAACTGGTAAATAGTTATCTAGCTAATTTTAGCTAGAATATAAAACAAGAATAAAAATTATTCAAATCCTCATCATTGAAAAATCGCAAGCTTGCTGAGAAATAATCTTCATATTTCCTATGTGAGCTCTTTTGGTCTTTGTACTGCAGTGGGCTATTTAAAAACCATTTTACTTTTAATTACTTCTTCCATACTTTATTATCCTAAGTATCATTCTTTGCTTTATATCCATTTTTATATAATTAAATGATATTTTTCAATTGCTATTCTGAGATTAAAAGTTTGCTTTAGATTATGAATCTGAATAGTTTGTATATGTGCTTACTAGTAATCACAGTTTTTGGAGTATTATCTATTTTTCTAATAAAAGATGTATGCAATTATAAATTAAACTATAGGGATTGCAAACATTACATGTAGTTAGATGTTTTGGAAATTGTAGTTCTTCATAAAATTTAGCATCTTTAACTTTCATATCCACCTCTTATCCAACTACAAACACACACACACACACACACACATATATATATATATATATAATGCAAACAATGCAGCATTGCTATCCTTTAATTAAAATTCAAAACATATCTTAACAAGTCATTAGAGTCATAAAAATGGAATCTGGAGATTGCTATGAATCTCTCCACTGCATATTTAACAGTCCTAATATGTGTTTTAGAAGTATAGTTGTTAAATTATTGATATAAACCCAAAGTGTTTTGTATTAATTCTAAATTCACAAATAATAAACATTATAAGGCAATAATTTTTAAAGTTATCTAATTCACCTCTTGAATTTTAGTCATTAAATAAAAGTGTGGTGTCTATATCTTTAAATGATAAAAACAACTTATTATTTGCCTTGAAGGCACATTGATATTAATACATTTATAAAATATGTTGTTTCTTATAACCAACTGTATAATAATATATTACACAATTTTAAATTATATGTGATGTGGTGCACTGTGGCTTCTTATACGGAGTCAGTAATCTCTCAGCAATTATGCCCAGAGAAACCTGTTAGCCACTTTACCTTCCCCTTTCCATTCTCCATCCTAAGTTTTCCTATATCCTGCTCCATCCCATTTTTACAATATAATCTTTGTCAACTCCATGACCTTTATATCTAAATCCCCCTTATATTTTCCCATACCCAACATAAAAACCAAAAACTCACTTTCTGTATAATTACTTTGTTTATATTTATTCTTCCACAACTTCATTATTTGTACCCTTTCTGATTCAGGCATTTACATTCAATTAACATATGCCTAATATTTTTTATGTCTTTCTTACACACACTGCAGGCTAAATCACCCACATTTTTCCATTTATGTGTAGATTCCCTTCTTGCTAAAGATCTCATTCGAGCCTTAAAGAGTAAACTATTTTTCTTGCTATTATCATAAATTAACTCGCACTCAATATTCCATTTATTTGTATATATATTTAAACTCTTTTTACTCTCCATACTAGTTCTCCATCTCTTCAACTCCCTATTCTTTATTAACACATCTATTCTTCTATCCCATTCCTTACCACTATAACACTAAACAATTCTCCTAACACAATCACCCTACCTTTTATACAAGTATACTGACATAAATTCTTTATCCAAATCTTCTGCATATCACATTACCTTTCTCACCCATCTTGTTTCCTGTCCTTTATTCATAACCCAATTAAATATTTTGGCTATTCTTTTATTATCCATAAACTGCAATCTACTGAACATTTTCATTTTGCTTTTTGCATCTCATATAAAAACTTGACTATCCCATTTCTCCTTGAATTGCCTCTTTTGCCATCCACACATCTGCATCTAATGCATGTCTTCCTACTTCTCTTTGTATTATCAATGAGATCTCATACAATAGCCAAATCTTGAATTGAGAATTCTGACAATATTAGTCTCACAGAATCACTTTAAAGGCTCACTCACCTTAGTTGATTATATATATATAATCTTGTATATAATTATATAATTGAATATTTATAAATACAGTAATCAGATATATTTTAAAAAAATTTTCCACTTAGGAGTGCTTTCGACTATCTTTGTAGTCTTTGTCAACTAACACTTTGAAAGGCTAACCTTCCCACAATTCTCTGATCTTAACATTTGCTGTCTGCATGTTAATTAAGTCATGTTTGTATTTGTATATTAGCATAGCTTCTTTTAATTTTCTTTTGTTATTTTTTCCAATTTGCAATATTTTAACATTATTGTAATTGAAGTTAAAACCATAAATACATGAATTATTATGGTTGTGAAAAGAATGCTAAAACATTGTTATCTACTTTGCAATTTTGATTTGATTTCTGAACTCTTTTTAACAATAGCAAGTGCTTTTTAATTCTTTTTTCCAATGCACATCTTGATTCACTTATATATCCACTGCCACACCTACATATCCATTTATAAATAATACAATTTTTATTTATAAATGAACTTTTATTTTTAGAATTATTTATTAATTTGTTAAATGTAGGAGGTGTGTAAAATGTAATATCACACATACCTTTATAAATCTTCTTTATAAAATTTATTTGATCATTCAAAATATATGATATTGATATCGATAGTTTTTTGTTAGCAGAAAAATCAATATTATTATTAAAATTTTTATTCTTATATCTTGTATTAAAATCCCTATTAACATTATATATATATGATTATAATTGTAACCAACATTTAACAATTTATTCGAATATATTTCAATATTTTTGCCCTTATCCGATGAATATTTGTAAAGTCTGTTATTTCTAAATAAGAAAGACTTTAAACCTGCCATTTTATTCTGACATTGGAACTTTTGATTTATATGGAATATAACCTCTTTTTACTATTGGTTTAATGGTGATACAGTAATCCAGCATACATTGATTTCTAATTATTTTAAGATCAAAAAACTGAACGCACATTAAATTTTCATCTGTTTTTATCCATTTTAAGCCATTTAAATTATTTAATTCTTTGAACAACTCTAATTGTTTTTGGTCTGCCACATACAAAAACATCATCAACATATCAATAATCTTGTACATATATAACTTTGAAGAAATACAGACATCGAATAAGAATATCATTACATATATATATATATAAGGGGGGACCAAAAATAACTGAAATCATTCTCTGGTTTGAATGCCTGTTGTAGAATATGTTTCAGCTTTTACAGTTTTTTCAGGAACTCTTCTGCCTCAATCTTCCAAATGACATCACAGTGTAAATTTGTGGTACCATGTAGCACATTTTTTTGTAAAATACATTTCCTATGTTTGTCGATTTTTATAATGACTGAAAAATTTGAACAATGTGAAATTCTGTTTCTGTTTACAGAAAATGTCAGGGAAAACATCTTTAATGCTTGAAACAGATTACAGACAAGCTGATCTCATAAAACACAAGTTTATAAGTGGTATAATTGAGATGTTAAATTCACCACATCCCTAAAAAGTGTGGCAAGTGAAGTCCAAAGTCAAAACAATGCTCTTATTTTTTTTTTTTTTTATGCAAACAGCATTTTTCTCTCATATTTAGTTTATAATGTCAGGCAATTTTATCTGCAAGTTCTGAAACATTTACGTGATGCAGTAAAATGTAAACATCCTGTTTTCCACCAATGAAAAGAGTGCAAGCTTTTCCCCAACAAAGTGTCATCTTCCAAAGCCTTAAGTGTGAAACACTTTGTAATTAAATTCAGCATAATCTAGCTTATATATCAGCCATATTCACTCAGTCTCACTTTCCATGATTTTTTTAAAATCTCTCAAATAAAAAGATGTCTCAATTTTTTTTTATAGACTTAGAAGCATCACATGTGTTAAAAAGTATCACTTTGTGAGTGTTTCCAGACCACTTTGAAAAATGAAAAACATGTTTAGACTGGTGTATTGCATCAAATAGATGGTAATGTGAAAGTGATTAAATTTATAGCACTTAAAAATAAATAAACAATTTTTTATTATAAAATTCCATTTACTTTTGGATATCCCCTCGTATATATGTATTAATGAAATAACTTTGTGGTCTAAAGATATGCTGTACTCATGATTTGAATTCAAATCCAAGCTTTAATAAAATTTAAAATTTTTTGCAGGATTAGAATTTTTCTTTCAAATAGTGAATTATAGTCAATTCATATAATATAACTAACAAACATTGGGTTAGTAAATGGGCATCTAGCTATTCTTAACCAGATGAAACATGAATGAAAAACCATTCAATCCTTCATGAGCTAATAATTAGAAATTGTTTTCTTTATTTATTTTTTTATAGAGGACTGTTGAAAAAGTTTTTCCTAGAAATTGGCCATTTAAACATCACATGATCACCATTTCTTATGCTTGCTCAAACTGTTAATACAGGCAAAACTCTCCATACAGTAGTGCCACTCAGTGCAAGCCAGAGTAATCAATGGATGCCAGAAGGTTTGTGCATAAAATTCCTATCTAGTGCCTACCCATTATGTGCAGTGCTCTCAGATCCAAGGCTCCTCACTGATGAAAGTCACAAGCTACAAACTAGTCTGGGGATATTAGGTGAGTAGGCACTAGTAGGGATTTTATTCACAAATCTTCTGGTATCCTTTAATTACTCTGGCTTGCACTGATTGGCACTACTGTATGGAGAGTTTTGTTTGTTTTAAATTGGCCATTTAAAAGCTGTTTTATTTCTACCTACTATTTAGTGACTAAGATTCATAATATTAATTAAATTTATTTTATTATAATGATTTTTAGTTAGGAACTGCAATAATTAGTTGCACTTCCTATTTATATTCTCAATTTAGTATTCATGCTTGTAATTCACAATCATTTTTTCTTACAAATAAGAGTTGTTTGTCAGTCAGGCTATTATGGTATTGCTAAAATAGACTATTCAGAAAGACAGTTTTCATTCTTGTAAATCAAACAACTTGTTACTAATGCAACATTGATTTTTAGTTAGAAAATACAGAAATTATATTGATTGTATTTATAAACAAGTTGGATTTATGATATATACATACTGTGTAACTCATCTAATTCAAATGTAATGTGAATAGAAAATATTCAAATTATTCAATGGCTTAAATAAACTTGATAATAAAAAATTACAGTTAGGAAAAAATTCAAACTCATAATAATGATAATAATAACAACTACAATAATAACAACAGTAATAACAACAACAATTATTATTAAATTATTTTAATTTTTTTTTGTTTTTTAGTATACACATGTTTACATAAATATATACACATATATGTCTGTGAATGTAATTATATATGTATTAAAAAAGAAATATTTATAATGAATTTAGCCAAAAAGCCATAAAGTTAAAAGCATGTGTGTGTGTATATATATATATAAGTGTAATCAATAATCAATAATTTCAATCTCTATGGTCAAGCTGCAATCTTTAGTGTCTATATAAGTATATAAGACCATAAATAAAGATGGGATTCCACTCTTTATTGTTAAAAGGAGGTTGCCTTGACAACAATTTGAAATTGTTGATTGTTATTTATTTGGGATTGTCTAAGTGTTGACTGGTTTCTAATTGTTATATCTACTGTTTTTTCCCCTATCAACTAATTTTGATAATTATTTATATAATTATACATGAAAATGTTTTATATATCACAATTTGATCAAATTAATTGCAAGCAGTAATATATCTATAATAAGTTTTGACTAATTAATAGTTCATGTGATGACAGTTTTGTTTTTTATGTTGGTGTGTTTAAAGTAAGTTCATTAAGTCTGTACTAGAAAGTAACTTGATTTATCTTATGCCTATTATAATGTTCATCTTATGGTTTTATAAAGTAGTTTTAAAAAGAATTCAGCAATATATTTTTCTTACCTACTTTATGAATTGTAAAAAAAAAAATTGCACTTCAAATTTTTCACATGGAAGCTCATTTGTACATCTCAATAAGCACTTTATCTTAACATTTAAATGACCAGATTTATACATGCTCAATTTTTAAACATGTAAATACTTTACTTAAACAAGTCTAATTGTTTTTCCTTTTTTTTTTTTTTTTTAGTATATATTTGTATGTTGAGATTTCTGACAAAGGCAGAGCATAAATGCAGTATTCAAACACACACTCATATATATATAAAACAATAAAAAAAGTTATCGGTTATTTATATCTCATCAATATTCAGGTTTAATTTCTGATCTAATCAAGCTTTTAATAAAGAAACAATTTTTTGATTAGAAACAAATTATACACTGATAAACATAATAAAATCTTTTTTAGAGTCCGAAAAACAAATCTATTGTTTAAAATTAGATTTCACTTTTAATATTAAAAATATTACTGACAAAGCTTTTTTTTTTTAGCATAGTTTTTAGTAACATAGATATCTCTCTCTTTTTTTTTTTTTATACATATCATTAATTAGTTTAAAGTCCCTTTTAAAACATTAGATAAAAACGGATATATATTAAAATTTGTATTTCTGCTTTTATAGATCTTCATATTAAACTTACAACATACCATATAAGAATGAAAATTCACATTAAATTATATTTAGTATATTTTTCATTATTTTTGTTTATGATACTACTAAAATCTTTTGTCAGCAATAAATTTAATTTTCATTTATTTTAATTTTTGCTTTCCATTATTTTCCAGTTTTGTTTCATTTATATTTAACTATTTGTTTTGAAGTGTAGTTTTTCATGGAAAAGATTCAAGTTTAATAAAAAAGAATAAAAATGAGCGCTAATATTAGATCTATAGATGAAAATAGTAAAAATACACAGAATGCCAAGAGTTCAATAGATTGTTTGGGAAAAGAACATAAATTAGAAAAATAAGATAGAATCCAATCTTAGAAATTATAAAATAACAAATTATTGAAGTACATACTGGGAGGAAAAATAACTGAAAGAAATAAAATTTCAGATGACATAAAATATTTGATTTGAGGAAGTACATGGTCCCTTCATTAATTATCCATATACAATTTACTGATTTGATAAGATTTGAATTCAGTTATAAATTCTTTAAGTTCCAAGCAAGCTTAGCATTTTTTTTTCAAGTAATCAGTATATGGTCGATTCAGTTAGCCATTGACTTATTAATCAGTAAATGAGCATTTAGTTCATATTAGTTAGAGTATAAGGGTTCCTGATCTAATCTGGGCTGGTCATATGAATCTTAGAGACCTAGCTGTAAACAAAAATATGATGCTTGCAGTGTAAAATATCTTAGCCTTATATATAATCAGAAGTGTTTGTGCATAGATTATATTTCCAGAAGCTCTGATATAAAATATGACAGTGTAGTTTACCATTACTTTTTACTTGTATAGATGATGATGATTTTATTCAGCATAATGTAGATCTTATGCTCATAATGTCTTTTATTCAGTCATTTATTTTATTTTATTGTATTTGATTGTTGAGTATTATTGATGGAGCTCTTTTTATTTTTCAAGAAATTATCTTTAGATAGTAATCCTGCAATTGAAGTTCTTGTTTTTTTACTATTTGGAAAGTACTTGAGATCATTTATATATGTGGTGAACCATATATTATTGTTTTCTTTTTTTCAACTCATTGTATTTTTTATCATTAAATATTAAAGAATATTGAGTTAACCGCATTGATGGTAAGCATTCACTCTAAAAGTGATGCATTATAGGCTTCAAACTTCCTTATGTGTCTTTGGAGCATACATTTGAGATTAATTGTTCTAGTTATAGAAAGCAAAGGAACTATTTTTATTGACACTCTTTAAATATTGAATGTATTATTAATCCATCTGTTTTATGATATAGCTCTTTGCTCCTCTTTTTAATTTTGGAAATTCTTTTGTAGTAGTTTTAATTGTTTATTTCTTTTTGTTCTTAACTTTACATATACACATTCATATTACAAATTACAAATTATTTAAATTTTTATATTACAAATATTTGACTCTAGATATTGGAAAATTAATAATGAGATTTTGCGTTAGAGATTATCTCTAGTTTAATAAATGATTATTAATATTTATTAATGTAGTCAAGCGTTGGTGGCCGAGTGGTTAGCACAGCTGTCTTACAAGCAGCTGTCCCAGGGTTCGCTTCCCGGTCGACGCTTTGACACATAAAAAAATTATTAATGTATTTAGCTGGTGATTATTAATAAAGTTTAGTGCAGAAAATTTGATAATTGTAAATCATTCTTTTTTTACTGTGCACCTACTTGCATTAATTAATTTTCATAAATTACACAATTTTTTAATAGATTAAAAATATTATATTTCTTTTAATAAAGTTCAAATATATCTATATTATTTTTTTTTTGTAGGCGTCTTGATAATCGTCATCTTTTGATCTTTTATCATGTTATTTTCAAATACCATGATATCATAGTTCTAAAAATTACACTTAGTATGTGCTTTTAATTATGGATAACAGTATAAAGAGATAAAGGATTAATAGATTTAAATAAACCATGCTTAAGCTAAAAGTAGTAAAGACTTATGAACAAATATATGCTAAAAATATGTATCTATAAAGTGTGGGTAATATACTGGGATAAAATGTCTTGTGCACACAATGAAATAGTTGTATAATTTGGAAAATATATGTGAATAAATATAAGGAAGCTAGGAGTGATTAAAAGACTAAATGAATCCTAAGATTTTGATATTTTATATTAAACTAATTTAAAATTAAATAAAAGATATATACAGTAAATAAATATTGTTTCTGATTCTGGAAAAGTCAAGCTGAAATATTAAGTGTTAGAAAAAAAATACTAATCTTTGTAGAAAGAGAACATTGTTTTTATGTAGCTTAATAAAAATGAATTTAAATGACTTTTGTACCAAAAGGGATTTAAAAAAAAAAATTTAATTAAGAAATTATTTCTGTTCCTTACTCAACAAATAATGTAAAGAGATTTTATTTATATATAAAAAAATATTAATTCTTTAATCCTCTTATTTATTTATCTCAATAATCCTTATCAGATAGCTATAAATATAGAGTCACTTGTAATATAAAGAATGCAGGAGTCTGTATTCTATGACTATCAGAAGATTATGCCAATAATGCTCTTGTATTTATCTTAAACAGCCATGTATTTTTAAAAATCTAAAAATCAGATATTTGCTTTCTATGTAGTTCAAAGTTATATTATCAATCTATGCAAGTAGAAAGACATCTAGAAATTGCCTGTCTCACAATCAAGTCATTTATTATGAATTATGAAACTAATCATCATCATCATCAACCATTACCAATCCACTGCAGGATGAAGGTCTCTCCAAGTTCAATCCATCTTCTCTGATCTTTAGCTTCTCTTATCCATATCACCCCTGTACACTTTATTATTTCATCCATCCACATCACATGTGGTCTCTTTCTGGGTCTTTTACAATATCTTGGAATCCAGTTTAGGATTTTAATTGTCCATCTATTATCATCTCTTCTAGCAATATGTTCAGCCCAACTCCACTTCAATCTTTTAATTTTTTCAATGAAGTCAGTAACACCTGTTTCTTCTCTTATACATATATTGCGTTTTTGATCTCATTTTGTTACTCCCAACATGCATCTCTCCATACTTCTTTGGGAGGTCTGAAGTCTCTGTATTGCTCTTCTATTAAGTGTCCAACTTTCAAATCCATAAGAAGAACTGGTAAAAAACATTTATTAAAAACCTATCTTTTCAAACACAGGCATATTTGCTTTTAGTATCAAGTTATTTCTACCAAAAGCACTCCAACCAAGTTTAAAACTATGATTAATTTCGTCCATTATGTTTCCATCTGTATTAATAATCTGACCAAGATATTTGTAACTGTTAACTTATTCTAACTCATCATAATCAATCTTTATTTTTATATTTTGAAAAAATCGATTAAACATTACTTTAGTCTTTTTAACATTTATCTTTAGTCCTACTTTCCTACTTTCATCTGATAACTCTGCGACATTTCCTGTAGCGCTAAAGCATTATTTGCAAAAACAATTACATCATATTCAAAATCTAAATGACTTAAATAAAAAGCAAACTTTATGCATCATGGTTATCCAGAAATAATAGTTTCAGAAAACAACCAGATTCATTCATTTCACTGCAGTTAAAATTTTTTTTAGTTAACAAGGGAATTCATAAATGTTCCAACATTCCCATAATCTCCATTTACTTTCACTCTTTTAGCTTCCCATTTTAATCCACAAAATACTTGATGCAGCACTGCTGTAAAAAGTTTTGGAGATATGGAGTCACCCTGTCTTACATCTTTCTTAATGTTGACTTTCCCAGTATCATTATGTAATCTAATTGCTGCCATTGCATTTTTATAATAACCTGGATCTATACCTTGATGATCCAATGCTTTAATCACTGAAAAAATGTTTATAGAATCAAATGCTTTTTTATAATCTACAAATCCAATAAACATAATTGCAATTTATACTCATTTGTCCTTTCTATAACTTCTCTCAATACCTGGATATGATCTATTGTACTAAAACCACTTTTAAATCCAACTTGTTCTCTTGGTTGGTGGAAATCCAATGTTCTCTGTAGACGAGTTGTAATTATCTTAGGTAAAAATTTTGTATAAAACTGATAAAAGGCTGATAGGCCTTTAATTTCTAATATCTTCTTTATCACCTTTTTTAAATATTAATATTAATACTGCATTCTTTCAATCATCTGGTACATCTTTATCATTTAGACATTTGGTATATAATTTTGCTAAAAAATTTATTTCTTCACCTGCTTCCTTTAATATATCAATTATAATTCCATCATTACCTGGAGCTTTCCTTTCTTTATACATTTAATTGCATGTCTCACTTCTTCATTTAAAATTCTGGGCAATTCAGAAGATGTAATAGATATAGGAGGTACTTGTTGTTTATTACTATATAATTTTTGAAGAGTAATAATTAATTTATTGAGTGCACAGAAAGCATATGTAAATACTTTAAACAGGCTTTAACCTGTGATCAATGTGCTTTAAAATTCATAATAATCAAGCACATTTTTCTAATAGAGGGACCTTCTAAACCATGACACAAGATAGTGACTTTTTATAAAAATAAGAAGGCCACTCTTATCTTTAGAAAAAGTCATTATCTTGTATCATGGTTTAGAAGGTCCATCTATCACCAAAAAATGCTTGATTATTACGAATTTTAAAGTGCATTGAACACAAAATCTGTTTAAAGTATTTATTACATTCAAATATCAGCCTTTCAAGCTAATTGAGCACACGCCTTTTGAGAGTGTTAAATAAATGAATACTTTCCTCTTCAATCCAAGATATAGTATTCATGCAGGAATAAAAAGGATCCTCTTATTCCTACAACTCAAATTTTTTTATATGAGCAAATCTGAAGAACTGTTGAGGAGAGCATGAGTAGAATTCTCACTTTAAATTACTATTTACGATGTTTTTTGTGACGTTGGTGAAATTGCTTAGAATTTACTAAACGTCATTTTTACTGAAACTTACTAATGAGTAAATAAGCAATTATTTTATCTAGTGCTGTGTTTACAATTATATTACATTTAAATATCAGCCTTTCAAGCTAATTGAGCATGCGCCTTTTGAGAGTGTTAAATAAATGAATACTTTCCTCTTCAATCCAAGATATAGTATTTATGTGGATTGAAGAGGAAAGTATTCATTTATTTAAAACTCTCAAAAGGCGCGTGCTCAATTAGCTTGAAAGGCTGATATTTGAATGCAATATAATTGTAAACACGGTGCTAGATAAAATAATTGCTTATTTAAAGTATTTATATAATTCTTGATTAAAAGTCTTCTACCCCTTCATGATGTCATCTCTCTTTTTAGTAATAATTCCATCTTTTTTTCTTATTGCAGAAATAAATTTCCTACCAATTCCAAAATGTTCTTTTACATTCTTGAGACTTTTATTCTCTTCTACAGCTTTCCTTACTAGTTCACAGTTATACTTTCTTATATCATTTTCAACTCTTTTCCTCATCATTTTACAAAATTTGAGATATTCAATCCTTTTTAATGCATCATTTTGTATATTTTCATATTCCTTTTTTTCTTATTGCAGAAATAAATTTCCTACCAATTCCAAAATGTTCTTTTACATTCTTGAGACTTTTATTCTCTTCTACAGCTTTCCTTACTAGTTCACAGTTATACTTTCTTATATCATTTTCAACTCTTTTCCTCATCATTTTACAAAATTTGAGATATTCAATCCTTTTTAATGCATCATTTTATATATTTTCATATTCCTTTTTTCCTCATAAATTCTCTGGTGTCAGTAGAAATTTTATTGGTCAATTGCTGCTTTTTAAAAAGCTATCATTGTTGCAGTTATATATATATATATATATATATATATATATATATATATATATATATATATATATATATATATATTTGAATAAAACCCTACTATAAACAAAAATGAATCCAGTCATTTGTATATATTCTTTTTTTACTTAAAATGCTACTTTTGACAGTAAGGAAATCTTAACATGAAAACATTATAATACTTAAATAAAAGTAAATTATTTATACTTAAGCTAGATGTAATTAGAGAAAATTTGAAGCCAGACTTTTAAGCTACCTTCAGTCATACATTCCATCTTATATAACTGATACACATTACCACATTCATGTAAAAAAGATAAATGATCTCCAATATATGTATTCTCTGCTGAACCAATACTCATCAGTTGGTTTGGATTATCATCTCCCACACATATATAATTGGTACTTGGTTTATATTAAGATAGCAAATCTTCAAAATTTAATGGATAGCCTTCAATCTTCTGCATTCTATAACTCTTCAGCCATCCATGTCATTGACAATTTGATGATCCAAGTCTTTGTTTTCCAATTTTATTGTTATACCCATGTTGACCATAAGTCATTTTGATGCTCATATGTAGGACATTAACACCATTTTAATACACAGAAGAAGAATGGGCAGAATACAGGCTGAATGTAATATTTAAATACAATTATAATATATATACTTAAGTTAGATGTAAGTAGAGGGGATTTGAATCCAGATTTTTAAGCTCTCTTCAGTTATCTAATCCATGTTGTATACAATCAATATACATGACCACATAATGTGAAAAAGATAAATTACTTCCAATATGCATATTTAATGTTGGGTAAAACTGCAGTTTACAGGTCACAATAAAATTCGAAATTTGTTTCACATATAATAATAATAATAATAATAATAATAATAATAATAATAATAATGATAATGATAATAATAATAGTAGTAGTAGTAGTAGTAGTAGTAGTAGTAGTAGTAGTAGTAGTAGTAGTAGTAGTAGTAATAGTAATAGTAGTAATAATAGTAATCACCACTTTTCACAATAACCGGTATGCCACACCCGTCAATCTCTGTTTTTTATTCTCCAATGTTGCATCACCTAATAAACTTAACCCCACTCTATTCTCAGATTTTTCTTCCCAAGCAGTCACACTTAACCTTAATGAACTCCAAGCAACATACATTCAATTACATAAAACAATTCATATGATTATCTTCTCATTTACTACTGAGTTCATGTTTTCCGCATCCTACATCATGTTAAACAAGCTACATCAAATAGATATAGATCAAGTTCAGAATTATATTGCCTTCCACTTACTATCATTTAATATACAATATTTAACACAATAGTTCTCCTCCCCTCTGTGTTTTCTAACACTGGCCAATGACTTACATAAGCAAATTGCCACTTCTCAATCCATCCACCAAACATTCAACAGTTAATCAGGCTCACTCAAACTTACTATCATATCTGCAAACAGTTGAAGAACTACATTGCAATCAAAAAAAAGAAAAATCTGCCTAATCCAGTAGCACATGTGGACCAGAGCATATATACACTGGGTGTTGGGTTACCCATCCCCATCAAAAGTCTCATAGAACTTCAAACTGACCTAGGTATATGTACTGGACATAATATTCCACCATATATACCTGAACTTTAAAAATAAACTTCAGACCCATGATGTAGTCACCATATCAGTACACTGTTTTGGGCCACTGGAAACTACTGTTTTTCTGAACCAGCCAATTTGCTGCCAAACTTGCCAGTATTGAAAACTCTGTTCACCCTGGGACTCATGGAATTTTCTGCATTCATCTTAAGTCATCTTAATTATTTCACTACACTGTATATTCATGATCTGGACAATATCATATCCTGGAGAATATACATTGTAAAAGGTTTGTATCCAATTTCCATAGTGCCTTTCACTAAAAAACCTGAGGCTACATCTGATCTAACCAACCTCTGGTGAATCTATGCATAAAAATATTTAAAAGTGAACCACACATACTTCCATTATTTTATTACATCTACAGTTTTCTAAAAAAGATTATTCTATCAGCCAAGCAACACTCATATTTATGACAATTCTAAGCTCAGTTAAAAAAAAACCACAGTTCTATCGCAGATGAGCTTGACATACAAGCAGTTTTTGATTCTATCTCAACCTACTTATTCAAACACTTACTAACACCACTATATTACTTACTCTGTTATACCTATTCAACAACTTCTGAATTGTGAGTAGAAATTCTACATCCTTCAATCCCAGGCAGTCATTCTCACATGGGTTGCCCCTAAACTCATTACTTTTTACACTCTACATAAATCCACTTTTACAACAATTACAGAATAAAGTTATTGGAATCCAAATTTCACTCACCTAGTAATGCATTCCCTGCATAGCCTATATGGATGACATCACCATCTTCCTGCCTTCTCAGAAACAACTTCCCATATTATAATCCATTCTCAATGAGTACACAGCAGCCTACAAACTGCACTTTAATCCCCCCAAAAATTGCTGCATTGACTCTATTCACAAAAAATCATATTCAAGGAAAACCCACTCCATTCTTAGGATTTTCCTTTTACAAAGACTCCCTTGGTATGAGATTCACAATACAAAACAAGTTCCAAAATTCTGTAATACAAATTACCAGCTTACTTTCTAAGGCATATCTATCAATTTACTCCAAGATACAATTGTTCAACACTCTTGCTATGACAAAATCCACATACTATGCACCTATTATCAAATTTTCAAAAATATTCATTTCTGATACCAACTCCATGTGCAATAAATTGCTCTGGAGCTGCAATACTGTATCAATACCTATAAAGTGGCTCAACATCTATTCCTTGTACAATGGTCTAGGCCTGTACAGCATTCAGGTGTTCTATACACAAGATATCAGCTATTACCAACCGGTTCCAAAATCTCCAGTGCCTGCTGAAAGTAACCTCTATATATAAACCTCCTTCAACACCATATCTCATATATCTTAATCACTCAATCTTAGGTATTACCAACCAGATCAACCTTTCCCACAATTCCAAGTATACTTACTGGCAAACATGCAACCCGATTTATTTAGACACTGATTATCCCTCCCCATGCTTGGGATAAATATCAATTACCTTTGCTATTTTAAAAAGTGGGTTCTAGAACCAATGTTTTTTGACTTCCTAATTAGACTTGATCTGCACATACTTCCAACATCCTTTTTTTTGCAATATCGTAATCTGTATAAAAATATTGACCCATTTTGTGGACTATTCCATGAAGCTGAGGAGACTCAACAACATCTTCTCAATGATTGCTGAGCACTAAGCACCATTATGGCAAATTATGTAAAATGTATACAGGCAGCCACTACTTCCATCCACCACATAACTAAGTCCTTCCAAAGATTAAGAATTCTTTCAGCATGTGCTGCAATATTTACCCTATTTGCCTTCTGGTGAACCCGTTGCATCTTTTTGTTAAACAACAAGACCAGGAGGCATCCATACACATTTATTGATAAATTTCACCAGCTATAATTATGGGATAACAACATAGCCCCCAGAAATTTTTGCAGTGATCTGATCATTCATTAGGAGGCAGTTCTATCTATAAATGGTAACAATCACAGTAGGCACTACTAACAACCTTTGTGGAATTTCATCTGCTTCATAATACAACTAGCTACATTAATTACCCACAGATTTTAAAAGTTTAATGATATTATACTGTATTTATAAATATTTCACACAATGAATTATAAGAGTGAGTATTTAAAGTTTTAGAGATTTTATTAATAATTGAAATGTAAGCTTTACATTCACACTCAGCTGAAGATTAGTCTTAAGGCTAATCATATCCTAGAACTTGTGGTTATTTATTTTAATATAATAGCTAATTGAGTAAGTTTATTATTGATGATTTTCATTGGATATAATAATAAAATTGAATAACTGAGATAATATATATATATATCGCTGTTGTATATATGTATATATCCTTTTAAAAAAAATGCCTGAAGTTTTTTTTAAAAGTTTTTAAATTATATATAAAAATGAAGTCTTAGCTCTGTTTAATTAATATGATAATAATAATAATAATAGTAATTGAATGGCTATTTCTCAGTAGATTCTGAAATTTTGCAGATTGTGTTTGGCCAATCATAAGAATCTTTAAATGTTGGTTCTAGTATAACACTACTATGCTTAATTGCATGTTGTCACTGTGCTATGAAAGCTAGCAGTTTTTGGAAGGACATATTAGCTTCAAGATTCTTGATTTCACTATAGAAAAAACATATATTATCACCACATGATTTAGCATTTATATGATTTTAAATTAAACGGTTTTGACTTATCTTTATCAAATATCTACATTCTTACAAGTCTCAAAACTACTTCCATGTCTTTCCTATTTTCTATAATGATCATGCCTTTTTCTTTATAAAAATTAGAAATCTCTGACCAATAAGACAAAAAAAAACAAACCTGCTAGCAATCATATTTCTGAGTTTACCATTTTCTAATCCACATAGCCTCCAATACTTCAAATCTATTTATATTTTATTCTATATCTATAATACTATCTTTATTTAGTTAATAACTTTAATTTTGTGTTCATCCTAATCATTATCCAATCCTAACACACAAAAAACAAAAACTCACTTTTTGTATATTCATTTAATTTATAATTGGCTTTCTATCTTTTCATTATTGTATTTTTCTGAATGTATTTACACTCTTGTAATAAAAAGATATGATTACTACATTTTTTTACATTGATAAATATATAACAGATGTAATATGTGTGCTTATACAGATTAATAGAGAAGTTTATTAGTTCTATAAAAATTATAGGACTGAGTGCTTTTGAGAACTTATGACATTCTCATATTCATAGCAAAATAACATTGGAAAGTAATGGAGAAATGAGTGTGTATGTATATACCCTTGGTGAAATTAAAATTTATTTAAATTGCAATGTTAATTATTTAGATTACAGTGTCCATTTCTTGGAGACGGGGGAAAGATGAATCTTTGATAGCATTATTGTTGTTAGATATATAGCATGCTTCTCCGATTTTTCTCTTCAAGTTATTTCTTTCTATGTATTGAATGGTTGGAAAAGAAGAAGAAAAGTGGTATCTTGTCAATTTTTGACATTCCAGGAAGGTAGAGCTGTGTTCTGATTTGTCTGAGGCTCTTTTGTATAAATATTGATACAGTGTAAAGTATATAGATAAGGATAATAGATTGATTGGCATTTGGTTTGGGAGCATTTATGGAAAATGAACAACCTTATCTATATGCCTTTCACAGCATTAATATCTATACAAAGCCCCAGACAAACCGGAACAGAGCTCTATCTTCTTGGAGCACCAAAAGTTGACAGGATAACAATTTATTCCTTTTTCTGCAACCATTTAATACACGGAAAGAAATAACTTGAAGAGAAAAATCAGAGAAGCATGCTATATATCTAACAACAATAATGCTGTCAAAAATTCGTCTTTCTCCCTCTTCAAGAAATGGTCAGGCTAATCTAAATAATTAATTATAATTCAAATAAATTTGAAATCAATCAACTGTATATATATACACATCCACCTCTGCGCTATTTTTCAGTGTTATCTTGTTATAAATATGAGAACGTCACAAGTTCTTGAAAGCGCTCAGACATGTAATTTATTACAGAACTAATAAACTTCTCTATTAATATTACATCTGTTAAATTTTACATACGAGAAGTATAAACTGTTAACTCTTCATTATAAATATATAGTATTCTCTTATTGCCAGTATGCTTGTTTGAGTTTTAAAAAATAGTCTACTTTTTATATTACCTCATAAAATGATTCATTCTTCACAATCTACTTATTTCTATATATATTATTTTTTTTTGTATTTTCATAGCAATTTCCATTTCTCTAATTTTTTGCTTTTTATTTAATTAAGAAACTATTCTCCAAATTTTTATTTTTACCCAATTTTTTTAGCACATCCACATTATTTTTCTCACCCACCTTGTTACTTCTCCTTTCCTTGAAACCTAATTTAAAACTGTGTTATGCTGTCTATAGATGCAACCCATCAAAAATTTTCACTTGTCATGTAAACACTTAACTATGCTATATATGTATACTGCAACTCCTTTTTTCTAATTTTTGCTATTTCTTATTTAATATATTTTTTTTTTTTTATTTTTTTTTTTTTTTTTTTTACCTTTTTTCTCTTTTTTTCTTTCTTTTCTTTTTTTTTTTTATAAATTTTTTTTTCTTTTTTTTTTTTTTTAATTTTTTTTTTATTATTTATATTAATTTTTAAAAAATATATTTATAAAAAAAAGATAAAAAATATTTTAATAAATAAAAATATTATAATAAAAAGATATAAAATTTTAATAATAAAAGGATGATTTTATATTTTTAATTTTTTAATTTATATTTTTTATTTATTAATTTTTTATAAACTTTATATATACTTTTTTTAAAATAAAAAAATATAATAATAATTTTAAAAATATTTTAAATTAATTTTTTATTTTTTATTTTTTTTCTTTTTTTTTTTTTTTTTTTTCCATTTTATATTTTTTTTTTTTATTTTTTATATTATTTTTATTTTTATTAATTAAAATATTATTTTATTTAAAACTTTTTATAATTTTATTAAAATTTTTTTTATTTTTCTTCTTTTTATTAATATTTTATTTTTTATTTATATATATTATATTTTAAATAAAATATATATTTTTTTTTTTAAAATTTTAATTTGAAGATACAAAATTAAAAATAAAAAAATAAAAATAAAAATAATAATATTAAAAATAATAATATTATTATATTATATTTATAAATAAATTATATAATAATATAAGTAGATTGGAATGATTATTATTTATATTCCATCTCCCCAACAAAGACCATCCCCAACCCATCTCCCCCACCACATTTACAAATAAAATTTCCATTAAACTTTAAACTAAAAACATTAAACAAAAACCAAAAAAAGATAAAATAAAAAAAAAAAAATTATTTTTTTTATATATTTTTTTTTATTTTTTTTCTTTTTTTTATATACATTATATATATATTTAATAATTTAAAAAATATTATTATAAAAGCAAGGAAGGTTTGTAAACCTTTTTTTTTATATAAAATGTGTTCCTACTGCGCACTCTTTTTTTTATATATAATATATATATTTTTATTAAATTTATATATATAGAAAAAAAAAGGGAAAAATAAAAAACATTGAATTTCAAAAACTTACACTCTTTTTTTTTCTTTTTATTTTTATTTTATTTAAAAAAAAAATAAAATTTTTTTTTTTTTTTTTTTTAAACCTTAAAATCCTTAAAATTTTTAAATTTTAAAAATTTAATTATTAACCTTCAAATAGTAAAATGGAAGAAGAAAAAGAAATATATATAGAAAAAAAGATTATTTTTTTTTTTTTTTTTTTTTTTTTTTTTTAAAAAAAAAAGCACGAATGTTTTTTGTTTTTTTATTTATTTTTTTTTTTAAATTTTCTATTTTTCCATTAAAAATAAGATTTAATAAAAAAAAAAAAATATATATAAATATTTTTTTTCAAACTCAAATCCTGGCTTTCACCAAAAAGGTAAAGGTATATTATTTAAAAAATAAATGTATATAAAAAAAGTACATATATTTTAAAAAAAAAAAAAGTAAAAAAAAAATTTTATTTTAAAAAATATTTCACAAGAGAAAAAACACCCTAGACTAATAATAACAACTGTAAGTTACTATTATAATATAAAACAGTATAAATGTTTTTATTAGCCATTTTCTTCATCATTTAACAATTTTATTTTTCAACCATCCAAATAAACTTTATGAATATTTAAAGCGATTCTTAAATGGTTCTATATTTATCCTTTTTATATTTATCTCTTTTTAAAAAAAAAAGAAGGAGGAGGAGGGGGGCTTTTTTCATCTCTTTTTCTGACATTTATTATCACTATTTTTTGACTATTGTTTGTTAAATTTATTCTCCATTATCTTATCCACCTTTACATAATTCTTCAAAAAATTTTCTATGCCCCAAAAAACGGCATGAGCAAAGAAAAAATAAAATAATAATAATACAGAAGTACAATTTCTTATCATTCATTAAAAATATGTTTAACATAATCCATTTACTTTCAATTCCATTTGTTTTTAGATATAGTAAAAACAATCAAGGAAGTAAAAGACATCTTTGACTTTAGCGTAAACTTTCTTAACTCTTAACTGACTATATTTTCTAAACGATATAACATTTCATATAATTTCCTAATTAGATCCAATAAAATTCCTTCTATTCTCATGTTTAACAAATCTGTTCACTTCTCTATTTTTAAGCACCAGTCGCAAACCTCTGAATCTATAAAATCCATACATAAACATTTGTCTGTCTTCTTTCTTATATCTATCAAATGTGGGATTATTAAAAAAAAACATATCGTCTATAGTTCAATCAGATTTAAACCCTCTGTCCATTTCTTTCACCTATTTGATTATTATTTTAATAATCATATAAGCAAATACATTGTAGAGTAAAGCCATATCACTAGCCTTCTATTGTATTACTATTAACATTAAATAATAATTTGCTCTTATAGTTGTGCCTGTGTCTGAGCTTCTGACCCCTGCAAAATTGTTTGAGTTCCACGATTTATCAGAATCTCTGCTGATCACCCTTCTCAACTCTTTGCCCTTTCATTTTTCAATTTTTTTAAATTTTCCAGCCATTTTATTCTCTGCAAGTTTAATATTTCCTTCATTATATGTTTTATAACAATCCGATAGTTTACTCCTAAGATATTCATAAAAAAATTCAAACACTCTGGGTGACAGAGCTGAATCGTAATTATGATCTTCAATTCCACAGTTCGCTACTCTATCATTTGACTACATCATACAATATTATTGCTATCTCATTTTTCTTTATGTCTATACTTTTTTTTTAATATTCATTATATAACTGTTTAAAATCATCTATACTCCTTCTAAATAATATAATTTTTTTTACCGTTATATTTCGTATGTATATTTTCAAAATTTGTACTTTCTACTGTTCCAGTTATTGTTGTTTTAATGTGCTAATCTCATTTTCTATAATTATCCGGCTTATCCAGCGTCTTTTATTTAAATCATTTTTCCTTTTGATTTTAATTTTATTTTAAAATCAGTTCTTTAAAATCTGCTTGTTTTCATTTCTCTAAACAGTAGTGCCATCTACTGCTAGTTAGATAATAAAATTTACTAAGTTAGCTATACTATATATATATGTATAATAATATACATCCATAGCTATCCCATTGCCTTGAATGATCATCCCAAAAATCATATCTAGAGTATTATTAATTAATTTTCTATTTTTGGTTACTTTGAAATAGAATGGACATGCTTGTTTGCAATGACTATTGCTGTTATATAATTAATAACTTTCGAGTATTATTTTCTATATATATTTAAAATACTAAAGACAAACATAATAAATCTTGAAAATAATTGATACACTTTAAACATCAAATGTGTATTTTTTCAAACTTATACAATAAGCGTTATACTATGAAAGAATTTAATTGTATGATTATTTTATTTTTAATTTCAGGGCGGATAGATGTATATTTCCCTAATTAGTGGCAAACAATGCAATATATATATACCAACATTTTTATGATATACATACTTATTTATTATAGTCAGGGTATCAATATTCATCTGAAAATTCTTATGAAGCTAAGATCTTTTACACTCCAAATAAGAATACACATTAACTGACTAATACTGGATTGCTTTCTTGGGGCTTGGAAATCTACAAAATTTCTAAATTCTACCTACCATTCTATTGAATCCAAGATCTTTTACTCTCTGAGTAAGAACATCCAATTACTAACTGACATTGAATTGTTTTCCAGGTTGGTATGGGCTGATTACCTGGGAAAAAATCCTGAAATTTTTTTTTTTTTGAAAACCTGAAAAAAATCCCTAAGCTCTCAAATTATCCTGAAACCTTTACCCCAGATAACAGCATCCCTTTATTGACCACATTGAATGGCTTGCTTGGATGGCTCTGGCAGATTACCTAAATAAATTCTACACTTACTTGGAAATCTGAAAAATTTTCAAGCTCTATCTGGGTTTAAAGATAGATCATTAACATGCTTTATTATTGGACTTGTTATTATCGCACATAAAAAATAAATAAATCATAATTTAAATATAAAAAGGAAAAAAAAAGACAGTTTTTCGTCCTTTTAGATTTCTTCATGGAAACCAATAATAAATATTGCTGGGATAATATCATTATGTCGTAATATTCTATTTATTACTCCTAAGCTATGCAATAAATAGTATTTTTAAAATTAGATGTTATGGTTTAAAAGGTTTAAGTTTTAAGTGTTTCTTGTATCTTTTGAACTTAAATTTTAGATTATCTTTCTAATTTTACATTTATCTGATATCTTTTATCATGTGCATGCTTTTTTTTTAAAAAAAAAATTGAATACTAAATTCTTCAAAAAATATTTTAGGTATCAGCTTGTTCAAATAGTGTAGATATTAAATAATAAACCAAATAATATCATTTAAACGTCACCTCTAATAATCTACATATTAAAAGTGACGCATCTTTTATCTAGTTTTTAACAAAGTTCATTTTTCTCATTATAAATTTAAGAGTTCTTTAAACAAATAATATATTCACACTTTTATTATGAAGTGACTTAAATTGTAGTTAAGTAAACGAGAGTAAATGAGTCTAGATTATTATCTCTTAAAACAATAGAAAAGGTACTGTTGTCTAAAATAAAATTCACCGCGAAATATCAAATAAGATAAGTAAATTATTACTAATATTAATTTATAAAGCTCGCTAAAAGGTAAAAATGAAATAATTTTGTGTTAATTGATTGACATCTTTGAAATGAATTAATTTATATTACAGGAAGGGGGAAGGATTACTTTAGTGCATGTAACATACGATATATTAAAATTGAATTTTTAAATACATTCTTCAAATTAGAAACAACATATCTAATAGTGAATGAGTTTTTATGTTTATATAGGTCTGATAATGTACGAACGATATATTTATTTACTATATAGGCCTGAATTAAGTTTAACTTTGGTTGTAAAAAACTTGGAAATTTTTTCCACATTCCAATCAGACTTATGATTTTTTTTCCAGATAGTTAACCCATAACAATTCCAGCTAATCATAACATTAGTCAATAATCATTATCTGGAATCTTAGAATGTTCAGACTTCCAATAATTAAGCAAGCCTGGTGAGTAATGTTTTCTTTTCATTGTTAATCTTTGGGAAAAGAAATAATATATTTGCCTTACAATGAGCTATATATAATACAAGTCATACAAAAGATGGAACCAAAAGTTACTACCTTTATTTCTGACCAATGGAAAGACTCATATTTTAATCAATGATTCAGTAATAAACAAATTTCAACATGAATATATGGCTATTTTTTTCCATCTGCAGTCTAATAAAAATATTCCTACTTATACTTATGGGCTGAATGATTGAGAGAGATAAAAACATCTCATTCGTTGTAAGGACAATTGGTATTGCTGCCAACTATGTAGTCATGATGGTCACAACTGGAACTGCATTAATTACTCATCAGTATGGTTTTAACAATCTATCCAATAGATTGTAAAAGACCCAGAAAGAGACCACATGTGAGATAGATGGATGAAATAAGAAAATGTACAGGGGTGTTGTGGAAAAGAGAAGCTAAAGATCGGAGAAGATGGATTAAACTTAGAGAGACCTTCATCCTGCAGTGGATTGATAATGGTTGATGATGGTGATGATGGTTACTACCTTGATCTGGCTCTGCAGTTTTTTATTCTTTGGATGTACTGTTAGACCTAGAATAAAGAGGTCTTACAATAATCTGATTTTATTTACTTGAATAATTGAATTAGGAAAAAAATTGGATTGATTAGTTATATCTAGAGTTTAACTGAATATGGTTGAGATAGTTAAGATATTCTCAAGTATTTTCATGGCTGTAATTTAAACCAATGATGGAATCATATAAATAAATATCTGTAAAGAAACTTCATTGGCAAGTAAAAAATTTACTCAGAATAAAAACAGATGGTATAAATTATGTGATGAGTTATTAAAAAATCTACTTTGAGTTTTAGTTAATATGTTTAAAGTGTTTTTTAAATCAACAAACTTTCTTTTTATAACGCACATTAATATTTTTTTTAATATTACTATAAACCTTTGTACTCTATATTAGTTCTTACAATTAGCATGTTTGTACAGAAATGTTTAATGAGATTATTTAAATTATTTTATTAGAGTTAAGTTTAATACTTAGGTATTGCATTTGCTTTGCACACAATTCTTTCTACCTTTTGTAAAAAGTTTTAGCAGGCAAAGATAATCTAATAAAGCTTAGTAGTTAATCTTATGATTCATGATTGAATGAGATGCTTCTTTACCATTTTTCTCACTATCAGTTGCATTAAAAATTGGGGTGGTCCTACATTAGTTTATTTAAGGTGTATATTTCAGTTTAATGAGTGACTATAAGCTTTGAATAATAACAAGTAGTTTCCATGCAAATTGTATATATATCTATATATATATAAAGGATTTGAACTCAGACTTTCAAGCCCCCTATATCTATCCATTCCATTTTATACAAATGATACACAGGTCCACATACATGTGTACAATATAAATGATGTCTAATATATGCATTTCATGCTGATCCAGCACTCATCAGTTAGTCCAGATCATCATCTCTCATTCATATATATATAACCAATGCTCTCATTATATATATATGCCCTGAGCACTGATTATACATATGTATGGGAGATGATGATCTGGCCTAACTGATGAGTGCTGGACCAACATAAATTACATATATTGAAGATAATTTATCTTGTTCACATGTATCTGTCCATGTATATAATTTGTATAAGATGGAATAGATAGATATAGGCAGCTTTGAAGTCTGAGTTCAAATCCCTTCTAGTTACATTAAGTTCAGTATAGGCAATATACTTGTATTTAAATATATTTATACATATTAAACAGGAGTACTTTCGATTATGTTGTAATCATTATCAACTAAAATAACATAGACAAAAAAAAACATACATCATGTGATTTTCCAAGAGATGTATGTATTGATATTAGCAGATTGTCTATTTAGTATACAATCTTTGAATTGCTTTATAAAGATGTCTATTTCAATTTTTCTCTTTTTATGATGCTTTCTTTCATTCAATATTCTTATAAGATCTGGGCTAAAGGTAAATCTAAATTTGCAAGATGACTACACACATGCAGAAAAAATAAATAATAACCAATATATGTATTTTGTGCTATACCAGCACTCATCAGTTGGTCCAGGTTACCGTTTCCCATACATATATATAATCAGTGATGAGTTTATATTTAGAGAGCAATTCCTTACATTTTAATGGATAGGCTTCAACCTACTCAACCTCCAACTCTTCAGTCATCCATATCATTGAAAATCTGATGATAGAATTCCCAAATCATATGCTGATGCTAATATTGTTGTCATGCCCCTGTATTTACAATTAGGCTCCAGGTATAAGAGTGCCTGGTATTTCAAATCTTGCATATTAAGCCTGTATTCTGCGCACCCCTCTTCTATGTATTTAAATGGATACCATCGTATACATGAGGAGTCAGAATGACTTGAGGTCAACATGGGCATAACAACAATATTGGCATCAACATGGGATTTGAGAATTTCTATCATCAGATTTTCAATGGTATGGATGGCTGAAGAGTTGGAGATTGGAGTAGGTTGAAGCCTGTCCAATAGGGGAGATGTAATCTGGACCAACTGATGAGTGCTGGTTTAGCACAAAATATGTATATTGGTGATTATTTATCTTTTCTGCATGTGTGTAATCATGTGCATCAGTAGTATGAGATAGTGTGGATAGTGAAGGGACTTGAAAGTCTGAGTTCAAATCCCCTATATTTACAATTAGATTCCAGGTATAAGAGTTCCTGGTATTTCAAATCTTGTATGTATATTATAAATGTATATAGACAATTATAATAATAAGATTTATGAAAGCAGTTATTTTTTATATATACAATTTATTCCATTTTTCTAAAGCATTTAAAAGTATGCATGCATGTATGTAAATATGACGCATGCGTTGTGCAGGATCGATAGTGTGAATGTAAATGAATGTCCAATCACTGGAGATAACTAGACAGACAATAATGGTTGATCATCATCAGTGGTAGATTGTCACATTTTAAAAACAACTTCTCAGCACCACTTTATTACCCCTACATCATAAACTTTAATGAATCCTTCACATCATTAATCAGTATAACATTGGAATATATGTATTCATTGAAGAAATATGTAAAAAAAAAATGTGAAGATCACTATATTAGTAATATGATTTTTAAAAAAAAATTTATTAAGGTCAATTTGATGACAGTATTTATCTTAACTAAATGATTTTTAAAATGTTACGTATTTCTTAAATATTTCTTATGACTTCAAAGGTTCATTGCAGTTTTAAACATAGCTCTAAAATTAAAACCGTACAATCGATTGTCTAAGGGGGTGGCGAGTAATGACAAACTAATTGTCTCTGATCATTTCCAAGCAGTATCATTTTATCCCAATATTCCGTTATCTAATTAATTATACTACTCAGGTTTAAGCAGAACCCTTTACGTACGAACATGATAACACTTAAAAATATTTTCAAAAAAGTACATGCAGTTTTTTTTAATTTGTAGTGTCATTTTTAAAATTGCACTTCATTACAAAAAAGAAGAAAAAAATACTTTCTCTACTTATCTATCCAGGATTATTTATATACCTGTATTAATTAATTAAACAATTTTTAAAAGGTACTAATTAAATAAACAGATTAAGTATAAAAATAAAAAAATGCCCCAACTTTGTATGCTTGAATGTGATACAGATATATATACAAGTACATCCAGGTCTCCTAGAAACATTTTTTTATCTTTTGTATTTTATTTGCACTTTTTTTTCTTTCCAAATAAAACTTAAGACTGTGGACTTTGTGGAGTGATTAATCAGGAAATTCCATTTAAAATGTTAAGTCCTTACAGGTTAAAGATAAAACAAAATGATAAAAATCATATTGTACTCATAATTTGTACTTACTGATTTTTATAAATATGAATTGAAACTCTGTAACTTGTTGTTGATGACTGATTATATTTTACCCTGACTCAATTTTTTTTTTTACAAGAATATATATATTTGTTTATTTATTTCTTCTTTATTCACGGTCATAACCCTAACCTCTGAATGACTTTTTTTTTTTATAATTTATCTTACTTTGATGACTCGTTTAAAACTGACATACATCTTGTTTAAAGTTATTTAAGATGATTATTGCATAATGCTATCTAAATGACCTTAACGGTCATAAGAGGATATTATTAAAGTTCACTATATGCAAATCAGCATGCGTCAAGTTCGATCGATTTACCATGTAGTCATGCATTTTTACATATGTGCCTATGATTCATTTATTTTATATTTCAAATACTAAAAAACGATTGACTGTGTATTATTCAACTTCTAGTAGATTAATTAAATGACTAAATATAGCATTTAAATAGCAAAGCGTATTAAGAAACTAAATGCAAAATTATTTATAAATGTTCAGTGTTGATATAAACTTTGTATAGTTAAAAGATAATCTCGAACACTTGCTCAGAGTGTGCTTTCTAAGTTTTATCTTTAGATTATTTATTATCTTTAATACTATTTGATTAGATTTTTCTTAAGTGGATTTAGAATAATTTCACAATTTTAGAATAATCGGACAATTATGAAACATCATGTGATTTTGCTAATTAAATGATAATAAAAGTACTACAGTTTCGAGAAGTCAATAATATTTATAAAGTACAATTCCAAAATCTGCTCACTAAACGTAGAATTTTGAACCTTCTTGATAACAAAATCGGAAAAAAAAATTGAAACAATTTATTTGTAAATTAACAATTTTGATATTTATTATAAACTTTGTCTGACCCTTCGAAATTTTGTGTTCTTGTTATATTAATAGAATCATTTGTTTAAAATACTTTCATTACATTTAATTATATCACATTTTAAAAATAACATATATGTGCTAGTTAGTATTTACCATTGAGCGAAAGAAAAACTAAATTTACGGTAATAAAGGTGTATTGAATCAAATAATATATTTTGTAATAAAAATGGGTATTAAATAAAATAAGGCAAAAGGCAATTCAAGCATAAAGTGTGTTTGAGATACGTTCCATCATCAGATTTTCAATTGGATGGACGGTTGAAGAGTTGGAGTGTGGAGTGGATTGAAGCCTGTCCATTAAAGTATGAAGATTGGCTATCTTAATATGTATCTGAGCACTTATTGGATATATGTGTAGAGATGATAATCTGGACCAATTGTTGATTACCGGTTAGCATGAAATACTATATTGGTGATTATTTGTCTTTTCGACATATATGTATGTGTTCAAGTGTATCAGTTTATGAGATAGAGTGGAGTGTGGTGGTTCGTGTGAAAGTCTGTGCTCATATACCCTATATATCAGGGGTCTCCAACTTTTTGCACTTAAGAGCACATTCTATAATACCGCCAGGTGGTGAGCACTATTTATTTTTTTCAACTAGATGGCGGGCACCATTTATTTCTTCAATGTAAATTTATAGTTGAATATTGTTAATAATACACATAATGTACAAAAAATATTTATTTCAAAAATAAAATTTTAACATATAATTAACGTTTATATTTTTACGCTGTTTATAAAAGTATAGTATGCCCTACAATTTGATTATAATATAATAAAATAATTTATAAGAAATTTTAAAAATTAAATTTATTTGTATCAGATAAATAACTTTTTATTGTGTTCGGATAATGGCGGGCACACGTAAAATGGTCTGCGGGCGCCATGGTGCCCGCGGGCATAGGGTTGGGGACCCCTGTTATATATTAATATACTTTTGTAAATATAGATTTAACTATAAATGCAATCATCTTTTGGCAACTACAGTTCCAGTTTCAATAATTTTTTGTTGCTGATAATAATTCACCTCAAATAGTTAGGAGACTTGTATGAATAAAAATAAACAAAAAGGCAATATTAAATAAAAGAATGCAAAAAAAAAAAAACACCCCCAGAGTCCACAATAATGTGTTTGAAGTGAGAGCAATAGAGAAATCAAATGCAATTATGAAGTCAAATGCAAAATTTACAATAAATGAAATTTTAAAAGCAAGCTATTTACAATAACAAGCCTACCAAATAAACACATTAAATTGAATTTCTTTTCAGCAAGCAATAATAATATTCACTGAAATTGGAATTTGACACTGTAAAATTGGAACTGATATAAAACGAAATGTCTGCATTTACTGTTGAATTTATTACTAAGAAAGTATATTAACTATTAACCTTTTATTGCAAAATGTATTTTTCATTTTCTTTAACAAATTCAAGAATAAATGTGGAATATTAATTTTTTATCAATTGGGGGTTGTTTTTTTTGCTAAAAAGTAAGTACTGTACAGTACTATGTAAATGTGGATCATACAATATCTTTAGCACCAGTTTTTATATCAATGAATTGTCAATACTAAATCAAATTTTTATTTGCAAATATATCAGTGAGGGGGGGGGGCGAGGCAGTAGAAACACTGCAAATTAATTAAGAATAATCGGTTTTTAAATATAGCCCAAGCTGTATGATAAATATTGAAGTATTGAACTCAATTAAAGTTTATGGATTGATTGCCAATTAAGGAAAATACTAAAAAAAAAAAATATGTTGATCATTTGAATAAAATTATCATGTTTAACTTGATTTTCCATTCAACTAATAATAACGTTATTTTAAAATGGTTGCAAATAGATGTAATTTTATAATATTTTACTTCTTGATTATTATTGTTTTAATGCAAATAAAAAGTTTAATGCATATTTATTATTGCGAAGATGAAGACAAACCATTTCACTGCTGGCCATCTTTTCTTTTCACTATCAATTTTTCTTAGTATTATCATTCACTTTTATAATAAATTAGATTGTCTCATATTGTGATCATAATAATACAATTTCAATCTGAATTTGGAGTTAAGTACTTCATCATCAAAAATTACGGGTCATCATTTTTATGCCTAATACTTACTTTGCCAACTATCTCCATTTTTTTCTATATCTTTGAGGAAATTTTAGCCAGATTTATCATTATTCATTAACAACATGATTCTTTATTCTATGTGATATTCTTCTTTTGTTTAGATTTTGGGTATTGTGCCAAATTCTTTTACCGAATGTTACTCATAAAACACTTGATATCTCTGTTTTGTCCAAATTTTGTTTGTGTTTTGTAAATATGTTCCTGTTTGATTTCTAATTTTTTTTTTTTTTTAAATCTATTATAAAAACATTTATATTGTTTAGTTTTTTTTTCATAAATTTTGATTTTTCTTTCTATTTTCATTTTTCCAAATACAGTAACTGTTTTTTAATCAGAACTATGTATAATTCTTTTTTTGTTGTTGTTGTTTCTGTATTTTAACATCTTTGTTGTTAATTTTTTTTTCATTATATTCAACAATAATTGTATTATCTTCATATTTAGATTTTTTTAATAGTAATTTAAATGAAAATAATATAGTATTGAGATATCGGGAAAAGATTACTGGTAATCAAAACTATTATAGAGGAGTTAAATAAAGCATAGTGAAAAATACATTAAATTGAAAGGATAGAATTGAGAAATCTGAAAAAAACTGCTGGAAACCAAATTATAGATGAATTAAATAAAGCATTATGGAAAATGCATTAGAAGGATGCACTTTTTTTTATTAAGATATTTAAAGTTGTAGTGATTGAATTTAATCTTTATATTTTCTAGTCTTTTGTATGTATATATTTTAACCTTTTTAAATATAATGTATATACTGTATATATTTTCAATATTCATTATGTGATATAAAAAAAGTTCTATACAGAAAAAGTTAATAAAAATAAAATAAAATTTCTCTGATATAATCATCATTATCATCAATCACTATCAATTCATTGCAGGATGAAGGTCTCTCCAAGTTCAACCATCTTCTCTGATCTTTAGCTTCTCTTCTCCACATCACTCCTGCACACTTTCTTATTTCATCCATCCATCTCACATGTGGTCTTTTTCTGGGTTTTTTACAATCACTTGGAATACAGTTTTAGATTTCAATTGCTCATCTATTATCATCTCTTCTAGCAATATGTTCAGCCCAACTCCACTTCAGTTTTTTAATTTTTTCAATGATGTCAATAACACCTGTTTGTTCTCTTATCCATATATTGTGTTTTCGATCTCTTCTTGTTACTCCTAACATGCATCTATCTATACTTCTTTGAGTGGTCTGAAGTCTCTGTACTGCTCTTCTATTAAGTGTCCAAGTCTCAGATCCATAAGTAAGAACTGGTAAAACACATTTATTAAAAAACTTTCTTTTCAAACACATAGGCATATTTTTTTTTTAGTATCAAGTTATTTCTACTAAAAGCACTCCAACCAAGTTTAATTCTATGATTAATTTCATCCATTATGTTTCCATCTGTATTAATAATCTGACCAAGGTATTTGTAGCTGTTAACTTCTTCTAACTCATCATAATCAATCTTTATTTTCATATTTTGAGAAAATCCATTGATATATAGATTACTAAATGAAAAACATAATTTCCAAATAAATACTTTAATTAAACAATAAAACAGATATAGACTTCATCTCAATAATATTAGCATTAACCATTATTAATTTTTTAAAAAAAAGTTATTTATTTATTTTTTGCTGCATGAACACTGTCACATTTTCATAATATTTGGATTAAATAATTGTATATGAGTATCAAAAGGATATGATATATGATTCTATAGACAGGAGCCAGGATATTACCACAGTTGAATAAATTTATTATTATTATTATTATTATTATTATTATTATTATTATTATTATTATTATTATTATTATTATTAATAATAATAATAATAATAATAATAATAATAATAATAATAATAATAATAATAATAATAATAATAATAATAATAATAATAATAAGTAATGAAGAAGAAGAAGAAGAAGAAGAAGAAGAAGAAGAGAGAAGAAGAGAAGAAGAAGAGAAGAAGAAGAAGAAGGGGAGAAGAAAGAAGAAGAAGAAGAAGAAGAAGAAGAAGAAGAAGAAGAAGAAGAAGAAGAAGAAGAAGAAGAAGAAGAAGAAGAAGAAGAAGAAGAAGAAGAAGAAGAAGAAGAAGAAGAAGAAGAAGAAGAAGAAGAAGAAGGAGGAGGAGGAGGAGGAGGAGGAGGAGGAGGAGGAGGGTTGTTTTCTCATCCTTGGTGTTTGCCACAGGATGGCGTTGATGCTAATCAAAAACATATACATATAACGATTCCGGGCCAAAAAGATCTGATTTCTTAGATTTGTAATAAAATATTCTACTAACTAATACTATTATATGATGTTAGTTTTTTTTTATTTTTGTAAATGTTTATTAATCTTATCTTGTTTTTGAGTTTGTGTGTGTGTGTCTTTAAAGTTACGGTGTTTTTCTAATTTTTTTTTTTGACTTTACCTGTGTCTTTTTAAAGTTACAGTCTTTTTTTTTTTTTGCAAGAGTAAATCAATAATTTTATTCAAAAGCAAGACATAATATGTAAATGTTTATTAATCTTATCTTGTTTTTGAGTTTGTATGTCTGTCTTTAAAGTTACGGGGCTTTTTCGAATTTTTTTTTTTTTTTTGACTTTAGGTGTGTCTTTTTAAAGTTACGGTATTTTTTTTGCAAGAGTAAATCAATCATTTGATTCAAAAGCAAGATGTAATAAGTCAATCTTTATTAATCTTAGATTGTTTTTGAGTTTGTGCGTGTGTGTGTCTTTAAAGTTACAGGGCTTTTTCTCATTTTTTTTTTTGGACTTTATGTGTGTCTTTTTTTAAAGTTACGATATTTTTGGTCAAGAGTAAATCAATCATTTTATTAAAAAAGCAAGACGTAATTCTAAATCTATCAAAAGTAACGTAATTTATATACTACAATTTAGAATTGATACCCAACTACTATTAGTAAGGACCGTCATTGAAAGACTCGATTGAAAAATGATACCCGACTAATTTCCGTTTTCTTTTTTTGGGGGGACGGGGGACGGACAGTAATGAATCAGAAAGTGGGTTGTTTTTGTTAAGTCTGTCTATATAAAAAGGGTACCGTTATTGAAATACTAAATTTAAAAATGATAGCTGACTAATTTGTGTTTCTTTTGACAGTAATTAATCAGAAAGTGGGTTTCTTTTTTTTTTTTTTTGGTAAATCTTGTGTATATATAAAAACAAACAAATCGTAATTCAAAGACTCCATTGAAAAAAATCAAACCCCATTGAATTTGCTTTTTTTTTTTAAAGACAGTAATTAATCAGGAACTGGGTTGTTTTTGTTAGTGTGTAGATATAAAAACTAATCTTATTTTGAAATAATAAATGTAACAAAAAAAATACCTGACTAATTTTATTTTTTGGACAAGTAATTCCTAATAATTAGACAGTGGGTTGTTTTTGTTTGTGCATATATATATAGCAAAAGTAACTGGTCACGGACGAATTCTCGTGAAAACGGTACTTTTCACGTGATCCTTTAATTTTTTTCCCTTTCGCACCCTTAAAAGCAATTTTTGAGGGTTATCCCTTCGTAATGGAATCTTCAGGGCATTATTACTAAACTTACAACAGTAAAGTAAGTTACAACACATTAAAAAAATAGATATCTTATCAAATTTAAAAAAACTATGACTGCTTCAAATACACACACTCTCACACGAAACTACAGAGAAAATAGATATTCTACTATTACAAGAAAATGATGAACAAAATCAACTATTACGGCAGCCAATCAAGGCATTTTTTACTCTTTGCTTTTAGCATAGAAAAAAAGCCATAACCAGCAGCTGTCGGGAACTTTTTCTGTGTTTTATCATAGAAAGAAGTCTCTTTGTGTTGGTTTCTGTCGCCACCACTGCCTCCTCCATCCAACATAACATGAGGACTTTTCTGCATTTATAATGTAGAAAAATTTCTCTTTTGTTGGGTGAAGGCCGGTGAAACTGTATATTTCTAGGAATTTACCTAGAAATAGCGACATCTTAAGGCGAACACCAGGGATGAGAAAACAACCAATAATAATAATAATCATCATCATCAAATAGCTATATTGCTTAAGAATTCATAAGAAGTTCAAGCTCCAGAAGTGGCAGCACTGGAACAATCTGAGGACTTTGCACTCCTGAGTCTGACATTCTGCTACTGCACTAAACCACACATAGACAATAAATTTTATTAACAATAAAAATAAATACATCAATTTTTTTTTTAAATTTTAAATTCAATTCAATTACACATTAAAAGTGAATTGTTAACTGCTTCGCATAATTTTATTGTATTTAACATATTCACAGCCAACTTATTGATATATTCTATATGTATCTGGAGTTATTCTTCGTAGAAAGTTAAGCTAATAGTGAATGTGTCATATTGAAACTGTACTTAATATAAGTTTTAATGTGAAAAGGGCCATACTATTAATTTGTCACAAATCAGGTTATTTCATTTGATGACCCTGAATATATAATATTAAATAATATTGATGCTAGGACCTGGCAGTCATACATAAAATAAACAACTTTGCTATTAATTAGGGTAACTTGGAGATCTTCCCTAGAAATATGTGGTCATAATCATAATAATTGTACCATAAATAATAAGAACTTACAATATGCCTTTTATGATTTTATTTATATCTTCCTAAATATATGTTAATAGTTAGTTTAATCTCACAATTGCTTGGGAGATGTGTAGACTAATTGTTTATTAATATTAAAGCTAAATTTATTATGAGGCATTGCAAGGAAACTTTTAAAGAATTTATTTGAGATCTTATGAAAATATAAATGGAAGGAATCTATCTGAATTTAATAATCATGTCTTTGATTTGCATCAAAAGATTGATTAAATATTTTAACATGCTGAATCTGTGCATCAATTATAAACAGATTGCAAAAATCACTAGCTAGTCGATCATATCCATAAAAATATAGAAATTGATGTGCTCAGCATTGGGGTAAAGGCTTTAGCAACATTAGTAACAATTTGTATGGAGGAGCATATAAATATATTGCAATCATGAAAAGGAAAAGATATATCCTAGAATTGATAATAGTTAAAAAATTGATAATGCTGATATAATAATACAGACCTATTTTTAATATAATTTATAAATGATATTCTATAATTTACTGGTCTAGTAATAATTTCAAATCTTTAAGTGAAGGTATAAAATTAATCTGCATTGCAATTATCTTTAGCATAGAAAATGTCATAAAGGTTAAGTATTGCATGAGTTAAATGATCTAAAAGAAGAATTATTTTGAGGATGGTACTGAATATAAAGTTTTTTTTGTAAAAGATCTGAAAATGTTTTTCATAAATATCTACAATTGGGATGGATAAAGGCCAACTCCTTCCATCCTTATTTAAAAGACTCTAGTAGCAATTTTGGTCATATTTACTCTACTGTATTGGATTGCAATATTGTCTATTCATAAAAATTATTGAATGAAATATTTATTTGAATTCCGTTTTTAAAATGGAAATGAATTTTAGATAAATCATTGTAATCAAATGAAAATATATCTTAAAATTCAAAATTAGTCAAATGTTGGTGGCAAGTGGTCAGCATGGCTGTCTTACAAGCAGTTGTCCTGGGTTCGCAGTGTCGTTTCCCGGCTGATGCTTTGACACATGAAGAAAAAAAAATTCAAAATTAAAATGATTATTGTCTGTAACTCTATAAACTTTATTTTTTTTCTTTTTATTTTGTAATTCTATACAGAACATAGTTTATTACAAAGGAAAGATTAACAATACTACAAATATGGCTTCATTTAGTGCTATGAATATGACCTGCTTGGTTGAAAGTAGTGCTAAAACTAGTTAATTTGTAGAATCATTAATCTTTTCTCTATAGCAAAATACACTTTGTATTAAATTATAAAATTATTATTAAAATTTTACAAAAAAAAAAATATTTCAACAATTTTTTATTAATCAATAAAAGCAGCTTTCTCTTGATTGTAATTATATATTTACAATTTGTCTTTTTAAAAAAAAAATTTTTATCAAATAAAATCTAATTGTAATTGTATTTTTTGGGTTTAAAAAAACATAAAGAAAATAGACCCTATGTGCCAGATGTGCGGCAAGGAAGAGGAATCCATTGATCATATATTTATAAGATGCAATAATCTAAATTACCATACAACACTTATTACAAAATGGATAAACAATCCATTTGGGCAATTTATATCCATTAAAAGATGCATCAAACAAGGTGTTTATGTAGAAATAAGGCTTACAATTTTCATGTACTTTGCATTCAACCAAGAGACAATGTAATAGCTCCAGTTTATTTAGTAAATGCCACCTGGAAAAACATCAAGTAAAGAAGATGGTTGCTAAGTCTTTAGAATTAAACCATTGGGGAAGATCTACATACATAAAAATAGACACATTAAAACTATGTTATTCACATCTGAAAACATAATGTAACCAGATAAATCAATTTATGTTATATTGTATTGGCATGTAATATCAAATTTGTATATTAGTTTGTATCATATAATACATTTCTCTTAATAAAAAATAAAATATTTTATAAATATGTTGTGTAAATAAACTTAAATATGATAATAAATTACAATTTTTTTTTCAGAAATACTAAAACAATAAAGCCCACATTCTGAAATGCCTGAGGTCAATTCATTTAACAATGGTTTCTTTATATAATAATTTAATCAATCAGGGCATTGTAGACTTGCTTTTATATTTAAATTTAAGTAATATGTGTATGAGATCTGTATGATCTTTACATATTTTTTTAAACTAACATTTCTATTTACAATTTCTGCACAAAAAATGTGTATGATAAAGTAACATTATAGATAACCACAAAGTAGCAAAATAAAGCCAAAAGTGATAGAAATGATATTGCAATATTCCAAATGCTTCAAAATTTTAATTTTTATTAAGATGTTAAAGGAAGAAGCAGTTACCCTGCATCCTATCTTCAACAGCAATTCTTTTTATTATACTCTGGAATCATCTTTTTTAAATTTGAGTAATTATTAGACACAGATAATTTATCTCTGAATGGATTCTGGATTCATTTGTCATTGGTGAAGACTATGACTCATAACTGGAAGAGAAGCACTTACACATCTAGCAGCTATCTTCTACTCCTTTATCTTATTCAAACTAATAAGCTGAAAAAAACTGAGTTGCTCAACCTAAGCTAACTTGCTTTATAGTCATATAAGTTCGTTTCTACATATTTTACAACCTTAATTTTATATCAATTGTAAATTCCTTTTTTGCCTTTTGATTAGAAAAATTAAATAGTAGCAACAATATCACAAAGGATTCTCATGTTCTTATTTATATGTTTCCAAGAATGTTTATCTTCACCATGTTCTAGAATAAGAGTTATCGCTTGTTACTAGGTGGTACACTGATAAATATTTTTGTTCCTAGACCACTTTCTGTACCTCTATCAGTGAAGACTAGTATTTAAAGCTGGAACTAATGCTCTTATGCATCTAGAATCCATCTTTTATGTCTCTGTAAGTGCATTAGTTTTAGCATTGAGTTCTATTCTCAGTAATCTAAGCCAAAATTCTGACCCACAATCAAGTCAAAACAGCAAATAATAATAAACATTTACTGTTTGACTCTCATGAATGTATTCATTGTGAATAATGTCTTTATAATTAAAATATTGATCAATGTTTTAATTTGGTTCTTTTGGATTCACTTTTTTTTTGATGATGATTTTTTTTTCAATTATCTGTATTTATTGATGGCTCATGTTAAAACACATGTCATTAAAATGTTTGCCAAGAGTTCTAGGATAATATTGGGATTCATTGCATGTTTTAGCAGTACTGCACTTAAATTTTTTATGCTATTTGCATACTTTTCTTTTTTAAAAAAATTCCATTAAAATGTAATAGGGAGTAGTTTTGGGCAATCTAGAGAGTTTCTTAATGAATCTGGTGGTCATGTAGCAAATTTGAAGAATTTCAACTTTTTGCATATTTTTTTTTTAGTTTCTATTTATTTTTGATACACTTAGTCATGGTTCATTTTCATTATTCTCACTGCCATCATGAAATTTTGCAAACTATTTAAAAACATTCTTGCAATGTGTGCAGCAGATTTATCCCATTTAATAGAAAATTTAATGTGAATGTTTTGTTCAAATGTGTGTGATTTTTTTTTTTTATAAAGTTACAAAGTACATCATAATATTTCATATTGTAACTCATAATCCAACAATCCTAGCATATTAAAATTTTTATCACAAATAGCTAAACTATGTTATTATGTAACACATATATTAATTCAGAGATAGCATTAAAGACAATTTAGAGACCAAACCAGTCGGCCTTCATTGTAATGCACAGTCTATAGTTGTAATAGATTTGTATATTATGAATAGAAAGTATCTGTCTGGCAAAAGGGGAATAAATCCATAAAGCTGGTCTTATACTTATTTAAATGAGTTATTGAAAATGTAAATGATTATGAGAAAGAGCATTTTTGTAAATTTGAAAGTATTTTTCCAGAAAGAATTTTGCAATGCAATGTCTATTCTTACTTGTAATTTATTTGTTTATGGGTGTTTTTCAAAAAATATGTGTAAAGTTAATGATGTTATTTTTATCTGGAAACATGGTTATGAGAATATACAAATATATTTTCAAAGATTTTTGACTTATGAATTACTAGTTGGGGGAAGGGGTATGTAAGTTTTGACTGGTTTTTAATGATTACTTAAAAACCCATTTAGCCTTGAGTATTATTACACCTATTTAAGAAATGCTTTGGGTACAATTTGAAATTTATAATTGCAGTTTGTCATGCTATAACTGACTATTTATTAATTTGTATTCAGAACAGGTTATATTTTCCTATTTAAGGAGGTTTATTTAAACATCTTTGTATTAATAATTTCAATCTCTGTGATGAAATAGCAATCTTTAGTGTCTATATAAATATGTTATATAATAAATAAAGGCAGGATTCCACATTTATTGTTAAAAGGAGGTTGCCTTGACAACAGTCAGATTATTGATTGTTATTGATATTGGGATTGTCTAAGTGTTGATTAGTTTTTAATGATTAAAATATATTTTGAGACATTAATGTCTTTTAAGTTGTTAAAAAAACATCACTTTTTTTATTAAATGAAAACAATACTTGAAATAAATGTTATTTTTTCTGCAAATACTATTATTGCTGTTGCGGGATTTTTTTTTTTGAAGGTTGGTTAGAGATATAAAAGCTTGTATTATTTTATTAGAAAATTTTCTAATGAATAACATTAGTTCTTTTCCTAAATAATTCTGAATTCACAAACGTGGGTTGATTTTTTTTTTTAATTTTCCTTAATTGAATAAATATTCATTTTATAATAAGATTCATAACTATATAAAAAAGCTGGCAAAAGAATTATTAGAAGCTTCTAGAAGATTGTCTAAATTCTAGTTGGGCAACAGTCCTCCGTTTTTTTTCCCATTCATTTCAGCATCTACCAACTAGTTTATTTTATCCATATCAATTTGCCTAAAACTATCTATTTTTTACAGTTTAGGTTTTTAATTTTTTTTCTACCAATTGCAATATCAATTTTGATTAATTTTTTTCCACTTTTTTAAAATATATTTTCGCAAGAGTGCTATTTTTTACATTAGTTGGTCCACAAGAGTTTTTACTTAAGAAACTGTAGCTTATTTTATCAAACAAGGAAATAGTAACAGTATAAAGTAAAACACACATAAAGTTATTTACATTTTGTTTTCAGCTCTATGATTGCCTGCTATTAGTGTTAAATGAGATATTGAAAAGAGTAGATGAAAAAAAAAAAAAAATGAGAGGATTGGATTGCGTTTTTCACAATAGAAAAAGAATAAAAAATATATTAGAGAAAAATAAAAAAGAGGAAACAGAAAAGAAGAAAAGCTAATAGCTGTTGTAAAAAAAATAACAGTAATCATAGGAGCTTTAAAAACCAAACGAGGAGTGTAGAAATTTGAAGAATATAACTTGGATGAATTGTGAAACACACCTTTGAGAAGTTACAGATAAAAATATATTCATATAATATTGTTATTTTAAATGGGGTAAGTAAATAATGAAAACAATCAACATTCAATTCATATGTCTTTGTAATGTATGAGATCATTAAAGCTTTTGGTGTAGCTTTAAAATTGAGAAGCTGATATATATTGTTAAGAAAATAGCAAGCGATTGGAAAACTATTGTTGATATTCAAATGCAACATTTTATTGTCTTTATTCTACCTGCTTTTGAATAGAAAACTTATATACATGCATACATAATTACTATAGATAAACTATTCAATATTAAATTGTAAAATTTACTTTTGACTGTAATTAGCTAATTAGTAAACGTAACTATTAATTAACTACTAAGGGAAAAATTATTTGCAAGAATAGCAAAAGTAAAATCAAATGGCTTTATTGCTCAAGCATTTATAAGAAAGTTCAAATGGTCAAAGTGTCAAACTGAAATCAATTATGATGCTCTGCAGCAGTACCAAACCACATAGGGAAACGTTCTCATTGACATCGTGAATATGGGATAAATATATAGAAAAATATTGACAATGAGAAAATATCCTTAATCTGCATCTCATTTCTTTGCAGATAAAAAAACTCTCCACAGTTTTGTAAAGATTGTCCCAACCTTTTTATTCTTATAAACTTATGGGTTTTGAATTAGTTTGATTACTGGGTTACTCCAAATTTCCGTTCCTTCTTCATTTTCTTTCTTACTCTCTTCCTTCCTTTCTTTCTTCTTTCTTTCTTTCCTTCCCTCATTTCTTTCTTCCCTTCCTTTCTTTCTTAATAAATAACTATAAAACTAACCTATTTTATATGTAATTGTGGCACATATTTTTTATATTCATCCTATAATACTTCATGGGATAATTACTTGTTCATTAGGCTAACATGCCATGATTTGAGTTCAATTTTGGATAGAGTTTAAACACTTTCAAACTATTAAAAAAAATTCCAAGCAATCCTTACATTTTTTTTAGATAGATAGCTCATTGGTCAGTTAGTTATGGATAATTAACTAAGAGGGTAAAAATTACAGGTTGTTTTTTTAAAAATGGTTTTATATCACTTGTAATTGCATTAAATTTGGTATAAACAATATATAAGTATTTAAATATATATATATAACCATTTTTTAAAATAACCTACAATTTTTACCCTTTTAGTTAAATATCCATAATTAACTGGCCAATGATCTATCTATCTATCTATCTATCTATCTATCTATCTATCTATCTATCTATCTATCTATCTATCTATCTATCTATCTATCTATCTATCTATCTATCTATCTATCTATCTTGTCTATCCACCCACCCATCTATCTATCTATCTATCTATCTACCCATCTATCTATCTATCTATCTATCTATCTATCTATCTATCTATCTATCTATCTATCTGTCTGTCTATCTATCTATCCATCCATCATCCATCTATCTATCTATCTATCTATCTGTCTGTCCGTCTGCCTGTGCTGCCACCCATCTACCTACGTACATACATATATAGTGTAATTATAAAGTGTTAGAGCTAATCTTCTGGATCATTTTCTCATAGTTTTATGTGCAATAAGTTGGCATCTTAACAATAAATAAATACTTGGGTGGTTGAGAAAATAAACTTAAAGTACATCATAAAATTATTAATGTAAACCTCTATGATATTATGATAGTCGTACCATGACTATAGAGGTGAGAGTTTCAGGTTTTCAAAATTGGCAATCATAGAACACCTCAAATCCAGGTATCCTTCCTACAGAGTAAATTTCAATATTTGAATGACGTTATTGTCTCAACCACTACTGCATTCAAACATTATATGAAATTTTGAATACCTAATTATAATCATTGTTTTTTATGTTATGTTTACTGTCTACTCAAAGCTGGTTTATATAACATTACAATAAGCTAGAATTGTCAAACAATAACATGGTTAGCATTATTTTTTGTAACCCTTTTTGTATCATATATCAACTGTATATAGAAGTAATGCACTCTTACAAAAAAAAATTAATTGTACTATGGAGATACAACAACATACCACTACATTCTTTTATTTCATTTATCTTTTTTATCTCTGTAACAAAATTACATTTTATTATTTATCACTATATTTGTTTACTTTCGAATTAAGATTGGTATTAAAGCACTTTTTTTCCCTACTAACAATTTCAACTCTTAAAAAGTATTTGAACTATTGATAGAATTATTGCTAAAAATAGAAAGTTTCAAAATCAATTACTTAATCAGAATATAAATTCTTGCGCAACCTTGAAACTTGCGTTTGTTTGAGAAGATAAATAAATAGTTGATATTTGGAAGAAAAATAGAGATTACGAATAAGCTGCTTATTAAGTAAAAAAAAAAAAAAATTAACATCAAAGTAGTTGAAAATATTTTTAGATAAAATATATTTACTTAAAAAAACTAAATTAGTATAAATTTAATTCATATTTGTTCATCTATTGGTCTATTGATTTTTAATGATAAAAATTACCAACTATGATTTCTAATAAAATGTATAATTAAAAAGTAACAATAAAATGTATAATTGTTTTTAGGCATTTGCAACCAAGGACGGCCATCTGGTTATTGGGGCAGGGAATAATAATCAGTTTATTAATCTTTGTAAGGTAATTATTTAGAAAATATTTTATTATTATTTATTTTACATACACCCATTAAAGTGAGAAAGATGTGTAATGTCGTCTAAATAAAATTTACATCAGAAAAACTATAAAAAGATAAAATTAATGTACACATATGCACATAAAAAAGTGAGCTTATGTAGATAGCTTGACTGTGTATAATATTAATTACAAATAACACTACTATTATCATTTTCTTCTAACAATTTAATATCAACCCCTGGTGTTCATATGAATATTATTTCATCAGAATGGAGTCTATCAACCACTTACTTTCTCTTGTCAATCAAAAAGCACTTTTCATTATTGTGACATTGGAATCCATACATCTTATCATTGGATAACTTCTTCTTTCAACACAAATCTTTGGAAATATATATTTTTTTAAATAAATCCAAATTATATCTTAATATAATCAAAATATGACAATTGCAATATGATCAGTTGCATATTAAGCACTAGATCAGATCTAATCCGATTAAGTAATGATTTATTGATTTTCTTGATATCCACATTATTCTCAAAAATCTTTGCTAACTCTACAATTCAAAAATATTAGTGCCTTTTAAATTCCTTTCCATAAAAGTTAAAGGAAATATCATAACACCATAGTTTCTGACAATTCTGATTTTTATTTTTAAATCAATGCTCCTACATCTAAAAATCTTTTTCAGTTTTTTCAGTCCAATTCTTTTCATTTTTAAATTTTTGGTCTCCATCATTCTCTTTTTCCTATTTTGGAATGACTATTCATGATGATTTAGTTGGACTTCAAATACAATTATGATCAATTTGTCTAAAATCATTTACAAGTCTTGAGTTTGCAATGAATCTGTTGATTGTTAAATTTTCTACTGATGAGTGATTTAAAGTGATGAAAACTGTCAATAACTTACATATTTTCATTTGTATGATTTAGAGTGATCATAATATGATGGACTCTAGAGCTAAAAGTTCTTACATGGCAGTTCAATTCTGTCACTTCTAGTACTCACACTTTATGTGAATTTTCATATGAATTCCCAAGCAAAAAATCACTTGACTATTTTTTTTTTTTCACATCTGCATAAGGAATAGTAATGCACTCTAATTACTTTTTTCAAAGCCATCTATTGTAAGCATGGTAGTATTATATCCATTCCTTTTGACAAGTTTGCTGTATGAATATATGTTCTTTAAGATGTAATAATATAAATAAATTGATATGATGGACAACCATCCCAATGGTAGAGTGAGCATTTAATAATTTCATTCAACTAATCCCCAATTAATTTTTGTCTAATTACTCATATGAGAATCAATCCTAGAATTGTCAGCTTTGAATCTGTCAGTATGCAAAATTACACAGAGCACATATTTATTACCCTAGTACAACTAATGATTTGACAATTTATCTTAATAAAACATATTGTGAGAATTTAATCAGTTCCTGTTCAGCGTTGCTCTGAATGACAGCTTTCTGTCAAAACTTTATTATCATTATTGAGATCAATAAGATAAATTTGCTATTTTTTGTCTCTGCCTGGCACTACTTTGTTATTTAAAATAGCAAATGAGATTTACAAACAAGTTTGTGAATTGTATTCCGTATGTGCTTAAAGATAAATTATTACAGCTTGTACATTTGCTTCATTGAACATGTGTTTAACAACTGAAGATCTGGAAAGTAATATTGAATATGCCACTACTTAGATTACTTAGCACTACTATGATACAGCAAAAAAATCTTTTAATTACATATCTCTTAGTACACAAATTTTATAATAAATATTTTAACATAAGCTAGCAGACTATATGATTGTCTTTATTTTGCAAAACAGTTTGTGTAGAATTATATTTGAAATTTTCAAAGAAACTTTGATATTGGTGTCTTTTGCTCTCTTAAAGTAAAACAAGCATAGAATTGCTTCTAGTATGTTTTCTGTATGGGATATGTTTATTTTTCCAAAAAAATATTCTGATAAATGATTGGCCTAGTGAAACATGTATTGTGAAGATTTAATCTGTCATGTGCAATGCTATTGTGTATTGATACAAAAAATATTTTGAATTTTTAAGATTACTGAGATTAATAAAAGAAATCTTTTATCTTTCATGTAAATATATGTAATAAATAGATTATGGACCTTAAAATATATGTAAATAAATTTGAAAGTTGTCTGCTCTAGTCATCATGCATAATACATCTATTATAGATACCTCTACTATGTTAAAAACTTGACAAATCATTCTGCAGTATACATGCATTTCAGGAATAACATCCTTCTTCAACTACAGTAAAAGACTGCAAATCATTTAAGTAAATATAACACAGTTTATCATATATTAATACTGGAACATTCATCTACTTGTTATTAAGGCATGAACATTTATCACTGTGTAATTTTTTATAAATCAGTCTATTAATGTAAAAATACATTAAAGAAGGCTGAATCAAAGAGTCATTTATTAATCAACCCTGATTATGAAACATAACAATAAAATATGTAATAAGTAAGTTAATGCACCTTAAATTATATGCAAATAAATCTGGAGAGATATCTGCTCTAATCATCATACATAACTTTTCCAAATTTATTAATATATCAAATCTTGACACAAACATGTTTATTAATTTTTTTAAATACATGGCTATTAGTCTTGTAAAAATATAAAAACAAAACTTCTAAGATTTTGTCAATTTACCCAAACCATCTAACATATCCTTGAGTCCTTCGCTATTTGAAAATTACTCTCTATGTAAATATGAATCCACATGAAAAGCTAACATAGAATCATATATCAAATATCTCACTTTTGCTGAATTTAAATATTGCCTTCTAAATAAGAAAAAGCAATTTTACAGTAAGTTTAATTCTAACCTCCCCCCTCTTATGACAGGCCATGGTTACTTCTATCATATATCCCTACATTCAACAAAACATTCAATAAAATATTTCCCCCCACTTACTGCCTCACTTTTCATACACCCCCTTCTACTAATAGACTCTTAAACAATTCAAAGGACAGACTTGAACCTGATCTCACGTTTTGTATGGCATATGAAATCCAATACTCCCAGACAATGAAAATCTATTTATTATGGAGAATCTTGGGTATTGTCTGCATGAGTGTTGCATCACCAATATGCATACAAAAAAAGTCACAGCCAAGCCAGAGTGTAGCTCAGCCTTTTTTTGAGCATCAAAAATCCACAGGACATCTCTTTATTTTGTCCTCTGCAGATATTAAATATATTAAGAGAGATGACTCCAGGCAGAAGATCTGAGAGGTATGCTATATAATGAACTCGGCACATTCCATCAATCAAAGATTCATTTTTCCCCTTTTCCAGAAAATGGACTATCTGATTCTAACAATATGCTTCTATTTTATATAAATTTAAATATCCTCTGTTATACACATACAAACTCGCACATCTTTTACACCACCTTATATCAGTTTCCAGCAATAAATATGAGAGTAATAAAATAAACTCTCGAAAGCGCTTAGCCTTAGTTCTGTTTTTGTTTTTCGACTTCATAAATTTCTTTTCACCTGCATCTTGCCACACTATTTATATTACATTTCATAGACGTGAAATATAACAGTTATTTCTTTATTCTAATAGTAATTATATCTGTTTTTATAATCATATTTTTATTACCATATATTCATAAATAATTGCTGTCTTTAGTCAGTTTCACTATTAAACATTAATTTTCATTTTTAAGATGAGAAATTATATTTTTCTGACATATAATGTTACATAAAGATTAAATATGTTTATCAAATTTATTAATTCAAGATTACTTTTTATTCTATACTAATACTCTTTCATTCATGTACTAGGTCTTATATATTTCTCAAACAACAAACCATGTTAGTTCTCTAAACATAGGTATAGATACAGAAAAATTTACATGACTCCAAGATACATTTTGGTCCCAATTTTCATTGCTGACGTTTTTTAATCATCTGAATATGATTATATTAATTCACTTTATGATTATTATGCGTTCATAGTGAAATTTTTAAAAAATAATAATTACTTATGAATAAGTGCTAATAAAATGATGTTAAATTGCATTTTTTTTTGTCTATAGCTATATGTTAGCTGAGAGGTCATCGCAGCTGCCTTGCAAGCAAGTAGTTGTTTGCAGACGGTTGTGGGTTCGCGTCCCGGCCGATGCCATGACATATGTAAATATAGCTATATGTTTAAAGAAGTAATGGGAATGTTTATATTATTGTTTGAGAATTATATAAAATACAAACTTTAGCATTTACTTAGAAAGAGAGTTGAAACAAATTAAGAAGCAATTATGCATTAATAAATATTAATAGATACATTTGATCTTTAATATAACAATAAAGATCTATCTGGGTTAAAGCAATATAATTTTTAAGCTTAGAAATAAATATCAGGAGTTAAAAGTGAAGTTGTTTAAAGACACTAATTATCTCCAGATAATCTCATGTTTTATTGTTTAGGAGTTCTTATGAAATTATAATTTGTGATGAATACAGCTAAGCTACAATCCATCGATCTTGAGCCCTAGAGGCTGTTATTTTCTAATTCCACTTAATCATGCAGAATAACAATAATTTATGAAAACATGCTAATAAAGTGATGCTTATAAATTGAATTGACATTAATTTTTATCTTTCTCTTTTATTTAAATCTCATTTAGCATTAATTCTCTAAGTCATATACTTTAGCAAACTTAATTAGAGTTAAATAGAAAAAAATATATAAAAAATTATAAATATTCAATGTAAATATATATATATTAAATAGATATTTACAATTTGATTATTTAAGTTTATTTTTAGAAGAAACATTTATTTGAGTTAGTGGTGGATGGATACTGATTTTGATTATAGTTTAGTGTATTTTCTAAATATGTATTTAAGTAAATAATTTTTGCACTATATGGTATAGGGAGTGTACCAATAGCTCAAACAAGCTCTTAATTGATAAGTGCAGTAAGAGAAAATATTTAAAATCTCTATCTAGAACATTCCTATCTCCAGACTAATTGGTTTCAAGCTTGGGCTCACCTCAGTGAGGAACTAGAATATTCAGACACTAGATCCAAAATATCAGCCCAAAACCCAGCACTTATTTAATACATAACATACAAGTAGACACTCTGAAATTTTCAGACATGAAAATGTCTTTAATTCCAGCTATTTAACTTAAATAGCTATATAGGACTGAAGCAAGTCATATATAATGTGACATTGCTTTTATAAGCTTGTATTTAAAAATATGTAATATAGGGAGGATACCAATAGCTCAAGAAAGCTCTTAATTGATAAATACAGTAAGAGAAAATATTTAAAAATCTCTACCTAGAACATTTCTATCCTCAGACCATTTGGTTTCAAGCTTTTGGCTCACCTCAATGAGGAGTTAGAATTTCAGACATTAGATCCAAAATATCAATTCAAACCCCAGCATTTATTTAATATGTAACATTTAAGTAGAAACTACTGAAACCAATTGATCTGGGGATAAGAATGTTCTAGATAGAAATTTTACATATTTTCTCTTACCGTACTTTTCAATCAAGAGCTTGTTTGAGCTATATTTGTAAATACAGGCTCATAAAAGCAATATCATGCTATATACAACTTGCTTTATTGATTATTACATGGTATTAAGTATTATCCCATCTTTTAAGTTTTGCATTAAATATATATATGGTAATTAAGGAATTGAGGTCCTGAAAGAATGGAAGAAAAATTCATTTAAAAATCACCCATTTCATATTAAATTGTTAAATATTTAAATAACCAATGATATGAAAAATAAAACAAAGTAATCATTTTTTAATTTTTAGTATTAAACAAATTTAAAAAAAATACTTCTTTTGTAATTGTTTTTTTTTCTTAGCTGATAAAATTACCTGATTTAGCTGGAGATGAAAGATTCACAACCAATGATTTAAGAGTCAAAAATAGGGCTGTTCTTGCTCAATTACTTGCTTCCAGGTGAGTAATTGACTAATAGATCTCATAGAATTATTACTTGCTTAATAATTTAATTTGTTTTTTAACTTTCCTGAAAGTACACAGAGGGCAAAGTCTCCTTACAGTAGCACCACCAGTGCAAACTAGAGTAATCACTTCATGCAAGAAGGTTTGTGCATAAAATCCCTATCTAGTGCCTACTCATCCAATATCCCCAGACTAGTTTCTAGTTTGTGGCTTTCATCAGTGAGGAACCTTGGATCTGGGAGCACTGCACCTAGATCTTCAGCAGCCATTTTTTTTTATCCTATTAGCTAATTATAAAGCTTTGAGTGCAAAATAAAAACACAATAATGTTGTCAATTCAAGCTTATTAGCTTGTATAGTTATATAGATTTAAAAATATGAAAAAAAATATAGATTTGAATTCAGTTCAGGATCCATACTTTTTAAATGTCTTTGATTTTTTAATAACTACAGTCATTATAATCTTATTGGGCTGGATTGGTTTTAAAGACTAAACATCATATGATCTAAATTTCTTATGCTTACACAAGCTGTTTACACAGAGAGCTAAACTCTCCATACAACTATACAAGTTAATATAAACATTACTGTGTTCTCATTTTGCACTCAAAGCTCTGCAGTTATCTAATAAGGTAAAAGATGCTTGCTAGAGGATTGCATTAGATCCTAAGATCTAGGTTGCAGTGTTCTCAGATCTAAGGCTCCTCACTGGTGAAGACACAAGATAGAAATTAGTCTAGGGATATTAGATGAGTAGGCACTAGATAAAGATTTTATGCATAAAACATCTTGCATCCATTGATTACTCTGGCTTACACTGGTGGCACTACTGTATGGAGAGTTTAGTCTTCTGTGTAAACCGCTTGTGTATGCATAAGAAATGGTGATCATGCGATGTTTAGTGGTTTAAAAGCTGAAAGTACATTGGAACACATATATCACCTTTTTAAAAAGTAGTATGGATGGCCCTTCTAATTTCAAAAAAAGATTTAAAAAAGGCCAGAGAGAGAGAGAGAGAGAGAGGGAGAGAGAGAGGGAGAGGGAGAGAGAGAGGGAGGGAGGGAGAGGGGGAGAGGGAGAGAGAGGGAGGGAGGAGGGGAGAGGGAGGGGGAGGGAGAGAGGGGGAGAGGGGCTACTCTAAAAATTTGCTTTGTGATAACTATACAAAGCAATCCATGAACACACAATACTTTTAGTCATTTTTGTGTGTTTTTTAATATTTTGCATGCTATTTTTTAGTTTCTTCAACAGGAAACATTTCTTTCTAAAATAGTTCAGCACCATGCTAATTATGGCACTTCAATTTATTCTGTTCTGTTTTCTCAATAAAAATAATCAATATTGCATGTCTTAAGGATGTCTTTGAAATAATCCTTATAATTTAAATTGAACCTATGAGATGACAGTCATGCTCATCATAAATCATCCTTTTTAGAAATTTTACATTGTTCATTCATTTTACATATCCAATCCACCAAAATGTAAATAGTGGCTCAATAATATCACATCTAGCAAGTTTGAAGGATATATTGATTGGGTTTATGTTCTTGCCATTGTATTTTTAGAATTTTGCAAAGTATTTTTAAAGGGAAAATGATAATATTTTTATATTGTATTGCTACAATGGCCAAGTCTTTCATATAATAAATTAGATAAGTCAACAGCTGTATACACAGCTAATTTAATTGCAGTAGTTATTTCTCTGTGATGAAATAATTATATGTTGCATTCAAGACATTAAGTATATTCTGTAAATCCTCTTTTGCATTAGTAAAAATAGTATAGTCATCAGCATCTGTAATTTCAGGAGCCAAAAAGTTTTTATTATCATTTTTAATAGATTCAAATTAAAAATTCAATCATCAAATCTTTATTATATGTTGATTCTTATTTCATTAAGCTATTTTTGAAAAGCTCCAAAGACAATCATCATAAAAATCAAACACAAAGTTGGAACAAGTACACATTAAACTTTTTATCATCTTCTCTTATACACTTTAATGCAATCTTTGATGAAGACTGCAGGACAGTAAAAACTGTAAGCAAAATAAAGGAGTTATAAGAAAAGATTGCATTAAAGGGTATAAGAGGTGATTATAAAAAGTTTAATATATATATGAAGAGAAATGCAAAAAAAGTAAAAGAGAAGAAGAATAACAAGTACACATCCTTGTTTCATAACAATAAGCTTTTTCTCATATTATCATGTAGAAGCTGCACAATATGAATACATTTTGGGGGACAATAGATTTAATTTAAACAATGCTGCAGATTTGATATGTTAACTGAATGAAATGCCTTGACCAAACCAACAAGGGAAATATATAAATCATTTCTTTTTCCTGACTTTTTATTTATTTATTTATCTGGCAACAAGAATCAGGTCTGGATTATTCATCAAATATATTGACAATTTAGATGCTGATAATTATGGTTATACCGTTAAGCAATTCAACTTCCTAATTCTTTAATATATATCTTTGATGTACATTTATTGGCTAATTAAAATTTTGGAAAACATTCTAATTTGCTTTGCACAGTTATTATTTTTATTTCCTGTACTCACGCATTGTTGACCCCCCCCCTCCACTAAAAAAATATTTTGTACAAACCAAATATTTATTAATTTGCAAATATTAAAATTATATGCTATTAAATTGCCAATATCTTTATAAATATTCTCTTTTTCAAGATCTTTGCTACTAAATGGTCAATGAGACAATTATACAATACTTTGCCTTGACATAAAGTTCATAATGAACCCCCAAAAAAGAAAGGTAATAACTTATTTATGCTCTTCACAGTTGAAGACAATAGCAGAATGATGGACTCATGAAGTCAAAGTTCCAAAAACAATTCCCAACCTAAAATATAAATGTAAAATTTTAGTCTGTTTAGTTAGTTGAATGTAACTGTTGTACTCAATAAGCCATTGGAGATACTTGAATGTTATCTGAGCTTCAAAACCATTAATTGTATGGTTAATCTCTATTTGGAAGTAGTGATGTATTTCACAATATTCCATTCATGCTATCCATATTAGGCAACTAATCAGTAGATATTGGATGATAATTTAGCAGATAGGTCAGACTATTTTACAGTTATTATCTTCCATTACAACATGTCATAATGATGATGTAAAATGACTTTTTCTTAAATGATATTGTTTCTATGCATACGATGTATATCCAGAAACCCTATTATGAAAAATAAATATTCCCTCCCTTCAAAATCCTTGAAGAGCAACAGTAAGCTCATCCATTTTTTATTAGTCAATTATTTTTCCTGACCTAGGTAATTTCTTTCCTATCCCATTATAATTAAAGTTGTTTTAATAATTCCATTACCCTGTCCTCATATTTCCCAATTTTATTAAAAAGACCTAAGCAAAAATAAATCCCAGAAATTCTCTTAGCCAAAATAAATATTTCCTTTCTTCAAAATCATTATCAAAGACAACAAACTCATCCATTTGTTATTAGCCAAGATTTGGTTTGTTTTTCTTTCCCATTCTGCTTTAATAAAATTTGATTGATTAATTCTATTATCTTGTTCTCATATTTCCCAATTTTGCTGTCAAGACTTGAACAAAAAATTGTAAATCTATGCCTCTTTCACTTTCTTTACTCTTAGATATCTCCTATGCTTCATACAATTTATTTTAATCATCTTTCAACACCCTACAATTCAAAAATAAGTATATATATACTTTCCCAATCCAAATCCTTATTCCATTTTTGATTTTTCCTTCTGGTATTTAAAATTCCCTGACAATAAGCAGTCTTTAATTTGTTTTTTAATTTTTTATATTTTAAATAATATTTATTCTTATTTAGCTTTTTCATACAATTTTTCATACTTTAAATTTAATTCTTATATATCTCCAGATTATTTTTCTTATTCTTATGGTAGTTAAGTATCTATAATAGATTCTCTACATATTTATCCCATTTTTTATATAAATACATGTAAATAAATTATCTATCTATTAATTTTGCATACTGTAGAATATGTCCAACATGTTTATTATTGTCTTCTTCACACAAGGTAATTATATTTAATAATTTATTCTTACTCATATATATTATAACTTTTCAAACATTTTAAATTTACTTTTAATTCCTCTTATTTAAAAAAAAGCCTATCCAATTTCTCCTTAAATACTCTCATACATTACTATAATTTACCAACCAATACACATCCATCTCGTTAAATTCTATCTAAAACTTTTTGAGTTCCATCAGCCTATTCCATATAATTGTCCAACTTCATATTTATTATGTAAAAATACATACCTGATTTTTAACCAATTGCATTCTATTTTTTATTTTTGACTCTAATTTTCAATTATTTATATAATTCATTTTTCAACTTAATGAAAGTATTTAAATATCTATTATAATTCCTCCTCTTCTTTGAGACAGATATCTGTATTTTTTATTCTTTAGTTTTACTCTTATACCATTTGAATATTAAGATCTTAGATACTTTTCATTAATTTTTATATTCATTCTTGTCTTTCTATACTTCTTTAATAATAACTCCACATTGTCTATATTCTTTGCAAAAATATCATTTACACAAAAAAGAGCTCTGAATTCTAACTATAGAACTCGTCACTCCTATCCTTATCTTTCTTTTCAGTCTCCATTAAAAAAAACAAAACAAGTTAAGTAATAAAGATGATAATGGATAGCCCTGTTCAATCCAATTTCACTTAATTCTATATCTTCCAATTGGTAAACTATAAAAATTGTTTTAAAAAGTCTTAATAATTCTTTAATCTTAAATATTTTGCCACATTTTCAAGACTTCTCCAAAATCTATTTCTATTTATCCTATCATAAGCTTTTTTTCTATGTAAAAATATATTAAATAATAATTTATTTTGCATGTAAGACATTTCAACAGAGATACAATTAATAAATTATTCTCTGATAAAATCCATTCCAAATCTCTCCCAAAATTTCACTTTTTTTATGTAAGCCTTAATATCCGTTAAGATATATAAAATTTTAATCACCCCCCTCCCCCAATATTATGTTTTTCCAGCAACACTTCTAAGACCAAGAGGTAAATAATTCATTCATATTGCCATTGATCTATAGTTATTTTAACAATCTAAAAATTTTTTTCTTTCTTTTATATAATAATCTAATTCTCTCTTCTCTCCATTAGTTTAGAATATTATTATCAAGTATAACTTTAACAAAACTTTAAGAAAAGCCTTGTATATCTTCCTACGCTTCTTATTATTTCAGATTCTATTAAAATCAAAACAATTGGTCAAGATTTACTTTTATTATTCTATTGAAACAAGATGCTTAAATTTTCAAATATTTTAAAACTATGTACTGAAAACACTAACATCAGCTTGACAAAAACAAATTATATTTTAAGTTAGATTCTAAATAATGTATCTTAAAAACGTTAATTACTGTCCTAATTTTATATCTATATCAATAGATATATAAGCATACTTAGGTTCAAAATTTAAGGTTGCTTAAAAATTCAAGCTTTTAACTCAAAGAGTAAAAAAAAAAAGTTGCAAGCTCCTGAAAATTATGTTGATTCATGATGAGTTATATTTTGAAGCATCTTTTCATAAGCACTTTTAAATGCTGCAGAATCATTAACATTAAAATAAGCAAAATAAAATATAATCTTTTTTAATGCAGCAGATGTTTTTTCTTTTTCATTACGACTTCTTTTGTCTCATAGGGATCATAGACCAGAAGTTTTTAACGGTGTTGCTTTTTATTGAATTTTTGACGGTGTTGCTTTTTATTGAATTTTTGTAGTTTTGTTTCTGAGAGTATTTCTTTTTTCCTGAATTCTGTAGATGCTAAAAAAAAAGTGATATCGAATAGCAATGAATACAAACAGATTATCCAGCATTGTATATCTGAACTATTATTTGAAGTACAAATAACAAGGTTACAGTCATCAGGGAATCACTCCTCTATCCATGTCTTTTCAAAAGACTTTATCTTTTGTTTGGAAAGGAGAGTATTCTTTAAAAGCATTTATTAGTTTACAGTGTATGTATAGTGAAGTGATTCCCTAATGATTCTTACAAATTAAAATATAGTACTATATAAATAAATAGCTCATTATAAATGATCAGGTTATTATTTGATCATATTATAAGATGATCCAATTTATTAGAAAAGTATATAATCCTCAGAATGGCTAAGGATGAAAGAAGATAATGACTATTAGCAGGAATGAATGCTTTCATTCATTACCAGAAGACATACGATACTACAAACTGTTACACTAAATTGATAACAAATTGTGTGAGAAAATATGGTGTATTGCTAACAGCATCTTCATACGTCAACAATTTTTTGATGTCATTTTTCATAGATAAAAATAAACAATAATTTAACTTTTTTTCAGCCATTAAAAAAAAATTATTTTTTCTTTGTTATTGAAAAATTTGGCAAAAATTTTCTCTTCCACACTCTGTTATAATAATAGTACATAATTCAAAATTGGTGCTAAATTTTTAAAAAAACTTATTATTATTACTTTTTTGCAAATTATTGCTTTGATTTTATCCACTTTCAAAATGTTAGCAATGCAGAAACGTAAATATTTATTGAATTTAATACATTCATTAATCAGTTTGCTTTAGATATCTTTATTATATTGAAGTATGAGTTTAAACCAATATTAAGCTTTACATGTAATTTTCCATTTAATAGATAGTACTGACATTTCTTTTTCACCTCTAGAATGAATTGCTAGTTGGCTTTTCTTTGTTAGAGGCATTGATTTTCTTTATATTATCCAGTGGCCATATTTCTTTTATTCAAATTAATATTTTTAAATTTCAAATATATAAGATGTATATTAGAAATATATGTAAGTTCACAGTATACTAGGTGACAAACACTTGTCTAAAAATATTTCCATTTTTTTTAATTTTAAGAATAAGCTTTTTTTTAAAAAAAAATATTGAGTTTAAACTAAATGGAGTCTCTAATTTTTTTTTAATAATTATATTGTATAAGATTCATTATTTAATAATGAATTGAAGGAATTTCTTAATATTATATTATTTAAGCATGTAATAATATTTAATTTGCAGTATAAATTTTTATGAGTAGTGTATGAAAAGATTGTCTCAAATTTTACTTGAAATCTATATTGCATTTGTCGTAGTGAACACATTGATTCCTTTCATTCATATAGATTATTCTGCTACATTATAACACATACTAGTTAAAATGTTTATGGCCACATTAAATGAACTCAGTATTAACATTCAAGTCCAACTCATTGTAATCAGTTTTCATGTAATGGTATTGTTATATGTTGATATGATACTTTTGATGTTTAAATATTATGTTCATATTAACGTTTCTGTAAAAATTCACTCAAATGTATTCATGCATAATATCATCTCTGGACTGAATTTTTTATATAAATAAATTTAATTGCAATATTTTTTATTAAAACATTCCAGATGTATAGAAATGGTCTTATATATAGGGACACAATTATTTTTAATACCATAAACTTAGTGACGTGTTCATGTGATATTTATTTATTTTACAGTGCTGCAAAAGAATGTTCTTGGAAATATTTGTTAATTAAGTTTTTAATATTTTGTAACTCCATAAAGATGATGTTACAATTAAATAAGTTTCTGTTTGATTAAGCAAATGAAATATGTTATCTTTATTTTTTGGTTTTCCCTTATATTATAAATATAATACCATATATACCTTACATAAACACTTTTCAAAAGTTTGAAATTATTCCAAGTAAAATATCATGTTTTTTTTTTTTTACATTGTATTTAATTTTAAGTAAATATTTTCTAGAGATTTTTTTACTAATTAAAAAATATATATTTTTTTTATTATGAGATTTTTAGAAAAAACTACTTTTAACTGGCTGAAAGTTTTTGAATCCAGTAATATCCCACATGGACCAATAAATGATTTAGAACAAGTCTTTAAAGATCCTCAGGTATGTTTTTTCTCTCTAAATTATTGTAATCCTCTTCTAATTTATTAAGTTTTCTTTTAATCTTTTCAAAGTGACTGGCATTCAAAAACAAAGTGGAAAAAAGAAGATAAATATAGTTATAAATAAAATTTTTTAAAAAAAATCAACATCATTATAGTTTTTATTTTTTATTGATCCACTGCATATCCTTGCAGCAAACTCTCTTATCTCACACATCCATCTCACATATGTTCTATTTCTAGGATATTTATAATCTCTCAAAATCCAGTTTAAGACTTCCAATGTCAATCTATTATCATCTTCTATAATAAAAGGTCCATTACAATTCCATTTCAGCCTCTTAATATTTTCATTGATATCAACAAATTCACACTTTTGTATTTCATTTAATTGATATGTCAATATGTAGAAAAAACTTTAAAAGATTTTATGTGATTTTCAGAACTATTAAAATATGAGTCAAGCATTAGTGGCCACAGTTGTCGCGCGGGTTCGCTTCCTGGCCGATGCTTTGACATATGGAAAGAAAAAAAGAGACCTCGAAAGTGCTAAGCCTGATATTTAACTATGATTTTTCTAACTTCACCAACAAGCGTTTGAAGCGCAATATAATTGCTATAATATGAATTATATAATAACGCTGAAGAAAACAATACAAGAAATAATAATATTTATATTTATAAATACAGAAATTCTTAGTCATATTTAATTGGTTTCTGAAAAATAATATGATAATTAAATTAATAATTAACAGATACAAAATACTTATAGAAGTAATGTTTATAGCGTATAATTGGGATTATAGCTTACTGTCTTTTTTTTTTTTTAGATAATAATATTCACCAGCAGAAAGTAGGCTAATCTACCGTTAACAAAATTAACATATAAAATGAACCTTTACTTAGCTAACATTCGAAACCTTTAAACCTACTAATTATAAATAGGATTAAAAAAAAGTAAAATAATCTGAATTTTAAATTAAATAAAATATATTTTTTCTTAAACATTTTTCAAATATAAAGTGTAATATATTTATAGTTTTATATAATATATTGCATTAAAAAATCGTTAAGCCATTTACAATGTTTTATCTGCTTTCAGAAAATAAATATATATATTTTCATTTTTTTTCCTCTTTTGAAAAAATAAAAGTAAATTGGTTAGCACAGCAGCCTTACAAGCAGTTGTCCCAGGGTTCGTTTCCTGGCCGACGCTTTGACATCTAAAAAAAAAAAAAAAAAGTTTATTATATATATATTTGTTGGCATGATTTTAAAGAGAAATGAAGATATTTTAAAACTCGTATATGGTTATTAAAAGTTAATGATTATACTTCGTTTTAATTAAAATAATTGGTGAATTATGCGCTAACATGTAGATAAAATGAAGTTTGAGCTTTAGAGTTGATGCATTAATATAGCCAAGCGCTTTGCTTTCGAAAGCTTGTTCTTTCATATTCATAACTGGGGTAAAACTGTGATGTAGTGGGGAAGTGTATTATGATGATATATGCGGTAGTATAAATTTAAATTGGAGTGAAATTGTTGAATGTTAATTAGAGTTTTAAAGTCCATTTTTTGGATAGGGGAAGGATGAGATTTTTCGGTTAATAGATTGGAGGGGGGGAGCTATAAAGTATGCTTTCCTAATTTTTTGCCATGAAACAACTCACAGTAAAAAATTAGAGAAGCATACTATATATCTAACTCCCCCCCCCCCCCCAAGATATTAACTGAAAAGTCTTATCCTTCCTTCTATTCAAAAAATGAACTCTATAACACTAATAAACATTCAACAATTTCACTCAAATTTAAAATTCTACTACCACATAAATAATCACAATATACTTTCTCACTACATAACAGTTTTATCCCAGCTATGAATATCAGACTTCTCTTTAGCTGCACACTAGCACACAATTCACCAAATATATGGTTATTGTAATAATATATATATATATTGTAATGATGAACAATAAAATTAAAATTTATCTTCCTTCATCACTCATATATAAATCTCTTCCTGGGATTTTTTTTTTTCTGAGAGCTTAAGCAGTCATACCTATTGTTTATTTTACAATTTTTCAGCTGGTAAAGTATGACTTAATATGTTTAATGAGGCTTGCTCTCTCTCTCTCTCTGTAACAAAATTAAAGTTGATCAAAAAGAATTAAGATAAAATATTACCATTATAAATATTTTTACCTGAGTAGTGGCTATTAAACAAAAGATCAGACTGAGTTATCAATCATATTAAGGGTCATTGGATTCAATGAAACATACTTCTATAATTAGATTTCTCAAGATATCACAATATCAATAATTATAAACAAATTATTAATAACAACTATTATAACTCGGGTATACCAGTAACTCAATAAAATATCTTCTCAGGTATACAGACAGTAGATTTTATCTACTTTCATTTCTTGGTTTGATGTTAAGTGCATATTTAAACAAATACCAAGTGAATATGGTCTAGCAGAGCACCACTAGATTATCTGAATCCAGACACAGTTATATCTAATAACCTTTTCACATGTACCGGGTTTGAATCCCTTTTTGGTACTTTATTTCTAATAAAATGGAGGATTTTGCTTTTAGAGTCATATCACTGTATGCACTAATATTTAGGTAAATGTAAAACATCTTTAAACCAAAGTGGAGTATATAAAATTCATTAGACATAAATCATTTCTTAGAGCTTAACATAATAAATGTGTTTCAATATTTTTTTATACGTTTTACTAGCTCAGATTATATGATTAATTTAGGATAGCAATTCACTCATCCTTGCATGAAATAGATGATGGGATGGTGGTTATAATAATACTAAGAAATCAATATTTATTTATGGCCTTTAAACATTTAAACAGCTCATTAATTAAAACGTGATGATGATGATGATTATAATGACAACGATAATGGTTTCAACCCCAGCTTTAGGACTAAGCCTAAACATAAACCTAATTTTTATAAAGAAATTCATAATCATTGCTTCATTTTAGTATATCTTATTGGAACTTAAATAGCTAATATTCACCTTGATGATGAATGATCACACTTAATAAAGACTACTCTTAATGAAATATATACGCCTCGTTTAATAAAACAAATTAACATTTATTAATGCCTTACTAATATCTACATGAAAATTTATAGATAAACATGAAAATTGATATGAATAATAATAACAATAATAATTGATTATATTGCAATCTTCAGATTAATTTCAAGTTCTTCCCCCTTTCCCATCAAATGTATATTGTATTAAATTGGGTAATCAATTTGTTAAAATGTTCCATCCACAAGAAAAGTATTTCATAAAAAAAATATTCACTCATTGGCACACATACTTTATAATCTAACGTGTCAAGCAGAATGATAAAAAATAAATGTTAATAAAATTGGAAAGAGCAAGTTTTAGAAACAAGTTTTAAATCATTTTTCTATCCCCCTCCCTTCTACACTCTGAAACCTATACTTTCTTAAGACAAAATAATTTAATATTTTAACATTGCTTATTCCTTCACATTCACTCGCAATTATACAAAGGTAAAGTATTATTATGTATGTGTGTGTTTTTATCCCCATAAAAACCAAAATATTATTTAAAACCAAAGTAATAATACACAAAAAAAAATCATTATACACATTAATAATATTTCATAACTGTAAATCAATAAACAATCATAATTTTGGTACATACAAAATCGTTATTAAGAAATTCTTGGTTTCAATTGATCTTGGTTGTTTTAAAAGTTCTTTAAATAAAAATATACCACTCTGTTGCTAAAATTTTACTAAGTCTCTGATATTATAAAGAAAATATATAAAAAATTTATACTACCAGTTCTTTGTAGCAACTTCCAATGAGTCAAATTTATCTTGTTCAATGTCTATATTTTGCATCTACCATTTCCGTTTCTCTCTGGAACAATCTCTTTTTTTAGGTATATAATTGTTTGATGATGATGATGCTATTGAGGTTATTTGCTTTAGTGGACAATTTGGAAATCATTATATTAACTTTTCTTCTCTTCCTGTCAAGGATGATTCTTTTAGTGGATGAAGTACAGCAGTTGTTTTCACGTTTATAAATTTTCTGGGTTTAAACTCAGTTACTGGGACAATTAATTGGACTTGATGATTTAATATTTATCAGTAGATTACTCTTTTTCTTCTGATTTTAAATGCAGGTGAATGTTTTCTTCTTTCTATTTAAAAACATCTTATTTCTCTCAGTCAGTTGAAAGGTATAGAATATTATTTTTCAGACAAGACATCTTTTCTTTCCTATATGATGTGCTACTTAATTATGAGTCTGGTAGACAGACAGAAAAATATATATTTTTCCTAGCCCGCCATCCTTATATTTTCATTATTCAAAGCTTGCTATTAAAAAAAATAATTTTTTTAAAAAAAAAGGTTATCTAGCAGAATTAAAAATGTTTGTCTACTTTAGTTTCAATAATTTTAAAAGCTCTATAACAAATCAACTGATTTTCCAGACTGCTTTTATATCCGATTTTTATTTCTATTTTTGACCAATTCATTTTTTAGCTGGAAAGTGCAATCTTTTTTAGGAACATTAAAAAAAAATCACACACCTGGTTTCCAGACAAACTTTTGTCTTGATGGAAAAAATAGACTTAATCCTTTTTTTTACACGCATGTAACATCTCAAATTTGAGCTTCTTTCTTTTGATCTTAAGATGAGACACTCTTAAAATTAGACTTTTCATATTGTCTCTAAGTTTTTCAACAGAAAAACAACCCTTATAGTACAAACTGTTGAATAAAAAAAATAATTTAACAGATTTTCCTTTTCTTTCAATATTTAATAAATAAAAAAATGTAGTTTTATTTATGTAATGTAACACACCCACTCCATCATTCAAATCATGTATAGACTGACATTAAATAATCCAATTGCTAGCTTAGTAATTATAACCCTAATGTTTAAAATTAAATCCTTAGCTTTTAAATCCAAATTACAATTATAGAAAAGCAAAAATAGAAACAGAATAAGATACTAAAATTGATCAAGCATAGGTTAGTTTTAAAGAAAGTTTAATATCTGAAATATAAAACAATTCAATAGCTTACACATACACTGCCTATATGTATGCATTATAACTTTTACTTTTTAACAAAAAAAATTAAATACTGAATAATTAACAGTGTGTACTACTCTTTTTTTAGTTTTCTATTAACACACAAACAATTAAAGAATATAACTGTTGTCCCCCTCTCTTTCTGCCTTAAGCTTTTAAAACTGGATTTTGTAGGGTTTAAACTTGGATGCCCTACAGCTTCCTTTTTATATAAAAATATGATAATGATTTTTGTTTTACATTTTCTTACATGCACATTACTATAAATTTAGCTAATGACTAAATTGTAATGGCACAATATATATATATATATATATATATTGTAATAGGCACATACATACGTTACATTGTTTTTTTATTATTAAACGTGAAAAGAATAAAAGTTCGCAAATAAAAACTTCTTTTTTAAGAATTAAAAATTGAAAATTAAAAAATCATCTTAAACTCGTATATATATAAAATCGCACAGATAAAAAAAAAATTATTAAAATAAAACTTTATTAAAAATAGAAAAACTAAATCTTTCAACAAAAAGATTTAGAGATAAAAATATATCTTTAAGTTTGGAAAACACATTAATTAATCAGAAATGGAAATGATTATTTTAATTAGTCAAAGTGAACTAGCCTTTGGGAATTTAAATATATAAGCAGCGGTCAGATAGGAAAAGAATAGAAACTAATAGCAAATGAGAGAAATCCATCGGGAAATCGGACCTCAACGAAAGGATCGTCATCATCGATGAAGTAATGTCAATTGAATCCTTAAAATTAATATAAAAGGAAAACTTTGGAAATTATTAGTTAGTTATTACGAAGTGACTATAAGTGTTAGTGCGAAGTTGAAGGAGAAGGGATTGAAAGATGCACTTTCAATTCCTTCAGTTGTTCAAAAAAAATGAAATATTGTTTTCCGATATTGAGGGCCACAGGACATCAAGGCCCAGAAGAATACCATCAACCATAAAGGACCAGCAATTAACTGCACACCGATCTCCTTATGACTTTGTGGGATTAATAACTTCCATTACAAGAAATCAGAGAAAATGGACATTTTTCAAAACAGTAAGAAATATAAGAAATATATAATTTATGAACATTTCTAAACAAAAGAACTCTAAATACTAAACTTTTCAATATTTATAAATATAAGAATTTCCTATCTGACTAAAGTAGTTAAAATGTTATTTGATGTATTCCCTATGCAATTGACGGTATCAATGACTTTGTATTTTGATCATTTATGTTTATTTTGAAATGTTTTTTGACTGTGTAATCTATGTAACCGATCTATACTCAACATTAAAAACACATTTTATAAATCCATCTGCGCGAACTTAATTAAAATGTAAACTTATAATATTATAAAAATTAAAATGTAAATTTAAATTCTAAAATCAAATTAAAATCTAAAATAAACCTACTAAAATAAAAATGTTAAATTTTATATATATATATGCGTAAATAAATGTTTGTATGTTAATTACTGGCAGTGGCTTATTTTATTCTTTTTTTAAAATATTCTTAGATAAGAATTTATTGTAAATATAAATCTCCGCTGTTCCATTGAGCTAGTGACAATGGTCTAACGACCAGATAATACTTACATATCTGCCTACTTTACAAATTTTTCTAGGTTCAAATGCCTAGATGGCACCCTGTAGTGCAGTTCACGTTAAGTAGCTTTATCTGGATCATTATAACTGGCGCCCAATGTTTTTTTAAGCAAGTTTACTGATTAATAAAAAAATAAAAGTCACTCTAAGGTGAATTGAGAGTGTATAAGTATACATGTGTATATACGCACACATACACTGGTAATATTTGGTAAATACGATACCTCATGATGCGTATCTTAAATGTATTTATCCAGATATCCTTTTAGGTTATGTTCTTGGCACTGCTGCACCTCATGATGCATGCAAACGGATTTATTTAGTATAGATTCCCCATAAGCAAGTCCAGTAATAACTCGATATCTAGAATATTAGTAGGTGTAGAATTATGCTGCACATATAGACATGTGTAGGAAGATATCTATAGAAAAAGGGAATGAGGGTAGTATAGAAATAAGTTTAGTTAAGGATAAGTTTAAAACTGCCAACTGGATAAGTTTTAGTACCCATAATGGACTTGTCAGGGATCATTCCTCTTTCCAAAGCATCATTCGAAAATGGACAGTTAAAAATTCCTGCCATTTCACAGCGACCCTTACTTTTTCCAAGTCTGATCAAGAGAATCGGCAAATGAAGTTTCAAATTTTATACATGTGTAAGTTGGTGTAAGTCAGCAAATCTGCTTCCGCATTGTTTCCCAAAAGATCCCTGTACCTCAAAATTGGTTTGTCCCAGTGGTCATTATCCATGATTTAGATCATTGTGAGCAATGTATTCGGCATAGATAGAAGGAAAGGATAGTCAAAACAGATTGCCCTTTGTATGTTAAGTAAAAGATATTAAAAAGCTAACTTAGAAAAATAATAAATTAATAAATCTTTAGAGTCATGAATTAAAATTGCAAGAGATAAAATGGTCAAAAATTATGCATTTTACTCTAAAACAGAGGTGGGTGTAATGTGCCAAGGCCAAATTGGCACATGTATATAAAATAATTTTGTCTAAAAAAATTATTAAAATAAAAAAATCTTCCGTAAAAGAGTTGAAATAAAAGTTGAAAAATAATTGATTAAAAGTGGGAAGGGGTTTTTATTAAAGTTAAACTAAAGGTTTTATAAAAAGGAAATAAAGAGTTTATTATTATTAGTTGAAATACAATTTAAAAAGTTTAAAAAAAATATATAAATCTCTTCATTTAAATTAAAGAAGAAAAATAATCTTAAAACTATTTTTGATTTTAGAATATTAAAATATATATGTGCATGCGAATGTAAATAAATGTAAGCTGTTAAAAAGAGATATAATAAATGCGTGTTAAAATCATATTGAAAAACATGAAAATAAATATTGAAATGAAATATATTTAAAAACACAGCAGTGGGCTACTAAAGATATAAAAACAACATGTTTTGAAATCGCTACTACTAATTAAACAATCATCAAAACACATTCTCATAGAATTAATTGCCAATGGAATTCGACAACATATATTTGCCAGAGGATATTACATGGACAACATGTCGCAGGTATAAATAGACTTTTTTTTATCGGACAAATTAATTGAGAGAGTTTTTTTCAGTCTAGTTTGCAGTGACAGTCTTGTTCCAGTTCAGACAACAGTGCAATATCTATTATGTATACAGAAACAAAAATGCATTGCTGAGCAGCTTTTGGAAATATATGTTCGTGCTTCAGCCTTTTAGTCCAACAAGATCATCAAAACCTGCCTGTGAAATAATGTCTGCATAACAACTCAGAAATCCTCCATCAAATGTTCAACTGTCTCCAAGAATAAAACCAACGGATTAGCATAAAATCTTTTCAATAAACGTCAAAATCTAACAGGTTAGATATAATCCTTCAGAAGCAGCCAACAACAAGCAATATCCACATTCCAAAAATCCTAGGTAAACATTTATTTATTATCATTTATATGTAGTAGCCACCGCTGTAATTCGTACAAAGTCAAGATTCAAATTATATAAACTCTATAAGCATGCATAAAATGAACTATTGATGTGCATGTTTGTGAATGTTGGATAATTTAAATGTCAAAGATTATTTTTGCTCTTTCATAAAATATATCATAGTATGTTAACTTAAAATATGTGTGTTATTTATAGATTTATAAAAATGTTTATCATTAGTAAAGGTTAGTTAATAAATTGTCTTTAAAATTAAACTTTATTCGTTGGTCAATTCTTTTTATCAATTCTTTTTCTATATTTTATTACTGATTAAAATTAGACTGGGCTAGTTTATGGGATGGTTTCGAGCACTGGATTATGAGTCTACTGACCAAATACGTTGTTTATTCTTCTGAATAGATAACTGGTGCCTGGAGTTTACTCCGAAACAAATAAAGTGTTTGGATAGTAGGGGTTTGAATCTAGCAGCTGAGGTGGGCTATTGTTGATAGTTAGTCTATCAATAAGATCTCCCATTTTGCTCGAACATGCCGGTTCGTTCACGTAACATTTATAAAGATTATAAATGTATTACGAAGGAGTTTGAAACCGGCCAAAACTTATACATATATGTATAAGTATATGGTTTCAGCAATTCGACCCAGTACATAAATGGCTTTCCCAACGTTTGGGGCTGGACCTAAGAAACAATAGTAAATAAATGCTTTGTTTCTTGTTTAAAAAATTTTTCTATACAAAAGCTAAATTACGTATGTTAAAGTGTTTTAATTTAAAAAAAAAAGAATTGACCACAAATTTGTTTTCTGTAAATGAAAAGAGATTTGTGCTATTTACGTTATCTAAAATAAATCATTATGTTAAATCAGAGGCAGTTGGGTGTTTGGGCAGAGTTAAAGCATTAAGATCAGGTAGAGATGAATGGACAAAGGAGGGGTGAAGTCAGCGTGTATTTCCAGTTTAGAAAGAAATAAATAAAATAGAAATTAGTAAACTTATGAGCGTGAATAAAATATAATATTAAAGAAAAATAATATAAAAAAGTAAAGTTTAAAATTATAAATATGACAAGAAATAAACTTAAAATGGAGACTCAAGGTAAAAAAAAACAGACAATGTTCCCAGCGAGGAACAAAATAAAACCAAAACTAGTGAAATAGAAAAGGTCCCCAGTGAAGAAAAAATAGAAACTCAAGCAAAAGAAGTAGAGAATGCTTCTAGTGAGAAACAAAAAGATAAAATCAAAAAAGAAGTTGAGCCAAAAGAAGAGAAGAGGGAAGTCATAGCTTTATTAACTTGCATGTTTGAAAAACAAAAAGAAACAGCCAAAGAATATAAAAAAATAGCTGAAGAGCTTAAAAACCAAAATAATGAAATGAAGAGTAAATTGGAAGGGCAAGCTGAAATGCTTGAAAAGTTAAAGGACCAGATCAAAATGGCCAGAATAAAATAAAAGAAGAAATTAGGGAAGAAATAGAAGAGATTAAAACACAAGTAGAAAATCAAATAGAGACCGCTTACCAAGTAATTGAAAAAAATAAGATAGAAGATAGAAAAGTAATTGAAGAGATAAAAGTCGGAATGATGGATTTAGCTTGGAAAGTAAATCAAAAGAATTGTAAAAATAGTTCGCAAATAGAAATAAAACAGTGTGACCACTTGAGTGCAAACACGCACATTATAAACAATCCAGCAATCGTGAACCAGTTTTTGAAAATACAGATATTTTCTGGCCATCAAGGTGAAGCACTCTGAATCAATTAAGTGAGGAGGCTATGATCACAATATCATGTAGCTATTTACAAGGGGGGTCTCAATCTTGGTGGGACTCTTTATATAAAAAAACCCGTCACTTTTGCCGAATATAAAATTGCTGTTTTAGCTAGTTATTGGAATGAAGATTATCAGAAAAATCTTCATCACCAGATCTCGCAACATAAATGGCGACCTGGTGAACCGTTCATTTCTTTTTTTAGAAGGCAAGTGGCGAAATTACACGCTTTAACAGCAGACCCGCTATCTGAACAACAAATTGTCAGGATAGTCTGCCATAGTTTTCCTCATAATGTCGAGCAAATGCTCATAGGAACTGAAAGGAAAACAGTGGAACAAATGGCAGAATTGTTGAGCGCTTTCGACAGAGCTAGACCAACTTTTGATATGAGAGATAGGGGATTCAAATCCCAACTTAGAGAGCCAGCTGTAAACACCATAAGATATAGACATATGTCGAATTCGGGGAGTCCCCGGAGGAGATGTTATTCTAATAGTCCCGAGAGAACAAAAATCTTTCGAAGAACCGACAGCGATCCCAACATCTCTCATACTAGATTTAAGGAAAGGCCCAGGGGTGATTCTCAATCCCCCAGCATGAGTGGCTATATGCAGAAAAAAAATATAATAAAGAACCGCCAGACAAAAATTAAAAATATGTAATCTGACAGATTCGCCGGCTTGACCTAGTATATAACGACCATGGACTCGGAATAATGGAAAATGTTTAACAAAGTTTAATGAAATAAATGCAAAAATGAGTATCAAGTTAGTTTGAATAATTAAAAATGATTAAAGTTAGTCTTAGTAAAATAAAATAACAATCTTAAAGGTTTTTAAAATGTCAAAGCAACGATAAAACAATTTATGTCAACAAACCCTCGATTATGTCTTATCGATTATGTTAAATCCCAGCTCATAAGTCTAGAACATAGCGGAGTGTGACGCAAACAAAATAAATGTGTAAAATCAAATTAGACAAGCAAAATGATTATGTCAAAAACCCTCGATTATGTCTTATCGATTATATTGATATCCCAGCTCATAAGTCTAGAACATAGTGGAGCATGATGCAAACAAAATAAATGTGTAAAATCAAAATAGACAAGCAAAATGAAAATGTTTTTTTTTTTTAAAAAAAAAAAAGGGAGAGCAAAAATAACGCTTTAAAAATAAAAATGAAATAAATACGTGTATAATGAAAGTATTAATGAAAATGAAACATTATCAAATAAAAAAAAAAAAAGTGTATTAAATTAGGATTGAGGTGTGTGCGAGTATTTGGGCAAAGAAATTAAAAGTTGGTTTAAATCAGCACAAAATCTATCTGTGTGTTTAAATTGCCTTATACTTTGCTGCCTACTTCTCTTAACATTACATTTATTACCTAATGATGAAAATAAAAACTAAAAATGCACTCTAGAAAAATAAGAATTTAAAGGGTCAATATTTAGGAAAAGTGATCAACGCACATGTTAATCAAGAAAAATGTTCGTAAATAAATAAGTAGGTCAAATAGTTAAAATAAAATCGATAAAATCAAGTTAAATAAATAAGCATAAATAAATCGATAGTAAATAATAATGAAGAATGACTCGTAATAAACTAATCAATTTTTTTTTTATTGAATACACTCATGTTAAATAAAGATGTTTGTAATGATTTACAAATAATATTATAAGATTAGTGTAAATAAATATTTTAAATAATGTTTCTTAAGGGTTATAAATAATATTGTAATGTAAATAAATAGTGTAAGATATTGTTCATGTGAATTTAAAAATAAGGTTGGAAGATTAATAATAAAAAAATAAAAGTCAATCTAAGGTGAATTAAGAGTGTATAAGTATACATGTGTATATACACGCACATACACTGGTAATATTCGGTAAATACGATACCTCATGATGCATATCTTAAATGTATTTATCCAGATATCCTTTTAGGTTATGTTCTTGGCACTGCTGCACCTCATGATGTGGGCAAATAGGGATTTATTTAGTATAGATTCCCTGTAAGCAAGTGCATTAATAACTCGATATCTAGAATATTAGTAGGTGTAGAATTATGCTGCACATATACACATGTGTAGGAAGTTATCTATAGAAAAAGGGAATGAGGGTAGTATAGAAATAAGTTTAGTTAAGGATAAGTTTAAAACTGCCGACTGGATAAGTTTTAGCACCCATAATGGACTTGTCAGGGATCATTCCTCTTTCCAAAGCATAAGTCAAAAATGGACAGTTGAAAATTCCTGCCATTTCGCAGTGACCCTTTCTTTTTCCAAGTCCGATCAAGAGAATCGGCAAATAAAGTTTCAAATTCTATACACATGTAAGTCGGTGTAAGTCAGCGAATCTGCTTCCACGTCATTTCCCAAAAGATCCTTGTGCCTCAAAATTGGTTTGTCCCGGTGGTCGTTATCCATGATTTAGATTATTGTGAGCAATGTATTAGGCATAGATAGAAGGAAAGGATAGTCAAAACAGATTACCCTTTGTATGTTAAGTAAAAGATATTAAAAAGCTAACTTAGAAAAATAATAAATTAATAAATCTTTAGAGTCATGAATTAAAATTGCAAGAGATAAAATGGTCAAAATGATGCATTTTACTCTAAAATGGAAGGGGGTGTAATGTGCCAAGGCCAAATTGGCACATGTATATAAAATAATTTTGTCTAAAAAAATTATTAAAATAAAAAAAATCTTCCGTAAAAGAGTTGAAATAAAAGTTGAAAAATAATTGATTAAAAGGGGGAAGGGTTTTTTATTAAAGTTAAACTAAAGGTTTTATAAAAAGGAAGTAAAGAGTTTATTATTATTAGTTGAAATACAATTTAAAAGGTTTAAAAAATATATATATAAATCTCTTCATTTAAATTAAAGAGGAAAAATAATCTTAAAACTATTTTTGATTTTAGAATAGTAAAATATATATGTGCGTGCGAATGTAAATAAATGTAAGCTGTTAAAAAGAGATATAATAAATGCGTGTTAAAATCGTATTGAAAAACACATGAAAATAAATATTGAAATGAAATATATTTAAAAATACAGCGGTAGGCTACTAAAGATATAAAAACAACATGTTTTGAAATAGCTACTACTAATTAAACAATCGTCAAAAATACATTGTCATAGGATTAATTACCAATGGAATTCGACAACAGATATTTGCCGGAGAATATTACACGGACAACACTTCACAGGTATAAATAGACTTTTTTTTTATCGGACAATTAATTGAGAGAGTTTTTTCAGTCTAGTTTGCAGTGACAGTCTTGTTCCAGTTCAGACAACAGTGCAATTTCTATTATGTATACAGAAACAAAAATGCATTGTTGAGCAGCTTTTGGAAATATACACTCATCCTTCAGCCTTTTAGTCCAACAAGATCATCAAAACCTGCCTGTGAAATAATGTCTGCATAACAACTCAGAAATCCTCCATCAAATGTTCAACTGTCTCCAAGAATAAAACCAACGGATTAGCATAAAATCTTTTCAATAAACGTCAAAATCTAACAGGTTAGATATAATCCATCAGAAGCAGCAGAAGCAGCCAACAACAAGCAATATCCACATTCCAAAAATCCTAGGTAAACATTTATTATCATTTATATGTAGTAGCCACCGCTGTAATTCGTAAAAATTCAAGATTCAAATTATATAAACTCTATAAGCATGCATAAAATGAACTATTGATGTGCATGTTTGTGAATGTTAGATAATTTAAATGTCAAAGATTATTTTTGCTCTTTCATAAAATATATCATAGTATGTTACATTAAAATATGTGTGTTATTTATAGATTTATAAAAATGTTTATCATTAGTAAATGTTTGTTAATAAATTGTCTTTAAAATTAAACTTTATTCGTTGGTCAATTCTTTTTATCAATTCTTTTTCTATATTTTATTACTGATTAAAATTAGACTGGGCTAGTTTATGGGATGGTTTCGAGCACTGGATTATGAGCCTACTGACCAAATACGTTGTTTATTCTTCTGAATAGATTGTGGGTGTCTGGAGTTTACTCCGAAACAAATAAAGTGTTTGGATAGTAGGGGTTTGAATCTAGCAGCCGAGGTGGGCCATTGTTGATAGTTACTCTATCAATAAGATCTCCCATTTTGCTCGAACATGCCGGTTCGTTCACGTAACATTTATAAGATTATACATGTATTATGAAGGAGTTTGAAACCGGCCAAAACTTATATATATATGGTTTCAGCGGTTCAACCCAGTACAATATATATATATTGTGACCATCTGAATGGGCACAAGGAATTGAGATGCTTTGCATCTGCATTAAATAATTATACTATATTAAAAAAAATGAAATAGCCTTAGAATTTAAAATTTTTTTTTTTACTAGAGATTGTTTAAAGCTTAGATATGAGTTGCTTATGCAGTTTATTGACCACTTGATAGGTATTCATTATTATTAGTATGGTTGATGAGGTATTTAATGTAAGGAAGAAGGGATGTTTATTAATGGAATTGATACATTTGTCAGAAAGATGCAAAGTTATTTTATATTATTGTAGTATTAGTTGAATGGTTTTAAAATTCTTTATTCATTAATACTTATCCTTTTGTCAACAATTAATAGCCATTTCAATTATATCTAGTTAAGATAGTTTAATATTTAGGTTGTAGTACATGTGTATGCATGTATGACTCTGCATCATTTTCATTTCATTTTCATCTTTTAATAACAGCAAACAATAGTACATGCATAATAAAAACATTTAAATTACGCTAGTTATATTAAATAATTTAACAAATATATATTTCTTTCCAATGATTAATAGATAATAAATCAATGGATTATTTTACAAATTAAATAAATTAATCATTTTTATTTGATAGTTAATAAATATTCATTTTTCTTTCAGGTTTGTAAAAGCTATTTATTTTATTATTATTTTTGTCATTTACTTCTGAAAATCAAAGTGATTTTTTTTTTTGAAAAGATTTTTTTTTGAATATGTAATTAGCTGAGCTAGAAGAAAAGCATGGGAATAATCTTGTGGAAGGAAATGAACTTTGCAAAAGAGAGCTATTTAAAAAAAAAATCTCCAGTGGAAAATTTGCATATTATGTAATGTAATTGTAGTCAAAAACAGTGGCTAATTATTGTGAAAGTAAAACCAGTTGCTGAAGTCAAATTGATTTTAAAAAAGACTTTGGAGTAAAATTTCTAAAGGATCCCAAGAAATTTATTATGGGACAAGTTAATTTCAGAATGCAGTTTTAAATTTTAAAAAAGGTAATCAATTTACTTTATTCTCCTTAATTTAAACATTTTGAATTTAACCTCTTCATGACTATTGCTCTTTTAAAAATGTATGTTAATAATATCCAGTCTACATTACTTCACTTAATTATCATTTTAAATAGGAAAAAATTGCATGAATATTATTGTTGTGTCATTAACCAATGTGTGTTCTTTAATATATCTGGAAAACGCATGCAGAACTATTTTACAGAATATATTTTGATTCTCCACTATTTTCCGTGTTATGTTTTTGTGAGAATTAAACATAGACTTAAGGACATGCATATTTTGATAAATCATGCCATGTTTAAATTCATCATAAAGAGATGACAGTATTTGTTTGTCTGGTATTTCTGGAAATAATATGTATGTTAAATGAAGGAAATAAATGTGAGCTACTTCAAATTAAATATCTGTTTAAATCAAATAGAAGGATAGAAATGCGGGTAATTTTTGTTCTCTTCGATAAAGATGGAAAATAAAACAAAGTATTATTAAATGCTATTCAATAAATTATTAAAAATAATTACGTATTCAATTTAGAACTACAACGGAATAAGAGATAATTCCTGTCCAACAGTAGTTAAGAATTTATTATACTCTCGTCATAATAGAAGATAAATTGATTGCTTATGTATGATACAGTAACTTAAATAACTTTGTTATGAACATTGAAGATGCTGAGTCCTATTTAAGCATGACTATATTTGTTTGGTTATCCTACAGCAGTTTATTTTAGTTTAAAATTCAGTTTGGAATGTGTCCCATATTGTTTCATAAACCTGGAACCAAGCTTTGCAAGTGAACTTTTATTTTAAATTACAAAACTAATAACTTTTGTTTCTTTATTTTTTTTTATTGCTTGTCATAATTAATGTATATGATAGGTAGATAGGCTTTATTTATTATTATGTTTATTTATAATTTGGGTATTTTGACCATCAAGAACATCTCTGAAGCTTATCCAAATGAGGAGTATGCTGGTAAAAATTGATTGTGTTCAAACAGGTCTTATTGTTCTTTTACGAAGGTAAAAGAAAGAAATATTTTTTAAAATATATTATTAGAGGGGTTTACATTTATTTTGTATTATTATCTAAAAGTGAAAATTTTGTTCTTTTTTTAAATCAATGAACTTATAATAGAAGTAGTTTGCAAGATATGAAAGAAAGTTCGTTTGTAATAATTATAAATATTAAATTAAAAGTTATACCTTAATGCAATATTTAATTATCATGTTACCTGCTTAATGTGTAATTTAAAGTTAATATTATATATATACTTTTTGTTCGTGGGTGTGTGTTTGTTTTGCACAATTATGATATTTGTTTGATGAAGTTTAGTTTGTGAAGATTTTATGCATAAATTTCGTACACTGTCGTATTCTACTAAATTGATCGGATTGGTATGTTATCTGTATGCATTTGTCTGCCAGCGTGTATTTATAATGTTCGATATTTAGAAAAGCTATGAGAATAGAAAGAAATCTGATTGCATTATAATGTCTGTAGGGATAAAAGATCTTGCTTATTTAGTATATGTTAATAATTTTCCATGAGTAGAGCCTAGTTTATATTATATGTGTATGATTAAATGATAATTTGAGGTGATGTTTTCTTAGAGCCTGGTGATGAGGTATAAGTCCCCACCAATAATGTATTTAGAAGTAGATGAGTTATTGTTGAAGTGTTCAGTCAGAGTTTATCTGCTCCTCATGTATATTTCCCTTATAACGTATAGTATGTATAATCATGAAAATATAGCTTTGTGTTAATATGTGGCTAGATAAATTGTTAGATTAACTGTTGATGTAATATTAGTGTCTTATTTTATTGATGAATTATGACATTGTTCGAAATAAAATAATTGTATGATATTTTCTTAATGGATGGAGAGTTTATAGAAAAGATTGTTTTATATTATTGCTGCTTGAACGTACACACACACGCGTAATATAAATAATATCGCGTATATAAAGTGTAGAATTATTGAAATTAAAATGAGAAATAAATGTTTTTTTTTTTTGGAAATACATTACATTCATTTAAATATAAAGTATAAAGTATTGAGATTAAAACCGGAATAAATATTTTAAAATACAGTGTATTTATTTAAACAAAGTTTATAAATCATCAAATCATCAGAATAAACATGATTTGTTGCTATGCATAAAAGGTATACGTAATTGAAAGTGATTATTTAGTCAATTAGAGAAAGTTGCTTTGTTGAGAGCCAAATATAAGTAATTTGATTTATTTTGTTAATCAAGAGTAATATCCTCTCAAAGGTTTTTTTTTTTTTTTTGTGCTAATAATATAACATGTTATTTATTTATTGCCATGAAGATGAAACATGTAGGCAAAGCATGTGTTCGAAGTCAGGATATTTAAGTTTTGTTATTAATTTGCTTTGATGGTAGGGATAATCCCGAACTGATGCTTAAAGTTTATTTGATAATTTAAAAATCTGTAAAACAAATAGTCCATTTGTTAATATCATATTAAATCAAGTTTATTTTATTGTAATAAATGATTTGTTTTAGTTATTTAAAATCTTAAAATCTGTGTCTTGAGTTATTCTTGTGTACATTCGTGATTTCCATTTCCACATCTCCACATTTCATAAATCCATTACAAAATAGATATATTAATTTAGAGTTATAATATTAAATTTGCTAGTGTCTGACAATATTGTCTTTCTTAATCCAAACATTATAAAAGAACATTTGCCACATGATAAACGTATTAGAAAGGTTGCCAAGTCAGTATATTTGTTAGATGATGATATGAGATTAAAATACCCTATTTCTGTCATTATCTTATCATTGAAACACAGTAAAATATTTAGTCAATTTGTTTCATTATATTTTTCTCATACTTTAGAATTATAACTTATGGGCCAATGTAGTTTATTTAATTCAACTGTGTTTGTTAAAATTCCCTGAGATCTTATTGTTTATTTCTTGATTGGCATTAAAGTAGATATTTAGATTATGATATGCCAAGTCATAGAATTGTTTAAGAAATATAATTATAGCAAGCTGATATGTGTTATACTTGGATGAAGGAAGAAATTAAGTTTAAAGTATATTTTAATAGACTGTACCAAATAAACATTATGATTCTTTATCATACAATTAATTAACAAAGGAATTTACATTATATTAAAAGTTTTATAATATTTCTTCTTTTATTCATTCATTATCATATATCTTATGAACTGCTTATAGCCTCCCACTGAGCTGAGCTGAACGTAAACTTAAATATAGAGTCTCAGTAATAATTTTGTATTATATATTTTGTTATATTGTTCTATTCATTAATAGAACTGGCGCCTGGGCATTTCGTTCATGTAATATATATGAGCGGTGTTGAGAGTGTAGGTTATAATATATATACAGTAAAGCCCAAATTATATTGTATCAATATACATGATTTCAATTATACACTATCCAAAATAAGTAAACAAAAAAACAACATTAAAAGTAGCAAATTTAATACATTTTATAATACACAAGCAGTTATTTTTCTGTTGTATGAGATCACATTAAAAAAAATTGTAAATAAATTTTATAATATGCCAGCAGCTGTTTTCAGAACTTCATACATGATCATGTTTATTAATATATAAAAATTAATTTATGTTGAAAACATATATTTTGGTCTTCCTTTGTTATTGTTTCAGAATTTGATATATAGTATTTCACATAATAAAATGTTTTCCAATCTTAATGTTTAAAGTTTTACAAAATTTAAGAATATACTTCAAGTTAATATTGACTTAAAAACATCAAAACAATTAGAAAGATCATATTTTCTTAATAGTAATACTACTACTATCTTGCTTTTATAAGAGTAAAACGTTATTGAAAAAAAGAATATCACTCAGAGGGTTTTTAAATGTAATGAAAGACATTTTGCTATTTATTTTATTTAAAAAAATAAAAATATGATAGTTTTTTTTCTTATTCTTATTTTATCAGTGAATGAATGAGGAAACTATACTCTCAATGAAATATATGTAAATATATTCCCTCAATTTACTATTAATAACTATATTGTTTTGTTTTAATTTGTTTATACTATAATCTTAATCATTAAAAAACAGTCAACATTTAGATAATCCCAATATCAATAACAATCAACAATTTCTAACTATTGTCAAGGCAACTCCATTTAACAATAAAAATGGAATCTCACTCTTATTAATAGTCTAATATACTTATATAGACACTAAAGATTGCAACTTAACCACATCGATTGAAATTCTTGATAGAAAGAAGTTTAAATAAACCTCTTTAAATGGGGGAATAAAACTTATTCTGAATGCAGACTAATAAATAGTCAATTATAACATTACAAACTGCAATTATAAATTTCAAATTATACTCAAAGTATATTTAAAGAGGTTTATTAAGCCTTCATTGTATCAATAATTTCAATTTCTATGGTCAAGTTGCAATCTTTAGTGTCTTTATAAGTATATTAGACTATTAATAAGGGTGGATTCCACCCTTAATGTTAAATGGAGGTTGCCTTGACAACAGTTAGAAATTGTTGATTGTTATTGATATTGGGATTGTCTAAGTGTTGAGTTGTTTTTAATGATTACTTATAAGTCCATTTAGCCTTGAGCATTATTACATTTATTATTTATATAATCTTAATTTATGTATGCATACTATACATATAAAAGTGTTATGTGTATGTGCATGTTGAAAATTATCATACACTTTTAGTGTCAATAAACAATACATATTCTAATCAAAGTTTATAATGTGAATTATTATATGCAATGTGTGATATACATGGGGAGAGGGCTTGGAACAAAATATAATGAATATTGTGTCTTCACTGTATATATTTCTTGGATTTATTTATATGGATGGTTATTTGTTCTTAATATCAATATTGTATTGACATTTTGACTAGATCATATCTTCTGTTATGTGGCTAGTAAAGATTACTCAAGCAAAAATTTTTCAACATCTCTGTGACAAAGATTGTTCAGATTATATGTGCACAAACTGTCCAAAATATCGATACATATTGATATTAACAACAAACAAACACATTCTCAAAACAAATTTGAAATATATGATTAATCATTTATCCATGAAAATGAGGGAGAAATATGCAGATGTTTTATTTAATATAGTGAGTTTGAGATTCTAATCTCATTTCTTTGTTAAAAATTAGGATGATGATGATCAAACCATATATATTTCCATTTGTAAAGATTATAATAAAAAACTCCAAAAATACATGAGTTTCTTGATTTTCATCAATTTACAACCATTTGTATGAAAACGAGGCTCATGACTTTCTGAGCAACCAATAAAATAATTATTTATTTTTATTAACTCTCTCATCACCAAGTAGCAACAGTAAAAAAATAATGATGATAAAAATTACAATAATATTGATTAAACTGTCAACAATTTTTTTTTTTTTTTGGAAATAAAAGTAGTTATCTAAGCTAAATTTAAATTTTTATCAAATTGCTAACATATCTTTAATGAGAAATACAATTTCTTTAAAGATAGTAGTCAGATATTTTCTGATATATCTGCAGAATATTAAAATATACAACTTTGAGCCTTGGATTAATTAAGCAAATTATAAAAAAAGTATATTAAAAAAATGTTATAACAAAAAAGTAAGTAAAACATAAAATGACTTTTAAATAATAGATTTTGAAGACAAATATTTTACAAAAAATCCTATAGAAAGAAGTAATGAAGGTAAACCATTACTTCTGGGTTTGGAAGCTGCAGGTTGATAAGGATCTAAGGGTGTCCTTTTTTGTCTATTTTTTAAAAATAAGTAGTACTCATTGAATGACCAACTATTAAATAAGTGTGTTGGATATATATATAACCTGACAAAAAAAAATCAATCTTTTTGCATTTAGAATTTATATATCAGGTCAAGAGTTTAGCAGGTGAATCTGATAACAACTATGACTTAAAGTCCTTAAAAATAACATAGCAATATAAATATTTGATATGTAAAATTTTTATTTTATAATAATACATATACTTTTTGGGCTTTGATTTTTCTCTTAGTTTATTTGTACTCATTGTTGTTTTGATCTGGATTGTTTTGTTTAGATGGCGTTGCTATCATTTTTATTTATAATGGATTCATTAAAAAAAATATACAGTAACTTTTTACTGTAAGCTTTATTAATTTCAATTAGAATGTAGCTTACTGCATATATGTATATATTTATTGCACATATTACTAATTTTCAACACTTTATAGTATAAAATTTCCAAATAATGAAGAAATTTTATATATTATGAATTCTATTTTAACTTATTGAGTTCCATAAAGTTTTATTTCCAGACATCTATCTATAAACAGTGCAATACAAACAGGATTTGATAAATAATTATATATATCAATTTATTATTTTTTTCAAAGGTAATCATCAATTACACTATAGAAATATTATTCATTAAACGGATAATTTCTAATCTAATGAATGACTAATAAAAAATACTAGTATACTTCCATCAAGAAGTTTGTGTCAAAGTTGTGACGGCAATAAAATTTGACACATCAATTAAACCATAGTAATTGATAAAGATATGTATGAGAGTGTGATCTGGGCCAACTGATGAGTTTTCGTTCCGCACTAAATACATTTTTTTCAAATGTTTTTGGGCATATGTTTATGACTACACTCTTCCACAAGGTGTTAAAAGTGGATAGAAACCAGTCTCTACCTTGCATAAGAATGGTGTAATGAAAATTACACTATAGAAATATTATTAAGTGAATAATCTCTAGAATAATGAATGATTAATAAAAAATATTAATATACTTCCATCAAGCAGTCAAAATTGTGAGGACATTAAATTTAACATTTATCAATTAAATTATAATAATTGGTTATCTATCTATATATATGTTATGGTTAATGTAATAAATCTGGTTATTATTAATAATTACTAGGTATTTTGATCAAAGTGATAAAAAATATGTAAAAATCACATTGACCAGGTAATTATTAATAATTACCAGAATTCTTTGGTCAAAGTGATAAATAATATATATAAATCATGTTGAGCAGGTAATTATTAATAATTACCAGTAGAATATTATTTGTCATTTATTAATTTTAATATTTAGTAATTTATTTAATTTATTGTTGTATTATTTATCAAATTATAATAAAATTTTGTGAACAGGGAATACAAAACAAATAGGGAAATTTTAATCATGTAAAAGTTTTATATTTTTATAAAGATTTAAATACAGAGCAACATTTTCTATGGTAACGTTCTTCTACTTTGCCTTAAGCTCTTTCATCTTCTTGTTTCTACTGGCATGACCAATTGCAATGTGGATGTCATGAATTAATTGAAAATTCTCTTCCAAAAAATGTAAAATATATAATTGATTCGTTTTTATTTTTAATGGATATGATAAGTTTTTCAATCCCTTCCAATTTTTACAATATCGCATCATTAACAAATGTTGATATTTTGCAGGTGATTTGGCTGGAAAACTTCTCTTTGTTTTCTTTATAACTTTTAGCAAAAATGAATAATACTCTTCTCTTGTAAATAACAGATGGTTTTTGGTTTCTTTTTCAATTTCAAATTATTCTTTGATTATTAAATCATTTCTTTCTTATGTCTAAACTCTCGATTATGCTTAAGGGTAATGTAAAATTAATGAAAATGAAAACAATGTGCCAGCCACACTAACAATAGACATAAATAAAAAATAATTTTCTAATAATGTATTAATCAGCACTAAGTGAATAGTTAGCCAAAACACAACAATGATATGATTCCTTTTTTCCTCTGGAATATAAAGAAGTTTCCAACCTACTATATCAAAATATATTACATTTATTGTTGATAGTCGTGAACCTAATATTAAAATTTATGGCAGATAGAACATCTGTCCCTATTTTGTGTGATAGTGTAGTGAAAATTACACTATAGAAATATTATTCATTAAGTGGATAATTTCTAGTCTAATGAATGACTAATAAAAATTATTAATGTAATCATCATTAAATTGGATGTGTGATTTTGTTTCTTTCTTTACGCAAATTAAGTACATTAAACCGGAATCTCTTTCAGTTTTTACATTTGTGATCCCAAGTATGTTCTTTTCTTATTATTTTGAATCATTTATAAATTAAAACAGTTTTGAATTTTTAACATTTATTTATAAAATCTCCGAAATTATTAACATTATTTTTATATTTTAAAAATTCATTTTAAAAATATACATTTCCATTAACTATTCAAAGTAAAGTTAATTCATTATCTGTAGATGTTTTTAATAAACACATTTGCTTGTAATGTATTCCCATATTTTTACATAATTTTCCTTTAGATATATTGCTTCACAGAAAATTTATAATAAACTATTAAGTATATCATTGCTCAGTGTCAGTTAGTGTAGTGGTAGGGTAATAGTATCTAAAGCTTAAGATCTTCAGATCAATTCCACTTATGACACTTTAGGCACTCAAATTTATTAAGGAACTCTTAAACATTAATGCCATTTGATTATACATATATATATATAAATTGATTGAGCTTACTATTAATTGCAGATATAATTTCATCATTTCAAACTTTAAAACATGATTCCTTTTATTGGTGCTCAACCAAAAATCCCTTTAAACAGTGAACTTCTAGCAAGACTCCAAGAAAACTGATTTTTACAAACTTAACAGTAAAGCCAACTGGATTTGATATTCCTAGACATTAGTGTAGCCTTCACTAATGGATGCTGCATTTATCTGATCCTAAAATAGAATTTAACAGCTCCTGTCTTGTGTAACTATGGTTATATATAAACTATGTACTTATATAATGGAAATAAATTCTATACATATATTGAGAGAATTATAGGACTTAATAAAATCAATAGCAGATGTATTTCCTAGTTGGAATGTTTTTAGATTCTTTTATAATGTTTTGTTAGTAGAATATGTAAATTAAATAAAGAAATCTTATTATATTTGAATACTATAGTGACAAGTTGAGTGAAAAATTTACCCAAATATATTTCACTTTAACATACATTATTACTACTACACATGATATTTCTTTAACATAAGCTCTAGTTTGATATGTATTTTTTTAGGAATTTTATGTGTAAAATATTGTTGCTGCTATAAGCCACACTTAACTTATAATCCAAAGAAAAATAAATATACTTAATAAAAACTTACTTACAATGGTTCTTAATTCACATCTAATAGATTTATAAATGATATAATGTTAAGCTTTCTACTTACTAAATAAAACAAAGCTTTCTAAAAAAAGTCTTCTAATAATAAGTAGTCCTATTATATTTGTAAATAATTTATTATAAAAGAATTTATGTTAGCATTCAAGATTTGATTAATAATAAATGAACTATTTAAATGGACTGTAATTAATAAATTGAAGAATATATATATTTTTATTCAGATTATTTAGATTGAAATCTAATGAGGAAAATATAATATAAAAATGATTCCATTTTTTTATATGTTCATTTTCTTTAGGGCAATGATGGTGAACCTATGGCACACATGCCAGAGACATCACGTTCGAATTTTTTATTAGCACGTGAACTATTTACATATCATAATTTTCTATGCGTTAAATTAAATATATATCTTTTGTTGCTAAAATCTGTACTAATAAAAATTTGCTGTAAACTAAAGGTAAAATAAATATAATATTATATTAAAATTCAATTTAAAATTAATGAACTTTGATTAGAAGCAATAATTTATGATATTTTAAATCAAATAAAATAATACTGTGGTATCACATTCTATAAACCTGTCAAATGATTTTAATAAAACTAGAATATAAACTCAGTAAAATATTTTATAATTCTTTGAAGTAACTTTTTTCAAATCTAAAGTAAAAGTAATAAAATGGTTTTCTGTCCTAATCTTTTTTGATCTAAACATGTTGACACCATTCATTTTTGTAACACAATCAAAATCACGAACAAAGGAATGAAATGTGTAATCAACACCATCAAATGACTTTTTTTTTGCTTGAAGTTTTGCTGTAAAAATGAAATGTAAGGATAATAATATATTTTAACTTATAATAAATGATTTATAAAATTATTAAAGCTCATTTAAATTTACTTTTAAATAAATTTGTTACCATTATATTAATATGACTACTGAAAATAAAAAAAACAAAAATTGTCAAGCAGTAGAGGATTTTAAAATTGGTGGACTGATGACTGTGGAATTATTAACAAAGATACCAGGGCAGTGTGTGTTTTATGTTCCATACAGTTGTATTGAAAACATCATCAGTAAAATGGCATTATGAGATCAATCATAAATCGCTCTGTGAAAAAAGTAAAGATGAATAAAAAGAATATATTGCCCAAGCATTTAAAAATATAAATAATCAATCAATATTTATAATGAAATTTATTGAAAATCATTCAAATATAACTGCTCCTAGTTTTTTTTATTTCAAATGTAATTGCCAAACATCACCTTTTAATGATGGAGAATATATGAAAAAAGCTTGGATGAAATGTACACCAGTTCTTTTTGAAGATTTTGAAAACAAAGAAAAATTATTCAGAGCACAAAAGATTTGCCATTGGCTAGAAATACAGTTAAAGAAAGAATCCTGCAAATGGATAACAACATAATTTACCAACAAAAAAAGACATAAAATCTTCTAGTTTAATTTTTCTCTTCCTTGATGAAAGTACATGATCAGCTTATTTGAATATTTTTATTCACTATTGTGTTGGGAATAATATCAAAGAAGAATTGATCAGTTTAACCTCATTAGTAACAAAAGGTATAGATATTTGTAATAAAGTTTCAAATGTACTTGCTGAAAAAAAAATAGATGTTGCCAAAATTGTATCAATAACTACAGATGGTACTTATGACTGGAAAAGAAAATGTTTTTTCAGTTTATTTACCAACTGTATTGACATTCAATTTTGGGTTTCATTGTATTATACATCAGCAGGTTATATGCATGAAAACCAGCTTTAAGTCACTGGATGATATTATGAATGTTGTGACTAAGTTAATCAATTTTATATTCTACACATTGAGTAAGTTAAACTCAGTATACAATGGATTACTTATGTACAACACTGTTCAATGGTTAAGTCGAGAAAAAATTCTTCAAAGATTTGTTGAATATTTAGATGAAATTAGACTGTTTTTACATAATGAGAAAATCATTGAAAAATATAATGAATTAATGGATGTTGAATGGCTTTCAAAATTAATGTTTTACTGATATGTGTTTACATCTAAATGAATTAAATAGGAAACTTCAAGGTTATAATAAGACAATTGTTATCATGTTTAATTTGATCAAAGCATTTGAAATTAAATTACAAATTTTCAATCGTGATGTTATTTCTTACTCCTTCAAATATTTTCCATATCTAAAAAAATGACTGATTTAGAATCTCATGAGACATCAGATCAAGTAAAATTGTTACAAGATTTTTGTGCTGTTATTCAATTGATAATTGATGAATTGTCCTTAAGATTTACACATTTCAGACAATTTTCAGAAACATCAAAATTTATTTTATAACCAGACATAATATCAATGGGTAGTCTCAAGTTAGAAATTTTTGAGTGACTTAATTTGGAAGATATGGAAATGCAATCAGTTGATTTTCAATCCTGTTCTATATGGAAATAGAAATTTGTTGATTTGAGAAATGAGTTAGAAACAATGGAAAATGATCAATTATTGGATATATGTAAAAGGAATGCTGAAGAGGAACTATTGACTACCCAGATTACTATTCCTGAAACATTTAATTGTTTAAAAAAATTAGCAACCACTATATTATCAATTTTCTCTTCTACATATGCATGTGAATCATTGTTTCCAGAAATGAATTTAATTAAAGACAATTCAAGAAATAAAATAACAGATGAATCTAGTTCAGCATGTACATTATTAAAATTGACAAAATATGAACCAGATATAAAACATTTGGCATCCGATGTATAACAGCAAAAATCTCATTAAATAATATCTATTTATGTTGATTTTATATGTTTATTTCCAAAATTTTGTTTTAATTACTGTCAATTTTTTAATGTTACATTTTATTCAACTTATGCCCTTCTAAATAAATATTGTTCACTTGTATTTAGCTTATTTAGAAATTTTAATTATTGTTGTTGTTGTTGTTGTTGTTGTTATTATTATTATTATTATTATTATTATTATTATTATTATTATTATTATTATTATTATTATTATTATTATTATTATTATTATTATTATTATTGTTGTTATTATTATTATTATTATTATTATTATTATTATTATTATTATTATTATTATTATTATTATTATTATTATTATTATTATTATTATTATTATTATTATTATTATTATTATTATTATTATTATTATTATTATTATTATTATTGTTATTATTATTATTATTATTATTATTATTATTATTATTATTATTATTATTATTATTATTATTATTATTATTATTATTATTATTATTATTATTGTTGTTGTTGTTGCAACTATCGGTTAAATCAGTCTGGATACTTCTCTTTATCTTCTAGTAAAAATGACTTTTCAAGAGCTAAAAATATTAATATATCTGATAGATTTAATAAATCTAATTTTGCTAATGTTTATTCTAATACTAATATAACTTATAATAGATATTTTTTTTCTAATATGCCAGTAGATCTCAGTTCAAAAGATATTACAGTATTTCTTGAAAATAATTTACAAACTAGTATTGTTTGTCATAAAGTTAATATGAATAATTCTAAGTCTTCTTGTTTTTATATTTCTGTTTCTGCACATAAACATAATGATATAATATCCCCTAATTTATAGTCTTGCGGTGCTTCTATTTCTTTTTTTATGGATCTCTGGCCAGTTCTCTAAGGTTTTAAGAGAATTTATTTTGTTTTACTATCTATTTTATTTTTATTTTTTCTTTATCTCTTTCTTTTTCTCTTTTTGTTTTTATTTGTGTTGTTTACATTATCTTTGTGGGTAACATGGTAGGCCTTTCTTGTTTTTACATGAATGTCAGAGGTATGAGGACTAAATGTGTTCAAATTAAACAATTTTTTGAAACAGAACATTTTGATCTTATTTTACTTACAGAAACTTGGTTAAATCAACAATTTCCTGATTGTTCTTTTCTTGATGATAGATTCAGTATTTTGCGAACTGACAGATCTATGGATAATATTTCTCTAGAAGGTGGTACTCTGATTGCTCTTCATAAAGATGTTTTTTATAAAGAACTTTATTTTTCTTCTTCTTTTTGTGAATCTACATGGTGTGAAATTACTTTAAATCACAATTTTAAATTTATTTTAGGTAATGTTTACCTCAAACCCACTTTGTCATTGTTAGAGTTTGATTATTTTTTGACATCTCTTGAAGATTTTCTGATTGGCTATGATAATATTATTATTACTGGTGATTTAAATATTCCGGATTTATATCAGGGTAGAATTGCTACACACTTTTCTGTTTTGTCTTCTAAGGCTTCTAGAATGTTAAAGTTCTGTAAATTTTTAGGACTTAAGCAATATAACCCATTTGTTAATTCCTATCATCGTACTTTGGATTATATTTTATGTAATTCAACAGTAGTTAGTAATTTTCAAGTTGTTTCTGTTAATTTTCCTATTGATGCTCATCATCCACCTTTTGAGTTTTATATTCACGTTTGTCATTCAAAGATTAATTTTTCTAATATTTCAAGAAAGGATTATGGGAAGGGTAATTATATTGATTTTTGTCATAACTTTTCTAAGGTTAATTGGAATTTTTTGTATTCTTTTAATGATGTAAATTATTGCTTGGATGGGTTTTTAAAGATTCTTAATAGTTTTATTGATTTGTATATTCCCAATAAGCGGCCTTTTTATAAGGGTTTTCCTTCTTGGTTTTCATGCGATCTTATCAAAATTATTAAAAGGAAGTCTTATCATCGTAGACTTTATTTTAAAACACAGAATATCTTTTTTTATAATAATTTTGTTAATTTCAGAAGATTGGTGAAGCATGTTTATAAAAGAGATTTGCAGAATTATATTAGAAAAATTGAGGTTAATATTTCTTCTAACCCTAAAGAATTTTGGGATTTCATTAATGGAAGTCTGGTTTGGGTAAGAAAAGGGTTCAAGCTACTCATGGTTTCAATTTAAGTGCAAATGACTTTTCAAAACATTTTGCTGATGTATATTCATCACATGATACAATATCTTCAAATATTGCATTATTTTGTAATTCTTCAACTGTTCATTGTATGATTGACCATATTTCTAAGGATGATGTTGTTATGGCTATTAAGCGACTTAAAATTCATTCTAGTTTGGGAAATGATAATATTCCTTCATTTATTTACAAAGGGCTAGCTGAATTTATTGCAGTACCTCTTGCATTTATTTTTAATTTATCACTTAACTCTTGTGTTTTTCCTAATGTGCTTAAGTGTGCCAAAATGGTCCCAATTTTTAAGAATGGATCATGTGATTGTATTAATAACTATAGACCTATTTCTGTTTTACATACTATTGCTAGAATTTTTGAGAGGTGTGTTTATAATAAAATTATTGTAGATGTTAGTAAACTCATTTCTTCTTCACAGCATGGTTTTATACCTAATATGTCTGTAGAAACTAATTTGTTAACAATTTATGATCATATAGCTCATGCAATTGAAGACCAGCAGAGACTTGATGTTGTTTATTTTGATTTATCAAGAGCTTTTGATAAAGTAGACCACAGTATTCTTCTTCACAAATTATATCAAATGGGTTTTTCTACTAAGCTTGTTTATTGGTTTCAATCCTTTCTTCATGGTCGTACTGCATACATTAAATTTAATAATACTATTTCATCTAATTTTAAATGTAATTTGGGGGTTCCTCAGGGTAGTATTTTAGCACCTATGCTTTTTAACATTTATATGAATGACCTTAAGGATTGCTTAAAATCTTATCTTTTGTGCTATGAGATGACTGTAAAATCTTTAGAAGAATCACATCTGTGTTTGATTGCACTCTTCTTCAAAATGATATAGATAATTTTAGTGCTTGGTGTGATCTAAATAATATGACTGTTAATTTCAGTAAATTTTCCTTAGTCTTGTATTCTAAAAAATCTGAAGTTTTGCATTTTTCTTATTTTATTAATTCTCACAAAATTATTTCTGTTGAATCCCAAAAAGATTTGGGAGTTATATTTTCTAGTAATGGATCCTTTCTTCCTCATTTGGAAATGATTATTGGTAAGGCTTTAAAAATTATAGGTATTATTCTAAGGTTTGGTTATCATTTCAATGGTGATACAAAATTTAAATTATTTTTATCATTGGTTCTTCCCATCATTGAATATTGTTCAGTCATTTGGAATCCTAGCTCTAAACAGGGATGTAATTTATTACAATCAGTGTATAATAAGTTTTCTAAATATGTTTCTTTGGGAAATAAAACTGTTCATCTTTCTTCTAGAAGACAATATAGAGATATTAAATATCTTTATAAACTTGTTAATAAAATAGTTCTTTTATCTAATACAATTTCTACTGTTATAATTAGATCTCATGTGCATGATACTCGGTCTGCTTCTGTTTGTTACATTAAAACTTGTCATTCCAATGTTCTTAGATTTTCTCCTTTGTTTAGGCTACCATCTTTATATAATCAGATTTGTAGCAATATTAATTACTTCAATTTAGATTATAATCAATTTTGTAATGCTATTAAATTTAAATGTCAGATTTGATTGGTTTAACTTGATTTTGTTCATATATATATATATTAAATTGTTTTTTGTTTTTTTTTATTTTATGTGCTTTATATTTATCCCTTTTATTTATTTGTTACTATTAATGTCTTAATAATAATTGTTTATATGCTGATATTTAATTTTACTTTAGATTTTTAAATGTGTTAATTATCTTTTATTGAAATATGGCACATAATTATATTAATAATTTGTCATTTAAACTCATTTATGTATTTATATATTTGTTATGGTGCAATACTGTAATTGGCTTTATGCTGTAGTTTTGTACGGTAAATAAATGAATTGACTTCTTCTTCTTCTTCTTCTTCTTCTTCTTCTTCTTCTTCTTCTTCTTCTTCTTCTTCTTCTTCTTCTTCTTCTTCTTCTTCTTCTTCTTCTTCTTCTTCTTCTTCTTCTTCTTCTTCTTCTTCTTCTTCTTCTTCTTCTTCTTCTTCTTCTTCTTCTTCTTCTTCTTCTTCTTCTTCTTCTTCTTCTTCTTCTTCTTCTTCTTCTTCTTCTTCTTCTTCTTCTTCTTCTTCTTCTTCTTCTTCTTCTTCTTCTTCTTCTTCTTCTTCTTCTTCTTCTTCTTCTTCTTCTTCTTCTTCTTCTTCTTCTTCTTCTTCTTCTTCTTCTTCTTCTTCTTCTTCTTCTTCTTCTTCTTCTTCTTCTTCTTCTTCTTCTTCTTCTTCTTCTTCTTCTTCTTCTTCTTCTTCTTCTTCTTCTTCTTCTTCTTCTTCTTCTTCTTCTTCTTCTTCTTCTTCTTCTTCTTCTTCTTCTTCTTCTTCTTCTTCTTCTTCTTCTTCTTCTTCTTCTTCTTCTTCTTCTTCTTCTTCTTCTTCTTCTTCTTCTTCTTCTTCTTCTTCTTCTTCTTCTTCTTCTTCTTCTTCTTCTTCTTCTTCTTCTTCTTCTTCTTCTTCTTCTTCTTCTTCTTCTTCTTCTTCTTCTTCTTCTTCTTCTTCTTCTTCTTCTTCTTCTTCTTCTTCTTCTTCTTCTTCTTCTTCTTCTTCTTCTTCTTCTTCTTCTTCTTCTTCTTCTTCTTCTTCTTCTTCTTCTTCTTCTTCTTCTTCTTCTTCTTCTTCTTCTTCTTCTTCTTCTTCTTCTTCTTCTTCTTCTTCTTCTTCTTCTTCTTCTTCTTCTTCTTCTTCTTCTTCTTCTTCTTTCTTCTTCTTCTTCTTCTTCTTCTTCTTCTTCTTCTTCTTCTTCTTCTTCTTCTTCTTCTTCTTCTTCTTCTTCTTCTTCTTCTTCTTCTTCTTCTTCTTCTTCTTCTTCTTCTTCTTCTTCTTCTTCTTCTTCTTCTTCTTCTTCTTCTTCTTCTTCTTCTTCTTCTTCTTCTTCTTCTTCTTCTTCTTCTTCTTCTTCTTCTTCTTCTTCTTCTTCTTCTTCTTCTTCTTCTTCTTCTTCTTCTTCTTCTTCTTCTTCTTCTTCTTCTTCTTCTTCTTCTTCTTCTTCTTCTTCTTCTTCTTCTTCTTCTTCTTCTTCTTCTTCTTCTTCTTCTTCTTCTTCTTCTTCTTCTTCTTCTTCTTCTTCTTCTTCTTCTTCTTCTTCTTCTTCTTCTTCTTCTTCTTCTTCTTCTTCTTCTTCTTCTTCTTCTTCTTCTTCTTCTTCTTCTTCTTCTTCTTCTTCTTCTTCTTCTTCTTCTTCTTCTTCTTCTTCTTCTTCTTCTTCTTCTTCTTCTTCTTCTTCTTCTTCTTCTTCTTCTTCTTCTTCTTCTTCTTCTTCTTCTTCTTCTTCTTCTTCTTCTTCTTCTTCTTCTTCTTCTTCTTCTTCTTCTTCTTCTTCTTCTTCTTCTTCTTCTTCTTCTTCTTCTTCTTCTTCTTCTTCTTCTTCTTCTTCTTCTTCTTCTTCTTCTTCTTCTTCTTCTTCTTCTTCTTCTTCTTCTTCTTCTTCTTCTTCTTCTTCTTCTTCTTCTTCTTCTTCTTCTTCTTCTTCTTCTTCTTCTTCTTCTTCTTCTTCTTCTTCTTCTTCTTCTTCTTCTTCTTCTTCTTCTTCTTCTTCTTCTTCTTCTTCTTCTTCTTCTTCTTCTTCTTCTTCTTCTTCTTCTTCTTCTTCTTCTTCTTCTTCTTCTTCTTCTTCTTCTTCTTCTTCTTCTTCTTCTTCTTCTTCTTCTTCTTCTTCTTCTTCTTCTTCTTCTTCTTCTTCTTCTTCTTCTTCTTCTTCTTCTTCTTCTTCTTCTTCTTCTTCTTCTTCTTCTTCTTCTTCTTCTTCTTCTTCTTCTTCTTCTTCTTCTTCTTCTTCTTCTTCTTCTTCTTCTTCTTCTTCTTCTTCTTCTTCTTCTTCTTCTTCTTCTTCTTCTTCTTCTTCTTCTTCTTCTTCTTCTTCTTCTTCTTCTTCTTCTTCTTCTTCTTCTTCTTCTTCTTCTTCTTCTTCTTCTTCTTCTTCTTCTTCTTCTTCTTCTTCTTCTTCTTCTTCTTCTTCTTCTTCTTCTTCTTCTTCTTCTTCTTCTTCTTCTTCTTCTTCTTCTTCTTCTTCTTCTTCTTCTTCTTCTTCTTCTTCTTCTTCTTCTTCTTCTTCTTCTTCTTCTTCTTCTTCTTCCTTCTTCTTCTTCTTCTTCTTCTTCTTCTTCTTCTTCTTCTTCTTCTTCTTCTTCTTCTTCTTCTTCTTCTTCTTCTTCTTCTTCTTCTTCTTCTTCTTCTTCTTCTTCTTCTTCTTCTTCTTCTTCTTCTTCTTCTTCTTCTTCTTCTTCTTCTTCTTCTTCTTCTTCTTCTTCTTCTTCTTCTTCTTCTTCTTCTTCTTCTTCTTCTTCTTCTTCTTCTTCCTCTTCTCCTCCTTCTTCTCCTCCTCCTCCTCCTCCTCCTTCTTCTTCTTCTTCTTCTTCTTCTTCTTCTTCTTCTTCTTCTTCTTCTTCTTCTTCTTCTTCTTCCTCCTCCTCCTCCTCCTCCTCCTTCCTCCTCCTCCTCCTCCTCCTTCTTCTTCTTCTTCTTCTTCTTCTTATTATTATTATTATTATTATTATTATTATTATTATTAGGGCATTTTATTGATTCTATAAAAGGTTACATCAAAAGTGTTTTACATAATTTTGGTATATACATTGATTTATTCTGTTACATAAAAATGAATATCTGAATGATATAGTTCAATTTATGGCTTCTTGAGTTGTTTGAACTTTTGTGACTTGAATGAGTTCTTAAAAAAAAATTCATAATAGTTGATGTACAAGTTGCTTTTTTGATGATCTTTTTGCTGTTTATAGCTTGGATGCATATAATTAAAAATCTGAGAAGCTATTGAAAAAGTTTTTCTCTAGTAGTTTTTGTCAGATATTTAGGGTTGTGTTATAGCATTGATTGTTCTTTTAGTAATGACCATGCTGCAGCATATAAGTGGGGGTTTGTTATGATTTTATCTTGATTCCTTATTTGTGTTAATCTGTTGCAAAAGGTGGCTGTATGCCACCTGGTATTATTTCCTATTATAAAAGTGCACCTTGTACACCAAAAAGCGTATAGTATAAAAGTAGCCACTCTAATGTTTGGTATTGATTTTGTTTTGTATGCAGCAATTATATTTTCAATTGATGTGTTAGGTTTTCTGTATGTGTCAGAAATTATTATTATTATTATTATTTTGTTCTATAAACTTTTAAAAAATTGCAATAATTAAGTTGTTTATATTTTGATTTCATAACTGTATGGAACGCCAATCATTCAATAAATATTTTTTGGAAATTTTTGGCAGGCATATGTAAAATGGTTTGCCAGCACTGCTTTAGAGCATTTCGTTTTCTAAACAAAGAAAATAGATATATAATCAACCAAATTATGTTACTAAATTAATTAATAAAAAATACTAATAATATCTAATATTATTTATTATTAAATAGTTTATCATAAAAATTATTTTAATAGTCAAAATTTCATTAATAATGAATGACCAATATTAATCACATTTTATTTGTGATTTATAAATAAAATAATTTATTTTCTTATAAAGGTAAAAATAGACTTCAAATATTTAGAATATACAGTCTTCCAATAAGAAAAATATTTTATAACCAGCCAATTAATCAATCAATTAATTAATTAATTAATTGATTTATTAATCAATGGTATCATTGATTAATAAATAAATAAACTCATCATTTGTTTATAAATAGATTATTATTAAAGTGTGATATGCTTATCATTAATGGAAATTTGAATCAAAACCAAAGAATCACATGATCTCTAGTTGTTAATAAAGAATTTTTGTTTAGAATCAAAAATAATTTTTTATGTCTTCCAAATTTATACATGTTTTTATTGAAAAAAGTAAATGGAAGATTTATTTATTATTATTTATTTAATGCAGAAATATAATTTTTAATAAATTAATACTATTTGATTGATGAACTAAATAAGTTTTGATCAAATGAATAATAAAAAATAATAACAGTTACCACAGTTAAATATTAAGGATATTAGATCTTTTTAAATCTGTTTATTAATTTAACATATGAAATATTCGAAGCATATCTCTTATATAAATTAACAAATCGTAATATAATTATTTGTATCATATTAGTTATTTCATTATGTTTTTGTAATTGAATTTTTAATAATCATAATTTAATTATCTGAAATAGAAACTTTTCTTAGACAAATGTAATTTGACTTTCAAGTGCTCAGACACTGTACTAAGAAAAACTTAGAATTTACATGTTTTAGATTTAGCTTAGTGCTCATTTTCATAACACTGACTGTTGAAGAGGAGAGTGAGTATAAATATAATATGTTTATTTAAATTTTTTCAAATGTTTGCAGTATCTTACATAGTTCACTTTTTTGAGAGGGGGAAATAGGATTTTTTTTTTTGTGTCTGAAGCTGACTATATGCCATGCTTCCTTGTTCTTGCACTTGGCATCATTTCTCTCAATGCATGCAATGCTGGATACTGTGGGTTTAAATGTATGGCCCATTGCATTATTGGTGTTTGAGAGATACCTCTGGCTATTTTGTAAAGATGTTGGTGTTGTGATAGCCTTGTAGCAAGGCTGGCAGGTGATTCTCTGTAGTAAACCACATTGCATCTGGCTTGAGTGCATGCAATCTTGTAAATTGTGTAAGTATTTGTTCTGTAAGGAATTGGTCTTTATGGGAATGCCAGTGATAAAAGAAAGTTGAATGGAATTTCAGAAATAAATAAGAAGTTACTAAAAAAGGGAGAAGTATGTAATCATAAATGATTATAGTAACAATATATCCATGGATATCAAACATGATATCTTGATACAGGGAAAGATAAAAAAAATGAGGCAGTAAAGCTGCAAAACTGGCTAGATTTTTTTTAACAATTATCAGATGAATTTATTGATACAAATGACTTTTACTCAATGAATATTAGCTTAAAGATTTTACTCTAAACTAACAATTTGATACAATTTGATTTTAATTTTATTGTGTTCTACTGTTGATAAAGGAATAGAGTGGCTCTAGATTGGAAGAATTTTAGATCAACTCCCAGCTATAAAAAAGAATGAAAAAAAATTTAAAGAGGCAAACTTCAGTCTATCCTTTGTACAAAACTATAAAGTTCTGTCTGTTATTATAAGATTAGAATTGCTGATAATAAATAACTAAAAGATTGTTAGGAAGGCATCATTATTTTATAATTAGATAATTTTCTTCCTATATTCATGATAAGGTAGCTATCTTAAAATCTTTCAAGCAGCCATTCACTAGTTTTTGATAAATAGATATCAAAATATTTCCACTTGGAAGGATAAAAGACAATAGTGTTTCGTGATGCAAACATTACTAATAGTGAGATTAGGGTCATAGTGCTGTGGGTTCTGAGTCTATGGTTGGCTCCTATTTTTAGGAATTTATCATCATTTAACCATTATGGATCCATTTCAGACCGAAAGTCCAAATGTAAACCAATTTCTCTTATTCATATCACTTCAGAGAACTTGCTTTATTCATTCATCTGAACATTTAGTCTCTTTTTAAATTTTGCATAATCTTTTGAATTCAGTCTAAGATTTCAATTGCAAGTATTATCATTTCTTTTAATGACATGTCCAAATAAACTTAGTTTTAACATATTCTTTTATGCTATAGTGATTATTTATTCTCTTACACTTTTATCTCATTTTGATCTTTCATTATTCCCAACATATATTTCTTCTTACTTTGTTATATGGTCTAAAATTTCTACATTGCTATTCTATTAAGAACCCAAGTCTTAATCCATAAATAAGAACTGATAAAACTGTTTTATTAAAAACTTTTTTTAAACTCATAGACATATTTTCTTTAAATGTGAAGTTATTTCTAATAAATGTATTTAGTCTGAGTTTAATTTTATGTTTAATTTCATTCGTTGTTTCTATTTGCATTAATAATATAAAATTTATGTATTATTTGTTTTTTTCTAATTCATTATTATATATATATTATAGAAAAAAATCATTGAATTTAATCTTTTTAGTACAGTATTTATCTTTAAACCTTCTTTCTTATTTGTTAACTCTTGTAACATTCCCTGAAGTTCCGAAACGCTATACGTGAAAACAATCACATCTTCAGTATTAAATCTAGATGATTTAAATAATATATACTGTATTTATTTTATTACATGAAATAAAACTACTATAAAATATTTTAAAAAGACGAAACCATCTTATTATACACACTTGTTAGGGATAAAATGCTAATAATATAAAATGCATAATCTACAAATCCAAAGCATATTACTATTGTTATTTTTATTTATTTGGGATGGTTTGTTTTAGATTATTTTTATTTTGGGTTACTTTTGAAAAGAATTATATAAATAATTATACAAAAAGTATTTGGAGAAAAAAAGATTTGATTTTTAAAGTTCAGAAAACAAATAGTACTTTAATATTTATTACTATTTCTAATTCGTTAATCTCTAAGGTTTGTGATTAATTTTTAATTGGAGTCTAATCTTTTTATCATGAGAAACTAAGAAAAATCTCATTTTGTCTGATATTTTCAAAACTACAAGATCACAGATCACATTTCATCTTCATTTAGGATAAATGATATATACTTGTCCTGCGTTGTTTGGTGCTATTGGTATAGATTCTGACTAGGGGTCGGAAAGTCCCACAATCGATTCTTGTACTCAAATTTCTTATGAACTCCCGATCAATACAATCATATGCATACATATATTGCCTTTGTTAGAATATAAGTCCTTTTTTTTTAGATATTTCTATTATATTTTAAAACATATTTAATTTCTCATTTGTTTTAGCATTTTAAATATTTTAAATATATATCATCTCTTGTCTTTTGTTTTCATACATCAATATTTTCTATTTTCTTTGCCAATTAAACTTTTTATGTGCATCCAGCCTGAGGTTTTTTAAATTTTTTAAAAAAAAAATCACATTTACGAATAATTTTAAAATTGAGATGCTAAAATATTGTTAAGAGGCTGACATGAAACAGCAAAGTAGTTTGGTTCATATTATCTTGTTACCCTACTTGTCTTTAGAAGTTTATTTAATATATATTAAGTAAACATATCAAAAAAAGACAGTAAGTAAATAAGTGTAGATAATATTATTTAGTGATTTATGTGGTTTAGTAATTAATAAGATTGATGAACTTAAAAAGAAAAGGTTCCTAGATAAATTTCCAGCAGGAATAAGTGGGGAAAAAAAATCAGTTTGTTAATTGAATGTCTGTTGTGCTCCATCTAACTTTTTGATGTTCAAATGTCACATGCCCATGGTCAATGTATTTATGATTACTTATTTTTAACAATTTAACTTTAAGCTTTTAAGATTAATATTATGAGAAAATGTAGCACACATATATATACAATACATGCAGTGTATTTAATGATTGATCAAAATGCATATTAGAAGTCATTAGCAAGGACTTTCCTATGCCTGCAATGATAATTGTCCCTGCATAATATGATAGAGTGGCAGAATCATGAATTACATTTCCATGGATTGCAGCACAACTCTACTATTTTTGGTATTCAAACATCATATAGTTTCATGAACAGCAAATCATTCAATTGCTGTTAGTGGTATATTTGAATGCAGGAAAGGCTAAAAATATAAAATCATAAAGTGTGAATGAAAGATGTAAAATAATAAAGATTATGATTTGGATAAAAATATTATAGATATAGTAGAACTTTATTAAATTTACAATTTATATCAGGTGTTATATTCTAATCTAATAAAAATATTAATAATAACTCAATTATTTATTGAACAGTGATTATTATGAATAAATGCATTCTCAAAAGTATGAACTTATGCAATACATATGTTTAATTATTTATGTAAATGTATGTGAATGCATTAATACAGATATTTTTTTAGTTGAAAGTTATGTATTTTCTGCAAACTTTTCACTGAATCTTTACACATGAAAAACACCTTAAAAATACAGTGTATATATATATATATAATCAATAGTTATTTTTTAACCTAATTTCTTCTTTTATTTGTAATATTAAAGGTATTGCATAATAATCTTATACAAGAAGTTGAACATTCAAAAGTTGGAAAAATTAGACTAGCAGGTAACTTTTTTTAAATCATAATTTATATATATGTATGTATAATTTAAAACAGATATTTAATCTTTAACTGAGGTTTAAAATTTATATCTAGGCTAAGGATAATCTCTACTTTAATAATTGATTATAAATAATCATTAATGTATTTATCTAAAGTGGTTGGTATCAAAGATGTGACTGCATAAAATTTAGCACTTGTAAATCAAAGTGTAATATGTACTTATGCCTAAAATATATTTATTCATTATTATATTCCTGGTGTCTTTTGAACTTAGTGTTGATGAACTTTTTTGAGCATCTTATACTTTCTAAGAAATTAGACTATTTCTTGATATGACTAAAATATAACAATTTCAACCTGGTATTTATACTTCAAATTGGCTCAGCATCAGAAGATTTATATTTTTACACATGATACAAGAAAAGTCAAATGATTCTATTAAGTGAAAATCAATATCAAGAGGAAAACATTGTAAAATTTAAGAATAAGCAGATTATCAAATTTAAACAAACAAGATTTATATAAAATAAAACAATAAGCATCTTTGAGAATTGTCTATCAAAACAAGGGTGTTAAAATGTAGCATCATTTATTTTTTAATGCTCACAAATGGCTTAGATTATAAACTTTAATATTTTACAGACATTAAAAGATGTTTCCAGTAGATAGATGGAATTTTAATATGGATTTTTAATCAATGCATATATTTACACAGAATGTTGAAACATTGTGGCAGTGTATTTTTATCACATGTAATGTCATTACTTCTAAACATCATTACACATGTGTTAGTTGCTGATGTCAAACATCTAAATTGTGCATTGATAATATTGGTGATCACACTGAATGAGATTTGGAAACAAAGTAGTTATTTTGCAAGCTTTACTTTTTTTTATGATGTTGAACTTATGAAATTCCTTATAGTTTAATATAATAAAAAATAAAAGTTTTTAAAAATACAATTACACCTTGATAGTAAATATTTCTCCAATAACCATTATAAAAGCAGTGTAAAGGAGAAGACAATATTTACCAGGCTTGCAAATTTTTGAGTGGCAAAGGTTTGAGAGATTATTCAGTCTTGATTTATCTTCTACTAAAGAATAACTAAATATTTACTTGACAAACAATATTAGATATTTAATAGGATTGGTTTGAGTTATCCCAAGATAATTAAAAACATTTTCAAACTTAGTTGATTCAAATTCATGTTGTAAGCATGTATAATGAAACTCTCTATGCAGCTAAATAATGTAAAAAGATTATTAAATTTATTAAGTACCTTCAATTCTTGTAATGCTAGAGTAAATTATGTTAAAATGACAAACGAATAAGTTATCAGTGATACTGATCATTATTATTTGGTTATCATAGTCTGCTATCTACTTATCTCAGTATGACATTGGGTAAAAAAAACTCATATACACATATACATTTATATCTTTAAATCTACATATAATATGGAAAAAATAGTGTTGAAGAATTCTTACTGCTATACTCACGCTAGTGATGGATTTCATAGACAATGAATAGTGAAATAACTTTTAAATATGAGAGTTAATTGTGAATAACAAAGAAACAATATTCAATCAAGAATATTACTTACTGCCTTGTAGAATAGAATGTTGAATCATCAAAAGGTGGATACTGTTTCTAATGCAAACAAATTTTTCTATCCCCCTTTTTCTTTTTCAAGGCTCACTCATCATGAATCTCTAATGCAACTAGTCAACTGATAATGGAATTGTGCATTTGTGTAACCACATTTTCTTGCTTTCTGACTCCATTTTCATTTTTAATTTTCTTTTGAGCTTGAAAATGAAAAACCAGTGATGGAAACTGCCTTACTAGACTAGCAGTTCTTAGCTGTGATCTTAGCTCAAGGCAGTCCAATCACTAATGGCTGTTTGGATTTGGATTAGAGATAGGGGCTTAATCGGAAAAGATTGTATATTAAGCAGTTCTATTTAGAGATCCCTTGCTTGCCACAGAAGTAAAAAGGATCTACAAAATGTGGTTTAAAATAGTTTTTCTCTTACATTTTAGAAGGATGTTGTGCTAGATTACTTACTAAAGTGATAGAAATACAATATTATTAATAGTAATGGTAAAGCAGGATCAATAATATTATTAAAGATAAGTATTATAAATCTATTTTAATGGAATAAACAGATTTTTCTTGATGCAAACTCTTTAAGACTAGATTGGAGAGCTGCTTTGGCTAAGGAGTTGTCAGGATTTAAGATTAATAGGGCTGCTCTTAATGTTTTTTTTATAGACCAGATAGATAGTTACAAGATTTTTGGATACGCAAATCAATCAGTGAATAATGCATGATATTGGATTTGCTATAAAGATAATTTAGTATCTTCTATTCTTGGAATTCTTTGTTGTATCAATGCAAGGCTGGTAGTGTTAAAATTTGGCTTTAATGCTGAGAAACACTGACAAGTTTAGCAGAGATATTATTAGTTCTAATTTTGCATGAGGCAGTACGATCGGTTTTTCATTGGTCAAAAAATAGCTACACATGTAAACTGAAGATCAGTCTGTCTGTATCTTATTACTCATCAACTAATAAATACATTTTAATGAGGTTTTTTAAATTTAAAGTACAAATTTTGGGAAAAGTCATAAACTATTCATTTTTCTGCATTTATCAAAGGAGATAGTCCTAGAGCCATAGGCTGTCCCACCCATCATTCGTGATCTGTATTTTCCACATAAACAACTAAAATCATTTATTCTTAAATTTTAACAATACAAATTTATTTATTTTTATTTTACTTTTTTAAAAAATAAATTATGTTACATTTGCAATTGGAATGTACTTTTTCTTTCGTGTTCATTTCATTTGAAGAAATAAATACGGCTCATGTAATATTCTAAAAAATGTGATTTTTTTAAGAAATAATATTCTTAAAATTTTCCAACATCACTAGTATAATTAGTAAAATATATCACTATAAGGTCTTAATTGATCACTGAACAATCAACATCGATTATTAAATTTTATTGTTATTTGAGGGAAGTTAGATTTACTATTTTATTTTCGCTTTACCATTTTTTTTTTTTTTTTGGAATAGAATAGATATGAATTATAAGAATATTATTTTTATCTTTCAACTCAGGAAATAATACGTCAATTTTGATAATTTTTTATGCATAAATCTATTGTTGGTCTTAATATGTGATAATTATTTTCTCATGGGCTGCTAATTATAAATTGTTCTCATGTGATCCTGGGTTGAACAGAGAAAAAATATTTTTACTGGATAGATTGATTTATGCAATGTAATAATTTATATTCTATAATTTCAAACCCTATGCTCTTTATTTATTTATGATATATTGCAAACTATCTCTTGTATGAATTAATATTATTTTCTCAGAGTGTCTTTAGCTTGAGAGATAATATTGGTTAATAACATGATAAATGGAACAAAAAAAAAAAATATACAAAATTAAAAAAAATAAGCATTTTATTTTAGAATTATTATTATATAGTAATAGGCAAGTTCCTTTTTATATGTAAGCTCTATTTCATTTCTTCCATGTCTTGAAAAATCTTATAAATGTGAGATAATTCAAATTTAAAACAGGCAAAACTCTCCATAGTGCCTCTCAGTGCAAGCCAGAGTAATCAATGGATGCCAGAAGGCTTGTGCATAAAATCCCTATCCAGTGCCTACTCTTCCAATATCCTGAGACTAGTTTCTAGCTTGTGGCTTTCATCAGTGAGGAATGCAACCCTCCATCAGCCACCTTTTATTTCTACTTAATTATAAAACTATGAGAATAAAATTGAAAACACAATAATATCTTCAATCCAAGCTCATTAGCTTATGTAGCCATATAAGTGTGAACTCAGTTCAATACCCATACATTTTGGTGTTTTGGGTTCTTTAATAACCATAGCCACTAATATCCTATTAGGCAGGATTGGTATTAAACCACTAAACATCACATGATCACCAAGATCTAAGTGCTGTGCTCTCAGATACAAGGCTCCTTGCTGATGAAAGCCACAAGCTAGAAACTAATCTGGCAATATTGGATAAGTAGGCACTGGATAGGGATTTTATGCATAAGCCTTCTAGTGGCTTAATACCAATCCCGCCTAATAGGATAGTGGTGGCTATGGTTATTAAAGAACCAAAGACACCAAAATGTATGGGTACTAAACTGAATTTGGACCTATATGATTACATAAAGTATTGAGCTTAGATTGAGATATTATTGTATTTTCAATTTTATTCTTATATTTTTGTAGTTAAATGGAGATAAAAGGTGGCTGCTGGATGGTTGCATTAGATCCTAAGATCTAGACGCGGTGCTCTCAGATCCGAGGCTCCTCATTGATGAAAGCCACAAGCTAGAAACTAGTCTGGGGATATTGGATGAGTAGGCACTGGATAGGGATTTTATGCATAAGCATTCTGGCATCCATTGATTACTCTGGCTTGCACTAAGTGGTACTACTGTATGGAGAGTTTTGTCTGTTTTAATAATAGTTATGAGTAAGCATAAAAAATGGTGATCATGTGATGATGGAAATTTATATTATTTTCAATTAATATTTGTTTTTAAATTTATTTGTATATATATTTTTAAAGTAAAGTTTATTTAACAATACTATAATTTAATATTTTTCTATTGTAGGTCCTGCAGTAAAATTTAGTGATGCTCGTACAGATGTAAGAATTCCTCCACCAATATTAGGTCAGCATACAGATGAAGTCTTGTCTATTCTACTGAATTATGATTCTAATAAAATTGATCAACTAAAAAGGAAAGGGATTGTAGCTTAAAACAATCATTTTACGAAAGATTCTAGGAAGCAAACGAAAGAAAATAAAATCTATATAATATTATAAATTAGAAAATACTATAATTTATAATTTTTTTTTGTAAAATTATTTCCATTTTCAAAAATTTTATTTCAATAAATTTTAACTATAAACATTTACTAAAATATTTTTTATCCGAATAAAAATTGTGGGCAGTTATCTTTATTGGCAAGAATAAGTGGATGGTAAGCTAAAAATGTCTGGATTGACAATTGGGAAATCAATTAGAAAGATAGAAGAAGATAATTGATCATGAGATAAATTAAGAATTTGATTACCCATTTCATAATTAAAACTCTAGTAATTAGATTAGCAAATTTCATATTAGATACATTTATTACTCATTCTTGAAAGATGAATAAAGATATTTGAAAAAGATACTAATCTTTAATTGGGTTAAAAATTTATATTTGAACTAAGAATATGATATTCTCTACTTTAATTAATGATTAATAACAATCATGAATATATTTATCAGGAGTAGATAGCGTTAAAGTTGGGAATGCAACAAATTTAACATTTGTAGATCAAATTGTAATAAGTATATTCATTTATGAAAAAAAAAAGTGACAATAAATTTCAAATTTACTGTAACAATGAAATTTTTATAAGTGTAATATATTGATAAATTATTTTATTATCAATCTTTTTAAATCTTAAAGAATATATATTTTTGCTTTTTTTTTATTAATCACCTTTCATTCACAACCATAAGTTATTATGAGATAGATATATTCAAGTCTTGGATTTTTCTCACCTTATTATTTTTTACTGTATGCAGTATTTTTTTTTTTAATTTTCACTAGATTCTCCATTTAATGAGATCATGGATTTTAAGAAAATTCTATTCTTCATAGTTGATATTTGTTTTGATTTTACATTTCAGAATTACAGACCTCCTAAATTATTTTTTTGCCAAGTCATAATAATTGATGGGGGGGGGGGGGGCAATGTATCAATTATTAAAAAATAATGAAAATAAGCAGGTTTGATTTTAGAGATGTTATTATATAGTAATTGCCATTAAGTAATGACAAAGATAAATATAATTCTTTAAGATATAAAAAAAATCTTAACTTTTATCATGGCATAGATTTTTGAAGATTCTGTGACTCTCTATTCTGCTTATCACTTTAATTCATCAAGTTTCCATGTGTTCATTTTTACAGTATATTTAATTACTCTGTATAATATGCTGTTGATCCATATTTTGTTTCAGCTTCCCTAATACTAGCAACTTTGACTTATATAGATCAACAAAAATACACCTTTTTTTTCACAGACTTCAAGTGAACAAGTTACTCAAAAATGTCTACCCTTTCATTTTTTACACTCTGATATAATTTCACAATCACACATAATATCAAGAGAAAATAATATTTAATTTTTATTCTAATAAAGTATTAGGTTCTTTTACATGTGTAGAAGATTTTTGTGTTCATAAAATGCAACTTAGCAATACATAGGGGTACATGCATTTATACATACTTTTAACTTTATAAAATTTGTGAGCTACTTGTATATTATAAGCAGTTAAACTTTCACATATGTGTATAAACACATAAAACCTCATTAAAACATCTATTTTTTTTTTTTTTTTACAGATTATTAGGCAACAGAATTCTATAAATAAGTGATAATATTGATTACCACTAGTGGTCATTTAACACTGCTTATCAGTCCTTTTTACATAATTTATTGCCAGTGTTATTTAGTACAGTAATAGAATGATGAAGACAAACTACTAAATATGCATGGATCAAAACTTGTACCTGTGACTTCTGATATTTGAATGTCACATGACTTTCCAAGCTAAAAACTAATTATCTTTATAAACAATTAATTTCATAATTCAGTGTTAGAGCTTCATCGTAAACTTTAATGAATCCTCAGCCTCATTACATGAATAACATTGATTTTGTTGTTATTTCCTTCTTATGCACTGTTAAAAATCTCTAAAGCCATCAATTTTTACTTGCAATTGAAATTTATTATATATATATGCACAGACACACACTAAATATTTATAAAGATACAATAATTTATAGCTACATATATCTCATCATTAGCAACTCCTCATAACTCCAGGAAAAAAGTTTCAGAATAAAACAAGTGAATCTATAAATTAGTAGTAAAACATAAATGCTTCCACATATATAACATGACAGGTCAAAAATCTGTTTATTTAACTTCTTGTAATACTGTCTTTAACTCCTTTTGCATCAGTTTTTTTCCTGAAAGATTTTAAAACCTTGTCTAATTATAGCTGTATATATTTTATTTTAAGCTCATAACTCCCAATAAAAGCAATTAATATCACACCTATTTAAAATGTCTTTGAGCTAACCTTAATAATTTAAATGGGGCTTGCCTATTTTATAAAACTCGTATTCAAAGCCACCAAAGCATATATTTTAAGAAGTCTATTACTATTCATTCATTTTACATGCTTAATAACAATCAAACCTTATGCTATCAATAATCTCAACCTGTAGTCAAGACAAAGATCTTAAAGATTGCAACTTGACTAAGAAGGATGAGATTCATAATACAAAGAAGTTTAAACAAATTTCATTAATCAGGCAAATATAACCTGTTCTGAAAGCAGACTAATAAATAAGTCAATTATAACTTTCAGATTCTGAAAGCAGATTAATAAATAGTCATTTATGACTTCTAAATTTCATGTAAAGTATATATTTACTAAGACAATAAAGAAAATTATTCAAGGCTTTAATATGTTTATAAATATGGATGCTTATTCTATCAAAGATTTGTCCTTACAATAATAGTTTATTAACATCGTATACATAATACTAATTGGTATTTTGATCTTGGCATCATACATTCTGAATATTATTGAGCATCCTTAAATGAAATTTTTACAGTATCTTCATCTTATAATGTTAGGAGATCTATGACACTTTCTTACAATAAATTTGGAAGAATACGTCTTATATACAATTAATGTAGTATAAGTAATTCTATCATTATAGTGAAATTTTTTGCATTATATGACTTGGTAGAGTGGCAGACTCTGGAACTCAGTTCCATGGAATGTGACCCAACTATCATGTCCAGTGCTGAAACTATTTATAAACTCTTGAAAAATCAATTGATCAATTTTTTTTAATGAAAAACTCTATTTTTAACTTGTTAAATGCATCAGCTTTACATTAAAGACTATGTTGCACTGTGATATTCAAGGTTATCTTACATGTGTACTCATATATATATATATGTGTGTGTGTGTGTGAGTGCCATATGAGCCTCACCTAAAACAATTTGTGTTTCTTTCTGAATTTAACTGTGCCTATATCGAATCAACAGATATAAATAACTTACACCTATCTTAAGCTTTTCATGTATCAGCTATATATATAAACTAGTTAGTATTAAAAGAATAATTCTAAAAATGAATAATTCTAGTTTATTTATACACACACATAAATAAAATGTTTCTAACTAATAGTATTTTTTTTTTTAATATAAAACTTGACATTTGACAAAGCCTTAAGTCAACATTGCATTATTATCAATTGAAACAAAGGAAATAAATGTTTGGGGTTCATTAAAAATTGTATATTTTAAACAATAGAGCGTGAGCATGATTATGTGATATCCTTGCTGAAATTAATCCAGTATAAAAACGAACTAATATTGTTATAACGATAATCTTCTATTTAGTTATCAAGGCAAGAACTACGTTTGTAAATTTAAATGTGTTCGAATTTAGAACACATTTAAGAAAAATTAAAAAAAAAAGAAGATTCAATATTTTAAAACCTGCTTCAAGTAATTAATTTACTGCCTTTGAATATTATAAAGAATTATAAAAAAATAATCATTGTAATTAACAAGGTTATAAAAGTTATCAACATCTTCGAAATGAGTTTACAAAATATATATTTAAAAAGACAAAAATTTATAAAGATGTTCTTTGGCTAGATAATTTATGCCAGAGATTTCTACTGATGTTTTAAATCCGAACATGTAAATTTATTCCTACTTAATCAATGCCTAAAATATAATCGTCGTAATTCTCATTTAAAAAGCTGCTTTAATATTGGAGTATTATATTGAAGAAGATGTTAAATATTTTACTACATAAATATTTAAAGAATGAATATCTGGATTGCCTTTTCGAAGGATGATCAATGAACTTTATGTTTCAACATTCATCATCATTTTATTTCGTCTAAGGAGGGATATAAAACCGCATTCTTTCTCATCTTGGATTACTTCATTGTATAATTTAAGAACTCTTAAACTTTATTTCCTTTGTGGATAATTATATTTACTTAGAAAAATTACTTCGGATATTAAAGTGGAGAATTGATAAGATGAACACTTTATTTTTTTTTATTTATTTAATAAAATTTAGATGTTCATATTTTGATATATACTCTGATGGAAATGACAGCTGACTAAGGTAAACGTTTTTAAATTATTTCATTTTGGAAGTAAGTTTTATTATATTCCAAATTGAATCTTACGTGACAATTAACATAATATATTTTTAAACATACATAACTAATATCAGAATACATTTTATTATTAAAGTAGTGTGAATGGATATTATCGTATATGGACATATAATACACACTGAATTATTTTAATGACACAATAGATAGATTTATAATGTATCATGTATATTTATTATACGCATGATTTTAAATTATATATATTGTAACCTAATAAAGGGATCGTTCAAAAGATATTACTAAGTAAAGGTTCAAAATATAACACTATCAAGAATTATTATAAGCAAATTATTAATAACAAGTATTATTACAGGTATATGAAATCATGTGAGGTGAGTACACTAGTAATTCAATAAAATATAACTCAGGTATACAGGCAGTAGATCTTATCCCCTTTCATTTCTTGGTTTGATGTTAAGTGCATGTTTAAACAAATACTAAGTGAATATGGTCTAGCAGGGCGCCACTAGATTATCTAATCTAGACACTTATATCTAATAACCTTTTAATGTACCTTTGAATCCCTTTTGTACTATTTCTAATAAAAAATGAGAGATTTTCTTTTGAGCCATATCACTATACGCACTAATATTTAGGTAAAAGTAAAACATCTTTAAACCAAAGTGGAGTTCATTGAACATAAATCATTTCTCAGATCTTAACATAACAAATGTGTTTTAATATTTTTATAAGTTCACTAGCTCAGATTATATATAACTAATTTAGGATGGCAATTCACTCATCCTTCATGAAATAGATGATGGATGGGTTATAATAATACTAAGAAATCACTAAATATTATAAAATCAATATTTATTTATGGCCTTTAAACAGTTAAACAGCTCATTAATTAAAACGTTGATGACGATGATGATGATGATAATAATAACAATAATGACAATTTTCAACTACAGCTCTAGGACTAAGCCTAAACATAAAACTAAATTTTATAAAGAAATTCATAATTATGCTTAATTTTAGCATATTTACTTATATCTTCAATAACTAATATTCAACCATTGATGATGATGAATAATCACACTTAACAAAGACTACACTTAATGAAATATATACGCCTCGTTTAATAAAACAAACTAATATTTATTACATTTCTAACATATACATAAAAATTTCTAGATAAATATGAAAATTGACATGAATAATAATAATAACAATTGATTATATAACACTCCTCAGATTAATTTTAAGTTCTTCCCCCCTTCCCTTCAAATGTTTTTGATTAAGTTGACGCACATACATATTTTCACTCTAGAGAAAAGTATTTAAAAAAATATTATCTGCTCATTAGACACATACTTAAAAATCCAACATTAAATAGAATAAAAATAGAAATTAGTAAAATTGAAAGAGCAAGTTTTAGAAACAAGTTTTAAATTATTTCCCCCCCTCTCTCTACCTCTGAAATGCTATACTTAATGAAACAAACTAACTAATATCTAACACTACTTTACCCACATCAATCAATTATACACATATAAAATATCATATATGCGGTTTTACCCACATAACAAAATATTATTAAAAACCAAAATAATAATAATAATATATCATAAAACTAAAATCATAACACCATAAAATTGTTTTACATATTAATATGTAAAATTAATAAACAAATCATTTTCATACATTCAAGATCATTTATGAAGCTCAAAGTTATTATTAGTAAGACATTCTTGTTTTAATCGATCTGAATAGTCTTTAAAAGTTCTTTAAATAAAATATACCACTTTATTGCTAAAATGTTTATTAAGACTGATATCATAAAGAAAATAGATATAAAAAGTCATATTACCGATCTTTTGTTGCGAATTTCCAAGGTTCAAACTTGTATTTTGCAGCTACTATTTCTTTTAGGGGGAACAACTCTTTGAGGGTATAACTATTTAATGATGATGACTCTATTGAGGTTATTTGCTTTGTGGACAATTTGGAAATCATTATATTAAATTTTCTTCTCTTCCTGTCAAGCATGTGGATGAAATACAGCAGTTGTTTTCCCATTTGTAAATTTTCTTGAGTTTAAAATCAGTTGTTGTAACAATTAATTGGACTTGATGATTAATATTTCTCAGTAGATTAATTCATCTTCTTTGAATGCAGGTGAATGCTTTCTTCCTTCTATTAAAAACATCTTATTTATCTGGTCAGTTGAAAGGTGTAGAATATTATTTTAGACACATCTTTTCTTTCCTATGTGATGTGCAGCTTCCTCAGATGGTCCGGAACCGATGGGACACACATATAATTTTTCTAGCAAGCCATTTTTTTTATATTTTCAGCATTCAATTGGATAGTTTAATAATCTAAATCAATCACAATAATAATCTCAATAATAATTCAAGACAGCTTTTTATATCCAATTTTTAGCTAACTTAACCAATCAGAGATAGCATCACTTGCTATTTTTGGACAAATTTGTTTTAATTAGATCTCTAATTTATTTTCAACCAAAGTATTTTTTAACTGAAAAGTTTAATCCTTTTTCCAGACACTTTTTTTTTAAAAAAAAAAATAGACTCAATTCTTATTTCCTTTCTTTTGTTTTTTTTTTTTTTAACATCCAGGTAACACTTCAAATCTTTGAGCTTCCTTCTTTAGATCTTGATAAGACAATTTCAAAAATTAGAGTTCTGACTCATTATAAGATTCCAAAGTGGAACAATCATTTACAAAAAAAAATTGCTACAAAGAGTGATATCTGATTAAACAGATTTCCTCTTTTAACAAACAATTGTACAAAAAAAATAATTTAACAGATTTAATACTTCCTTTTCTTTCAATATTTAGGAAATGTAAAATTTTGTATGTAATGTACACACATCCTTCATTCTTTCAAATCATTCATAAACTAACCTTAAATAATATAATTGCTAGCTTAGTAATTATAACCCAATTATTTAATTAAATCTGTAACTTTTAAATCCCACTTATAATTAAAGAAAAGCAAAATAGAAGTATAGAATAAAATGTTAGAATTGATCAGCATAGCTTAGTTTTAAAGAAAGTTAAAATGTTTAATATTTGAAATATAAAACAAATAAATAATTTACACATACATTGCCTATATGTATGCATTATAACTTTGCTTTTTAACAGAAAATTTAAATATTAAATAGTTTAAATGTGTGTATTACCTTTCTATCAACACACAAACAAGTAAAGCATGTAATTGTTGACCCATTCTTTCTCTGTTTAAAGCTTTTAAGATTTTGATCTGGTAGGGTTTGAACTTGGATGCCCTACAGCTTCTTTTATGGTTATATAAAATGGTGATGATGATTTTGTTTGACCTTTTCTACATGCACATTACTATAAATTTGGCTAGTGACCAAATTGTAATGGCACAATATATATTTGTAAATGATTACATTATTATTATTTTTTTTTGAATATGAAATAATTTATTAGTGTATATAAGCACAGATTATAATTCTAAATTTTAATGTTTTTATGTGATAATATTTTGTTGTTTATTACTAATTAAAATGTGTTAAACTTGATTTCAAAATTAAACAGGTCTCGTTTGTTTATTTTATTTAGTCGTTTTATAAAGCCAATAATTATAAATATACATACTCATACATATATATGTTAAATCAACTTAGTGATTTAATATTTATAAAGAAGTTATATATAGCTTATATTAAATTTATTATTACTATGGGATATTTGTGGAAATACCTGAAGAGAGTCGATTGCAAATTTCTACCCTGAGCTCGAATTCCGAGAGTAACAAGGTTATTAATAGAGGAGTGAATTGGATTATATTTTAAATAACATCATCCATGGCATTCTATAAGAAGACTCAAAGTCCGACTATAGTTAGATGCGACTTCCTCGAGTCCTGAAAAGGATCGTCCCGTTATACATGGCGCCCATACTTAAGGCATGAAACAGTAGTTTTCCATTGGTTAAATCCATAGTTTAAAAAAATAAATAAATATATGAGTATGTTGTGAATTGGTAAAAACACTGAATAATAAATAATAGAGACCTTGAAATAAAATAAACCATAGCAAAACAGATAAATCAGTCACTTTAAAATAAATAAATAAATACAATTATAATTTGGGCATTAAAATATATATTATAACAACATCTTATAAAAGTAGGAAAATAGAATTACATTTAAGGGCATAAGCACAGCATGAAAACTTATGGCATATATTAAATTATTACTTTGAAAGGAAAGTTACTTATATTTATATATAACTTTTAATTTTTTTTTTTTCGTTAATGATAACTAGAAGTGGGAAAAAGCTAATAATAATGGAAGTAAAAAGTTTCGAAGAATCTTTAAGTAATAAAGATAGTGAAATAGAAATTACTTCAATTAGTGATGAACAAGGGTCTTTACAAGTCCTAATGTCTGAGGGGTCTGTAGAAGAAGTTGAACATCCTTCACAAGTTCATATGACAGATCAAATATTACCCCAAACACAAAAGGTAACTGAAGCTATAATAGTACAGCCTCACGGAAGTGATAATTATATGGCTCAATTGGTCCGAATGATAATGGATATGAAAGCTGATATGGCCACCAAAGCTGATATGAATAATATGAATTCTGATATGAATAAAATGAATTCTAAGATGGATAATATGAAAGCTGATATAAATAATATAAAAGCTGATATGAATAATATGGCAACCAAAGCTGATATAAATAATATAAAAGCTGATATGAATAATATGGCAACCAAAGCTGATATGAATAATATAAATGCTGATATAAATAAAATGAATGCTGATATGAAGGGAAAAATGGCTAGAATGAATGATAATATGGTAACTAAAGTTGATATGGATAATATGGAAGTGAAATTAAAAGAAGACATAATTTCTATAAAAGAAGAGTTTAAGGAAGATATTGATGATGTTGAGGAAAAGATGCAAGTAGAAATCAAAGATATTGTTGAAAAGAAACAAACCGCCAATGAAGTAGAAAGACTTCATAACACAAAAGCATCAACAATATCGATGGCAATTCAATGCCAAGAATCCAAAATTTACCCTGAGCATAAGATATGTGAATATAATGATAGCATCCAGAACAGATCACCCTTAGTTCAAATGAATATTTCAGAAGAAAACTGTCATGACTATCATTTCCCCATACAGCAGAGCAATGAAGTAGAAGATCATTGCAGCATTACTAAAGTGCTTGAATCTGATCCAAATATCTTAGAAAAAGAAGAGGATATGGATCATGTGAAATATAAATTAAATTTCAAGTCTCAGGAATTGAGAGAAACATAGTCAACTGATAATACTGAATGTCTAGATAAATTAAGACTTCGGATTTCTTGTATTAATAACAAGTTAAATCATGAACTCATGAAACTTGAGATGACTCCACTATCTAAAGATATAATAGATGAATACAACAGTGAAGTGTATTTTGAGTCAGCCCATCATATTTGTGTTTATTCCCAAAACAAAAGTAAAACATTTCATCAACAAGGTGTTGATAAATTGTATGACAACCATCTGATAAGATCATTATCAATGATAATATTTAATAGAAAAGAAGGTTGTTTTAATAGAAAGTTTAATTTAGAAGATATGAATGAAGGCAATAGATTTAATTGTCTTAAGTGTGAATTATGGTGTATGAAACATTACCATAATCCTGAAGATGAACAAATTATAAAAGGTCTTCAGACAATAATAAAGGTATTTATAATACGAGCTAAGAGACAGAAAGGTTCACAATTCCATAGGTTGTGTAATACTTATGAAGGTCCCTTCACATTCATTGAACATGTTAATGGATGTGCTTAAAAAGTAAAGCACATATATAAGGAAGGACTTCATGGATTACGACTTTGGGATGTGACAATGGACTTTCAGTAATGATAGAATCCATTAGGCTGTTCTTTTAGGAGAATAATTGTGTATATGTATATAAATAATTGAAGTTGATATTAATAGCAATAAAAATGCATCAAGTTAACCAAAGTATAAAAAAAATACTTACAGGTTTATTAAAGTTCAAGTTGTGGTTAGTTAACTAAGTAATAATGGTAGATTAATTAAGCATCACGATAATGCAATCTGACATTGAAACACTATTTATAAAATGCAAGTCCATTATTATATATTTTAATATGGATATGTATAAATAAGACATTTATTTTATATAGCGTGATGTTGTTAAATTGTAATAACAATCACCATTAAGGCAATGTACATGCGCTTTGTGGATATATATATGAATATATAAAAGAATAGTGTAAAAGTTTATAAACAACTTGTTAAAAAAAGGCCAGCCAAAGAAATAAAAATGTGAAGACAACTTCACACAAATTCAAAATTGGAGATCAAGTTTTTATAAAAACACCTCATATGAGTAAACCCCAAGAGAGCAAATATCAAAAGTTTTACCATCAATATGAAGGACCTTATACTATCATAAAGCAAATAGGTCCCAATGCATTCTGGATAAACATAAAGGGAGATATTAAAGGCACTTACAATGCTAGAGCTTTAAAACCCTATTTTGGTCAAACAAATTAATAATGTTTGCCACATTTTACTTATGTATAAAGTAAAATATTGAAAGAAAAGATCATTTAGAATAGGTAAGGGGAGAAAAAGTTTTCATTTAAAAGTATATAGGTATATATATGTATAAGGATGTATATAAGTCAAAAGAGACATTAATTTTCTTTGATGAGGGTATGTTAAGCAATTAAAATTAATTCTTAGGATACCTGAAAACTAAAAACGTTTTAAGAGTTAATCCATGCTGAATGATGGATGTTCTTATGTTTTGGATAGTTTTCAAAAGAGTCCATAAGTTTTAAAGAAAAGCAGGATGGCGACTACCAAACAAATATATGTGACATCTATAAAAGATGCACATGACAATAAATCCATCAAAGGAAAATAAATAGAAAAGGGAAGAAAAAGAAAGAACCCTATATATATAAACTTCCTTATCCTTCTGTTTAAAGCGAATAATATTTAATGTAGAGAAAGAGAAAGGGTTAAAAAAATAGAGCAAATAATAAGGGTTGATAAAAGCAGGAAAGAAAAACAAGCTCCACAACTTTATATTTAATGCATACATTGACACACATTAAGTGTCCAAATTTTAATGGTAAATATAAAATTTGAACTTTTTAAGGAAGGGGGTAATGTGAGAGTACCATATGAGCCTCACTTAAAACAATTTGTGTTTCTTTGTGAATTTAACTGTGCCTATATCGAATCAACAGATATAAATAACTTACACCTATCTTAAGCTTTTCATGTATCAGCTATATATATATAAACTAGTTAGTATTAAAAGAATAATTCTAAAAATGAATAATTCTAGTTTATTTATACACACACATAAATAAAATGTTTCTAACTAATAGTATTTTTTTTAAATATAAAACTTGACATTTGACAAAGCCTTAAGTCAACATTGCATTTTTATCAGTTGAAACAAAGAAAATAAATGTTTGGGGTTCATTACAAATTGTATATTTTAAACAATAGAGTGTGAGCATGATTATGTGATATCCTTGCTGAAATTAATCCAGTATAAAAATGAACTAATATTGTTATAGCAGTAATCTTCTATTTAGTTATCAAGGCAAGAACTACGTTGGTAAATTTAAATGCGTTCGAATTTAGAAACATTTAAGAAAAATTAAAAAAAAAGAAGATTCAATATTTTAAAACCTGCTTCAAGTAATTAATTTACTGCCTTTGAATATTATAAAGAATTATAAAAAAATAATCATTGTAATTAACAAGGTTATAAAAGTTATCAACATCTTCGAAATGAGTTTACAAAATATATATTTAAGAAGACAAAAATTTATAAAGATGTTCTTTGGCTAGATAATTTATGCCAGAGATTTCTACTGATGTTTTAAACCTGAACATGTAAATTTATTCCTACTTAATCAATGCCTAAAATATAATCATCGTAATTCTCATTTAAAAAGCTGCTTTAATATTGGAGTATTATATTGAAGAAGATGCTAAATATTTTACTACATAAATATTTAAAGAATGAATATCTGGATTTCCTCTTCGAAGGATGATCAATGAACTTTATGTTTCAACATTCATCATCATTTTATTTCGTCTAAGGAGGGATATAAAACCGCATTCTTTCTTGTCTTGGATTACTTCATTGTATAATTTAAGAACTCTTAAACTTTATTTCCTTTGTGGATAATTATATTTACTTAGAAAAATTATTTCGGATATTAAAGTGGAGAACTGATAAGATGAACACTTTATTTTTTTTTTATTTATTTAATAAAATTTAGGTGTTCATATTTTGATATATACTCTGATGGAAATGACAGCTGACTAAGGTAAACGTTTTTAAATTATTTCAATTTGAAAGTAAGTTTTATTATATTCCAAATTGAATCTTACATGATAATTAACATAATATATTTTTAAACATACATAACTAATATCAGAATACATTTTATTGTTAAACTAGTGTGAATGGATATTATCGTATATGGACATACAATACACACTGAATTATTTTAATGACACAATAGGTAGATTTATAATGTATCATGTGTATTTATTATACGCATGATTTTAAATTATATATATATATGTAAATGATTACATTATTATTTTTTTTTTTGAATATGAAATAATTTATTAGTGTATATAAGCACAGATTATAATTCTAAATTTTAATGTTTTTATGTGATAATATTTTGTTGTTTATTACTGATTAAAATGTGTTAAACTTGATTTCAAAATTAAACAGGTCTCGTTTATTTTATTTAGTCATTTTATAAAGCCAATAATTATAATGTGACAGTCAGATGATGTATGTTGATTTAACCCAGTTCGAATACTAGGCAAAAGTACCTCGAGGCCACCCATATGCGAGATATTAAACCAAGAATACTATGACCTCTGCCCTATTCGTCTAGTCTCGAAGCTATCATGAACCGAACAACACTATCTGAGACACGCATAGATATTTTCTTCCCGAGCCACGAGCTTAGCATCAGCGGGAGACATGGACAGAACCACCTACAGAGCTTAAATAGTGAAATTGCAAAAATACTTAGAAATATGTGTTCTGCATGCCTGGATCATTTAAAAGTAAAACAAAGCATTGAAAGATAACTAGCAAACTCAAGCTTTTTAGTTAAATAAATATCTTTAATAAATGACATTTGAAATATTATTAATAATTTAATGGCCTTCGCTATTCCCTGAAATTTATGAATAACTAATGAGACAATGAAAACCCGATTAATATGCTTGCGGTCTAAATCTTTCCTTCCCAGTTTTATTAAACATTGTCAACTCGAATCTGCTCGATAAAGTGCAATAATAAAAATCTTTCGCAAAGCAGTTTCTAATTGCTTTGCACTAAAACAGAGTTTAAAATCATTTAAGATGTATATCGCTAAATCTGACATACGTAAGAAGCTAATGGCGGACAAAAGAAGCGTTATCGAGGAGATCAAGTTGGCAAACAAAAAAAAAAGGAAACTTACTCGTACTGAATTTTACAAGTATGAAGAAAACTGGAAAGGGATTTTTATATGAACAATTAACTAATAAACTTAACCGCAATAGAATTAAAATATTTACACATGGGAGTAATGAAGAATAGCGAAGTAAAAGGGGTTAAATATCTAGATAGATGATCACATATACATATATCTAACTAGTCTAATAAAAATAGTTACATTATAAATATCATTAAGCACACATTTCATAAATATTCAAGAAAGCAATTATAAAAAGTATGAACAAAAAGGGTAGCATAATAAATAGTTCATGAGGAGAGATATGATTACCATCCTTATTCCTTGGTCATGTTTCATCGACGGGCGTAGCTTGATCTGTCCGATGAGATGTGTTTTTCCGGACAAGAAAAGTGGAAATCGGTAGCATGGTTTCACAAAAAGTCCTCCAGACACGGCACAGAGTTCAGATGACGATTGAGTAAATACTACGGCATTTTCTGGTATTGAGGAACCCTCAGCGGTAGACAAAGTTATTTATTTGCCTAGCCAAGCATGGTAGACTCCATCGAATTCATATAATAAAATCACAACAGGCAACAGCAAAATTTCTAAAGTTCTCCACGGAGCAATCTGACAGCCCGCAAGAATACTCTGAATGAATAATCTTTTCCAAAAGGAAAATCTGAATGACTGATCTTTTCCCAAAAGGAAAATCTGAATGACTGCTCTTTTCCAAAAAGGAAAATCTGAATGCTTGTTCCAAAAGGAAACTCTGATTGACTGATCTTTTTCAAAAAGGAAAATCTGAATGCTTGTTCCAAAAGGAAACTCTGATTGACTGATCTTTTCCCAAAAGGAAAATCTGAATGACTGCTCTTTTCCAAAAAGGAAAATCTGAATGACTGATCTTTTGTTCTCCCTTTTATTTATACCCTCTCTGTCAGCTACCTTCTATTGTTTGTATGATCTGAGATCTTGATAAGCCTCCCCATGCTCCTTTGTTTCAAAGTAACACCTTCTAAAATAACTTTTACTTTTTTACTCTACATTTCTTTCTTTAAACTTTGGGATTTTATTAATTAAAAAAAAAGAAAGAGAAGGCCATCTTTAATTTGACTTGAATGGGCTTAACTAATTAAAAATATACATTCTTTTAGAAAATGTTGGTGGGCTTATCTCAAAATCACATCATACTAAATATTTGAACAAGATTTAAAAGTAAAATACATTCTTATTTCTTTTCATACAATAAGCGTTTTATTTCAGCAGAATTTTGCATTAACTCATATATATATATGCTTAACGTATATATATGTTTGACTAAACGGTTTTCACAAGTAATAATTTTAACAGCATTTTAATGTTACAATGGAATTTATTTAAAAGAACAAGCAAATACAAATTTAATAAACGTAATTAATTTTAGCTGTAACGCAAAACCCTGCTGATATTGGCCTATAAACTTAATTTAGGTTTACAATATTAATCAAGTTTATAGGAAGATGTGAAGCATGGATTGGACTTCAGATCCATTGCTTCAATAAATATACATACTCATGCATATATATGTTAAATCAACTTAGTGATTTAATATTTATAAAGAAGTTATATATAGCTTATATTAAATTTATTATTACTATGGGATATTTGTGGAAATGCCTGAAGAGAGTCGATTGCAAATTTCTACTCTGAGCTCGAATTCCGAGAGTAACGAGGTTATTAATAGAGGAGTGAATTGGATTATATTTTAAATAACATCATCCATGGCATTCTATAAGAAGACTCAAAGTCCGACTATAGTTAGATGCGACTTCCTCGAGTCCTGAAAAGGATCGTCGCGTTATAATATATATATATTGTTACTAGTGTTTATATGCACATGTGATAGATGTAAGTTGTACTCTTAAGAATATTTATTTATTTCATTGTATATCGAAAAAGTCATTGGTAGAGAATGGATTATTATTTTAAAAATATGATCCCCTGATAAAGAATTTTTGATTAAATGGAAAGGCTGCAAACCTCTTGCACTTATTATAATTATAATTCTTATCTGACAGCCAATCAGATGCTGTGATGGTTGTAAAATTTCCATGAGCATCAATCTTCTCATAGAAGTTTAGAAATCATTAAGCTATTTTGTAAAGATATGAAGAGATGATACATTTTGGAATAATTCAAAGAAAAACATTACAAAACAGAAAAGAAAGAAAATACGATCTGAAAAGCAAGATGTGATAAAATAGAAATGAGAGAAATTAAATGATTATAAGTTTCTTGTGAGAAATTAAAAAAGATGTATCTTGTCATCAGGTAAGAAAGTAAAAAGATGGTTGGATAAATTATTAGTTATTAGTAAAATTTTAATTAGATAAGATTTAAATTATTTCAATACTAATTTACTCTTTCAATAGGTTCAAATTAGTGTGTTTCCTTAAAGAAAATTTGTTTCTGAAAAAAATATAGATGTCCAAATTTAAATATGAATGACATCCTCTAATTGATATTAGAGTTTATTTGTTCATTTTTTCATCTTTCTACAAATTATAATTGGAATGTCTTCATTTAAGAATTAATTTACATTGACATATTTTTTTGTAAAGAAGAAAAATATTTAAAAATATATATTGTTGCAGAATAGAAAGTAATGTAATAATAAAAATGAAACACAAATAGATTACTATAAATCCATATATATATATATAAATATTAAGAGAGCAAATCTTTACACTTTAATGGTTTAACGGTCAGGCTTCAATCTACTTCACTCTCCAACTGCTCATCCAAAACATTAAAAATCTAATGATGGAACAACCAAATCCATTCCAATATTATTGTCATGCCCATGTTGACATTAGGTCATTCTGATGCCTCATATATAGGACCTTATCCATTTAAATACACAGAAGAGGGATGGGCAGAATACAGGCTGAATTTGCAATATTTTAAATACAACTATATTTTATATACCTGAAGTTTAGTTGCAATATAGGAGATTTGAACACAGACTTTCAAGCTACCTTCAACCATTTATATCCTACAACCAGTACATATGTCCAACGTGAAAAAAGATAAATAATCTCCAATAACATATTTCACGCTGAACCAGTACTCATTAGTTGGTTTCAGATCATCATCTCCCACCCACGTGTATAATCAGTGCTCAGTTTATGTTAAGATAGCAAATCTGTACACTTTAATGGAAGGCTTCAATCTACTCTACCCTCCAACTCTTCAGCCATCCATACCATTGAAAATCTGTTGATGGAATATCTAAATCTCTTGTTAATTCCAATATTATTGTCATGCCCATGTTGACTTTAAGTCATTCTGACTCCTCATACATAGAATAATGAAGGATCAGAATGATAAAGTCAACATGAGCATGACAATAATATTGGAATTAACAAGAAATTTGGGTGTTGCATCATCAGATTTTCAATGGCATGGATGGCTGAAGAGTTGAAGGGTGGAGTAGATCGAAGCCTATATATATATATATAAATTATTAATCAATGTCTGTATTCCAATTATAATAAAATATATATAATTATTCAAAACAATATTGTTTTGAATAATTATATATATATATTATTGTACCCTAATATAATGTTTTGTTTAATTTCCCTTTTTAGTTTAATTATAAAAACAAATACATATCAAAATACTGAAATTAAGGTATAATAATAAATAATTCAATTTTTGAATTATTTCTAGACAAAATAAGTAGTAAGTAGTAAAGCTATCTGTGAAGTGAAAAAATTATAGAGAACAGATATATTTGTCTAATTTGAATTTTTTAAAATTTACTTGACATATTTTGATTCCTAAATATAGCAACAGAAGTCTAATGATATTAAAAATTGACTTGTGCAATTATACTCACATTCCAAATTAAGAGAGATTAAAAAATAAAGCTTTTTATTATTTGTGATATCAATACCAAAAAAATGAGAACTTTTTTCTTGGTGAATTTAATGCCTATATTGGTAAAAATATGCAAATGTTAAGAAAGATGACTAAAGTATTTGCATTACATCTGCAAAAATAGGCAGCCAGTTTTCCAAAAAGTTTCAAAAATATATTTTAGATAATAAAAATAAGTTAAACTATGATACAAGTTTGTTTCTAAGTAATATGAGATAGAATTATATTTTAGTTTGTTCTTGCTAAAGATTATATTCAGATTATAAGAAATTTTTTTATTGTTTAGTTAAAAAGTTGAACAATGTTTTTATAGAATTAGGAGTAAGAGTAATTTTATAGTAATATCTGTTATTTATTGATCAGATATTAACTTACCATTTCACTCTCTTACGTCTTTATTTCTAATGGAGAATGTAGCATCTGATTCAAAAAGTTTCTTTTGCAGGTTGAGTCTTGATTTGATTTGTGTTTATCATATGAATATCTGGAATAGTCATATTGTGATTTGAATTGTTTCATACCAAACTAGATAAAATCATCTTTCATACTAAATAGTTTATTCATAACAGATGAAGAAAAGTTAAATGAAAATTGTAGGGTAACTAGTTAATCTCCTGTCAAATCTTTACATCAATTTTTTTTAAGTACATTAATTCATTATTGCTCATGTTTTTCTCAATTATGAATCTTCAGAGTCTTCAATAAATTTTTTTTTATCAAAAATCATCAGTTTGACTTTACTGTGTTACCATGAGTTATAATGTGATACTGTGATGAATTTTCAATGTAACAGATAGATGTATGTTAAAGTTTTCCAAATCTTCCACAAATTAGAAAATTATTATTAAGGCAAATATATGCTATATGATGGGAATAGAAGTACTTGAACTAAATGGTCTATTTTTTTTATTGTGAAGTATTCATAGAAATTTGCCAAAGATTAAGATATATTGAACAAGTGAGAAAATGAAACTTTTGGGGTTCTGGCATTATTAAAAATATCTCTTCAGTAATTATTAACTTTAAGGTATATATTGAAAGTTTCTTTTATACTTGAATGGTTTAAATAGCTAGATATAGAAATAAAGATTTTATTTCTCTTAAAGGAGCATTTTTATCTGTAACCATGCTAGGGACATTATTTATATTATTCAGATAATTTCAATCATTATTTTATATTTAGCATTCTGGCAACAAATATTCTCATTGGCTTTAGTAGGCTAACCTAGTGTTTTCACATTTGAAATGCTTTTAAATTGTTGACCCTTATTTCTGATGTCTTTAGAAACAATAACCTTCTTTTTAATAGCCAAATTGGCATTTAAGAAAAATTCTGAACACATAGCATAATTAGAAATTTCTTTAAAATAGTTGTAATTTTTTTTTTTTTTAGTAAAATCTTGTTGGAGTAGAAGCTATTTGTATACAAGTAGCCCAAGCCAAAATGAAAGTTTATTAATAGAAATTTTTAGTGATTTTTTTTAGGTAAATGACAAGTTTAGTCTTTAAAGTAATCATAAAACTAATAAAAAAAAACTTCTACATTAATTTAAATATAAAAAAACAACACATTATGACACAATTTATACATTTCAACCAATTTGTTAATATACATGTTTTTAAAATCTTTTTCAATAAATCAAATAATTAATAAAAATAGCAGACTATTATATTAATATACAGGTAAAATATTATTAATTCAACATTCCTCATTCCAAGACTTTTTTAAATTTGAGATTTCAAGAAAGGATTTTCTATTCCTTATATTGTACCATGGGAAAAAAGTCAGGCAATTTACTGCAATTGGACACTAATAAATATTGGCTGATTTTTAAAAAATTTGCTTTAGTTTGTAAGTGTGTGCAGAAATTAATTTATTTATGCAAAAGATTAACGCTAATTTTGAAAAGTTTTATTTAGAAAATTGTTTTTGAATAATAAGTATTTGGATTAACAGTATTCTATGTATATACCTAACTATAGATAAGCAGAACTTAAAAGTCCACTGAGGACAAAACCATTATCAAAAGCTGTTCAAAGAAGAACAATGTATAAGAAGTCTATAATTATTTAGGTCCATAAATTATGGATTGTTAAGTAGTCGTCTATTATTGTTTATTATCCAGCTAAGTATACCTTGCTTTCAATTCACTGACTAATTGTTTGGATGATTTACTAAGTTGAATACGGATGAGTTACCTAAAAGAAAACTCTGAGGAACATTTTACCAAATCTGGATTTAAAACTATAATACATATATAGAAAAATGAAAACTTTATATAGATATAATTTTCAAGTAAAAAAATTATTCGATTTTAAAGCTCAGTGAAATTCAATACAAAAAGCTCTTTATTAAAAGTGAATGACAGAATAATTTAATATCAATTATAGCTGTCTAATAAAATATTTTCTTTGAAAAAAAAAAGGAAAGGCTACTAAGCAATTAAAAATAATAGGCAATACTCATTTTGTAGCTGAATTATAATTTTATTTCTCCAATAGTTATAATAACAGAATTGACTGTGTTTAAAAAGCAAATCTAAATTATAAATATAAATCAAGAAAATTTCAGCCAGTATAAATTAAAACAAAAACTACAATTATCTAAGGGAGCAAAAATGAATTGTAAAAGAGGAAAATATAAATTAAAAAGAAAAACAAAAGCTTCAAACATCACAATTCCTGAAATGTATAAAGAAAGAAATTTCGAGGAAGAACAAAATTATAACAATGTACTGATGGGGAATTTAGAAAAATTACCTGAAATTGATTCCAAAATTGTTCGGATTTTTACAAGCTCTACTTTCACAGGTAAATTAATTTGAAAATCAGCAATTTTGAGTTACTGTATATGTATACGATGATATTTAAGCAATAGATTAATTATTGAATTGAGATTATAACATAAAACAAAATAATGAATGCGTACAGTATTCATTATTGCAAATTTAGATTTGATCATAATTATTAGTTTGGACATTTAAACTTGATAAAAAAATAAACTTAGAATGTAGAATGATATTTAAATAATTCGTAAAATATATTGATTTTTATTTATATTCAACAAATAAATAAATGAATGAATGTATATAAGTTTTTTAAATCTAATTTATAATTACCATTTAATAAATTATTTGACTTGCTAGTGCTGTGCGAAGGGGTAGTTTTGGAGCTCAAGGTCCATGGATTGCGACTTCAGTTCAGTCATATTCAGGGATTGAACTTCTTATAAACTTCCAAGCAAAAAAAAAAAAACACTTTTTAAAATAATTTTCCTCATAGATCTTATTTTTGATATGATATGCTTTTCCAACGTCTAAAATAAATATACTTGCTGTGTGTGTATTTCGTGTAGTCATTTTCTGTACGATTATATATTTTCTTTTATCTCATTTTTATATTCATAAATTTTGTTTTAATTAATAGATTTTTAAAATATATTTAATATCATGAATCAGAATATATCCTTTACAGAAGCAAACTTTATGCTATTTCTGCTTTCCTGCCTATTGTAAGTTTGAGTAATCATTAGAAGCTAGATGACAATGGTTATTCCAGCCAGTGTTGTCCTATTCAACTTTCAAAATTGATTTCTGTCTTATGACATTCATCAATGAGGAATTTGGATTCTGATTGCACTAGAATTTTTTAGATCTAATGCAACTTTTATTTTTGCACCATTTCTTTTTTTTGTAATATCTAGATATCAGGCCGAAATTACCCCCCCCCCAACATTCTACCTGTTTGAACAGAAGCCAGTTTGCTTGCATAGTTATATAGATCTGTTATACATTTAGCATCTATATATTTTTATGCCCTCAGTTTTTAATAACAGTGGGCACTTCTATCTTTTAGACAACATTGGTACAAAAGCAGTAAAAATATATGGCCCAAGACTTTTCAAGAGGATACTTTGTAAACAGGCAAAAACTCTCCATATAGTAGTGCCACCTTGTGCTAACCAGAGTAATCAATGGATGCCAGAAGGCTTGTACATAAAATCCCTATCTAGTGCCCAATAGGATAATGGTGGCTATGGTTGTTAAAGAGTCAAAGTCACAAATGTATGGATGCTGAATTGAGTTCAGATCCATATGACTATATAAGCTATTGAGCTTAGATTGAAAATATTATTTTGTTTTCAATTTCATTCGCATAGTTTTGTAGTGAAGTAGAGATAAAAGGTGGCTGCTGGAGGGTTGCATTAGATCCTAAGATCCAGGTTCAGTGCTCTCAGATCCAAGGCTCCTCACTGATGAAGACCACAAGCCAGAAACTAGCCTTCTGGCATCCATTGATTACTCTGGTTAGCACAAGGTGGCACTACTATATGAAGAGTTTTTGCCTGTTTACTAACAGTTATGTGCTAGCATGAGATGGTGATCATGTGATGTCAGTGAGGAGCTTTGAATCTGAGAGCACTGCATCTAGATCTTAGGATCTAATGCAACCCTCTAGCAACCACCTTTTATCTCTACTTAACTACAAAACCATGAGAATGAAATTGAAAACACAAAAAATATTTTCAATCTAAGCCAATAGCTTATATAGTCATATGTGTGTGAACTCAGTTCAGCACCCATACATTTTGGTGTCTTTGGCTCTTTTACAACCATAGCCACCACTATCCTATTAGGCAGGATTGGTGTTAAACCATTAAGCATCACATGATCACATTTCCTATACTAGCACATTAATTGTTGATAAACAGAGCAAAACTCTCCATAAAGTATTGCCACCTGTGCTAAACCGAATAACCAATGGATGCCAGAAGGCTTGTGCATAAAATCCCTATCTAATGCCTACTCATCCAATATCCCCAGACTAGTTTCTGGCTTGTGGCCTTCGTCAGTGAGGAGCTTTGGATCTGAGAGCACTGCATCTAGATCTTAGGATCTAATGCAACCCTCTAGCAATTCTGTCTAGCACAGGTGGCAATACTGTATGGAGAGTTTTGCTCTGTTTATCAACAATTAATGTGCTAGTATAGGAAATGTGATCATGTGAATCATGAACGTATTTATCAGAAGTGGATAGTGTTAAAGTTGTGACTGCAACAAATTTGATACTTTTTTTTTATATGTCAAAGCATTGACAGGGAAGCAAACCTGAGCTAGCTGCTTGGAAGGCAACTATGCTAACTGCTAGGCCACCAACATTTGACAACAAATTTGCTATTTGTAAATCAAATTGTAATAAGTATATTCATTTATTTAAAAAAAATGAAGTCAAAATAAATTTCAAATTTACTATAACAGTGAAATTTTTATAAGAGTAATATATTGATAAATAATTTAATATCAATCTTTGTAAATCTTAAAAAATATCTATTTTTGCTTTTTTTATCAATCATCTTTCATTCACAACCATAAATTATTATGAGATGGATATAGTCAAGTCTTAGATTTTTCTCCCCTTACTATTGCACTGCTTGCAGTATTCTTTTTTTTTTTTTTTTAATTTTACTAGATTCTCCATTTAATGAGATCATGAATTCTAAGAAGATTTTATTCTTTTTTTTTTTTTAAGTGTCATAGCATTGGCCGGGACGCGAAGCCGCAACCCGGGCAACTGTCTGCAAGTGCAAGGCAGTCGCGCTGACCTCTCGACCACCAAAGCAAGACAAGATTTTATTCTTCATAGTTGATATTTGTTTTGATTTCACATTTCAGAATTACAAACCTCCTAAATACTTATTTTTTTGCAAGTCAGAATAATTGGTGGGAGGGAGGGGGGGGCAATGCATCAATTATTAAAAAATAATGAAAATAAACAGGTTTGATTTTAGAATTGTTATTATATATCGTAAAAGACAAAGATAAGTATAATTCTTTAAGATATAAAAAAGAAATCTTAACTTTTATCATGGCATAGGTTTCTGAAGATTCTGTGACTCTCTATTCTGCTTATCACTTTAATTCATCAAGTTTCCATGTGTTCATTTTTACAATATATTTAATTACTCTGTATAATATGTTGTTGATCCAAATTTTGTTTCAGCTTCCCTAATACTAGCAACTTTGACTTATATAGATCAACAAAAATACATCATTTTTTTCTTCACAGACTTCAAGGGAACAAGTTGCTCAAAAATATCTACCCTTTCATTTTTTGCACTCTTATATAATTTCACAATCACACATAATATCAAGAGAAAACTATTTAATTTTTATTCTAATAAAGTATTAGGTTCTTTTACATGTGTAGAAGACTTTTGTGTTCATAAAATGCAACTTAGCAATACATAGGGATACATGCATTTATACATACTTTTAATTTATAAAATTTGTGAGCTACTTGCATATTATAAGCAGTTAAACTTTCACATGTATGTGTAAACACATAAAACTTTATTAAAATATCTATTTTTTTTTTTACAGATTATTAGGCAACAGAATTCTATAAATAAGTGATAATATTGATCACCACTAGTGGTCATTTAACATTGCTTACCGGTCCTTTTTACATAATTTATTGCTAGTGCTATTTAGTACAGTAATAGAATGATGAAGACAAACTACTAAATATGCATGGATCAAAACTTGTACCTAGGATTTCTGATATTTGAATGTCACATGACTTTCCAAGCTAAAAACTAATTATCTTTATAAACAATTAATTTCATAATTCAGTTTTAGAGCTTCATCGTAAACTTTAATGAATCCTCAGACTCCTTACATGAATAACATTAATTTTGTTGTTATTTCCTTCTTGTGCACTGTTAAAAGTCACTAAAGTCATCAATTTTTACTTGCAATTGAAATTTATTATATATATTCTAACCCACTATTAATTAATTAGTTTAATTTATTTGCACTTTTTACAGGTTGTTGTTAAGGCAACCAAAATAAAGCAACATATCCATTAATTTTCCAATATGATCTAAAATACTTTTCATATAATACAATTGTACATTCAATTCTCTTAAGCCATGCCACGATTGTAATAACAACAATAATTGATCACTTATTAATTTAAAGAATAATTATAATAATATTAATCTCAGGGTTCTTTGTTTCATGTAAGGAAATGCTCGGCAGTATTGTGTTGTTGCATATGACTGGCATTCTGATCGGCTATAGGAAACATTTATTTTACTTAAATTCAATGTGTCTTCATCTCTCATATCAACTGCTATATTATTTAAAGAGATGATAATTCTATTCAATAATGACGTATAATCTTGAATAACACAGCCCTTTTTTTTTTTCAGAATCTCAGTCAGAATAATAAAAAGACAAGGGTGCTTTTTGTGTCCTTCCATCATCCATGACAACACAATAATATAACTAAGATTTATTACTTAGACAATTTAACTAAATGGGAATGGAATAATGTGCAACCAAAGTTAATGGTTTGGGAATAAATTCATTTTTTTTTTTTTTTTTACACAAAGGTGAATGTTTAGTCTTAAGTTTTCAACTCCATAAATAATTATCATTAAACTAAAATATAATGACATATTCCGATCTGCTTAACTTTATTTATCTGGTATATTAAGTTTTTAAGAATTTGGAATGATTTCGGACTCAAGAAAAGGTTTTGCAAATATTGTGCAAACACTTATATTTAGCATATAAAAACAAAAAAAATGAATCTACAACAAATTTTAACAAGACTATAATTTATTATTATCACAAAAAAAAAATATATGAACATTTCTTCAATAATCCCATAGTAATACAAAAATATAAAATATAACTGACATTAATCTGTATACTCTTTTGGTTATGGACTAGAGGTTACCACTTCTCCTGTATGCAATCATATGGATTGATTAACTAAAAGTACATTTCATTACCAATACATTGTTTATTAAATTTTGGTAACCTTGTAGAAGCTTTTATTCAAAATTATTGACTAACTATTTTTTTTTTTTTAAATGATTAATCCAATCATATGCAATACGCAAAATATTAAATTTATTTCTAATACATTTACTTTATTTATGGTCTTTAATGGGATAACCTATTCTAATTATAGGCCAGTTATCAGAAGTTACACTTACCATCTTACATTTAACTTAATGCTAACTTAAGTTATGATACAAATTTTATTCATACGTATAATTTTAAATATGAGTATTATTTAATTACTAACCAGAATTAAATATTGCATTTGAATATTCCTTCAGTAAATAAGCGTTTTAAATTATGCAATTTTAATTACTTTCTCCATTGATTTACTTGTCAAATACTAGCAATATTTAGCAGCACAATACAGATATTGATCCTAGTTACTAACGCACTATTTATACTAAAGTGGATCTTGAGGAACTAACACCTCCAATATAACCTTTATCTTGCCCGAACTTTCAAAATTAAGCACAATAATCAACACCTTCCATGGTGGAGCTATCTTTATTTTCACATGAGGAATATGGAATAACCATGAAGGTCTGTAAAGTAATCTACTACATTAAAATTTTTTTGGTGGTTTCTTGCCTCTTACTTGGGCATACAACGAACACACACCAAATACAATCCTCTCCTGGGATTTAAACGAATGAAGCATACTAAATGCTAGATAAATTCTTGATCGTCCTATCTATGAGAATCGATCACTTGGGCTATAAACATACCCGAACATTATATTTAAAATCTTCCTCTCATGGAAAACAAAGCTTTTGGGGAGATCATTTTTCATCCCACAAAATAAATACATTATAATTATTACCTATGCGAATATTAAGCATATACCAATGCTATATCTGGGCAGGATAAGTAAATACACTGATTATAATAAACTTATGTTACCGTGTATACTTTGATCAACATCTGAAATCAATGGACATCATAGACTAAAAGTATAATAATTTTAATTTTAATAAAGGAACATTCAAAAATAGTTGGTAGCATACTATCTTAAACTAAATAAAGTGGATGTGTTGTTTAAGAATAATTAGGAATAAATTCCTCAATTAATACAGTATAAATTCGTTTCAAAACTTTAACAAGAAATATTTTGTTATAGCATTTTTTTTTTTTAGTTACTTCTGATAATTTTCAATATTTATTTTACCCCTTAAATATCTAAATATTTTTCTTTTACGTATCTAACATACAAAATTTCTACCTACAATTGTATGTAATAATTAAAACATATTTTATAGATTTTTTCTTTCGAGTTAAATATCAACTTAACTATATTAAAACATACCTTTGTCATTACAAGGCTATTAAATATTCCTTGTCCATACAGACTTTAACCTATGTGATATAACAAAAAAAATACATATCATTTATAACTTAGTTTTAAACAATCATTAATTAACAAGTGCATATTCTCTCATTAGAAAATGTTTTTCTGTTGAGCAATTGGTCCAGGTGAAGAGCTTTATCCAGTCGTATTTCACGAAGCAAGTTTAAAAACAATAAACGCATGGTATTATTTCCTTTAAATAAAAGTTTTCTCTTATTTTGTGCGTTTAATAAATTAGGTAAAGAAAAATATAGCAGAATTGAAGATTAATTCTTACTTGAATTAAACTGCTACAATTTTGGATCCATAAAAAAAAATAGACTTCTAATATAGACGAATATTTGACTATAGACGATAAACATACACAATATTTTTTTTTATTGACGATACGTATACTTATTAGCTAGCTTACTTATGGACGAAAATGCGCAATTTTCCGAGAGATTATTATGAAAATAACTGCAGTCAATTTACGTGTACAGGAAGTTTTAATAATTCCAACGGATGTATAATATAATATATCATTTATTTTTATCATTAGGTCACTAAGATATTTGGTTTTGTTCATACTTTAGGAGTTATAAATTTTTTTTAATGGTAACTTCTCCGTAAGAATACCCCTATATAACTTTTCCTATATTTTCTCTGAGAAAGTTTATATTTTTTTTTTTTATTTTTTTTTAAAAATATACAGGTGCATAATTTAATCTTATTTATCATTATTATTATTTCCAGACAATTCTTGGTGAATAAAACATATTTTAACATATGTAACTACATTACTTGTAAAGGCAGACAATATTGAGAAAGAGCGCGAAAATGTTTCTAGTTGATTTGCCTTGGTTTCAAAATATTTCTTTCAATTATTATTATTTTTTTTTCTATACCAAGAAAATATCAATAAATGACATAAAGTTAATAAATAATTACTTCTCACTTGGAAATCATTTATCTTCCTTAATTTAGACATAATAACACTTTTCGTGATTCCCTTAGTTAATTCTGTCATTTTAAACTTTAGCGTGAGACAATAAATTTTTAAGTATAAAAGGTCTTTAAATAGGTAGATGGCAAAGAAAATCAGGATATCTTGTCAAAAAATTTTAGCCACACATTATATTATTAAAATTTTACTTTGATTACATTTATTTCTGCAAAATAAAATGAAAAAATTGAGTTACCAAATTTCAGCACTGTTCCTTCCTTGAAAACTAAAAGCAGACTATCTTTTTTTTTCAAAAAAAAAAAAGATCTTGATTATGAAATTGGTTGTTTCGTTTTGTTGTTGTTTTTTTTTTTACTTTAGCGACCTCTTCCAGAAAAATAATCATTTGATTATAACATAAACAAAAGAAAGGAAAAACCTATTACAATCATATAGTTTTAGTATTATTTACCTGGATTACAAAGTAATTTGACAATATAAAAAAAATAATAATAAATACATTAAATTAACAATCAGTGATGTATAATTCTTTAAACATTATTTTTTTTCTTTTTTTTTTTTAATTCTTTTTTTACAAAAAGAAATTACCAGAAGTTATTGTGCTTTATGATAAGACACTCATCCACTCTCCCCTCTACCCATCCAAAATCAATTACTGTTTAGCTTTTATACCATATTAATTTGCTCTAATTATTAATATCTCAATTAAATTATTCATGTTCTCTCTTTAAAAATGACATTGAGTTATTAAATCTATTAGTTATTCACCCAAAACATGCCAAAGTGAGTGAATAGCATACTTTATTAATCAATTATTACTATTGTTATTTTATCTTTTTATTTCTTTAAAGAATAGCATTGTTTTCCTGCAGAAATAATGCCAAGTAAACCAAGTGTCAATAACACTAGGTTACAATTCTCCCACCATTATAATAAATAAAAAATAAAATAATATATGCATTTTTAACACTTCTTATGGTATTACTAAGTTTATATCCTACTTCTTTCTTATGTCAATAAATACAGTTTAAAGGATTTAATTTTGCTTAGGATATGGTAGTAAGCTTCAGGCATTATAGGTACCTCTTGTTCCATCAGGGGTTGAGACCAAAAAGGCATTCTCACCCACTTGTTTCACAATTTCATAGGGGCCTTCATAAAGATACATGAATTTTCTAAACATATGTTTCCGGAGATTACTCACATGGGGAGTTCTAATTAAAACAAAATCATGGACTTTAAAAGGATGTGGACTGGTTTTGGAATAACGAGTACGTTTATCACCCATCTTTTTAAGGTTAATTCTGGCCAGTGCTTGGTCATGTTCCACATAATCAATGTCAAGGTCTATATTATTGATAATCCACATCATGCTGTTCCCCATATGTTTAAAAATAGGGCCCCGAAGTGAGGAACATTCCTGCGAGGTCCTTTTTAATTTAATGCCCCGCTACTTTTACTACCTTTTATATTTTTCTTTGGTATTGTTGGGATACCACTAGTAGAAGGCTGATTCTCATTCAGAATTCTACTCTTAACTGTTGGCCTACTGAGGTGGCTATTCTGTCTACCATAGGGATTCGTCCTATAATATCCTTTTTCTCTAACTAACTTCCTCCTTCCCATATGTGACCTATCTGTGAAATTGATATTACTCACCATCGGATGGGTGTCTCTATTTACCCTAATTCTATTATCAATATTCCTATCGCTGGTCTCTAACGAATCTAAAATTTCTACTACCTCTTCTATGGTATGTCTGTCAGCAGCAATCAAGATCTGCTCTATATGCCTCAGCAGATTATGGTGAATTATTCACACAATTTGTGTCTCAGATAAAGGATAAGCTGTCAAGGTTTTCAATTTGATGGCCTGACTCCTGAAAAACTGAGTATAACTACCCTTATTTACATGATATCTTTCCTGAGATATCTGATATCTCAGGTTATCTTGGCGGTCTTCCCCCCAAAAACTGGCTAACATAAGATATTTGAAGTCTCCATATGTTTCTGGTTTAATAAATAATGATTGCCACTAGTCTTTAGATGCTGCACACAAATGGTTAGCGGCAATAGCAATCTTTTCTATCTCAGATAAATGACATAAAGTGAATAACTCCTCCAGATTCTGGAGATACTCGTGTGGATTTTCCAGATATTCACCTCTAAAAAATTTTATTTTTAAGAATTTTAAGGCCATGGAGCTATTACTTTCTGGCTCTAGCATGACTTTACTTCTAGCCTCATTTAATGGATCGTATATTGATTCTACTGGATTAATTACTGTATGTAACTCAGATATTACTTGGTTATTATGACCATTATTTGTTTCCTTTACTTGAGTTTCAGATAAACCTTTACTTTGAACAACTTTTTTACTTTTTGTAAAATTATCCCTATTATAGTCTATAGCTTGCATTCGACTTTCTAATTCTAACTTATAGTTCTGCCATTCACAGTCTATTCTCTTTGAACTATCTTTTAGGCCTACATTTAAGTGTTTAATCTGTTGTTCCAATTGGTTAATAGTTTCATCTTTATCTATCCCGAATTTATCTTCTAACCTTTGATAGACTTTACTCTCACACTGAGTCATTAATTCCCCTATTTCATCTTGGAGATTATTATGTAATAGCTGTGCATTACTCTTTATTATATCATTAAAATTTTCTACTCTTCCCATAACTTGACTTAGCTCACTTTCTAGATTTTGATTAATCTCACATTGGGTTAACTCTTGAGTTTCTAGTTTAGCTATTAATCTGGTAATCTGGCTCTGACATCCTTTCACTACATTGTCAGGTGCTAAAGTTATATTTTTAACTTCCTCTTTCAAATTACTAACTTCACTTCTAGCACTGTCTAATTCTCCCTTAACCTTTTGACTGACCTGCTCGTTTTTAATCGAGGAAATTTGACATCACTGTAAATTGCTTAGTTTTTGTACTACGTTTACGGTTTTGACGTCATTTTTTAGAACGCAAAAAGTTTTATAATATACTGCCATCTATTGAATTATTTTACAAGTAAAAAATCAATAAAAAGATGATTTATGTCAAACAAAAACAAAGCACTGCCTTTTCACATCTTTTCTTGAATCTTATTGGCTGTTGAAATTTTGTAAACAAAAGAAAATGGAAAAGCTCCACCTTCTCATCATCTTTTCTTGAATCTTATTGGCTGTTAAAATTTTTATATGGCTGCCAAAAATTAAAAAGTTACGAACGCTTTTGTTTTATTTTGAAAATGATAAACGAATGTTTTAGAGCATTTTAAAATATTTTTTGATGAAATACAACTAAAATACAAATTATTTTCATATAATATGTCAAAAATAAATATTATTTTACAAAAATAGTTAAGATTTTAGCAAGAATTATTTATTTATTGCAAAGTCGGAAAAAAAAATCATAACGTGAAATTGATGATTGACGTTTCTTTTCATGTCAACCGTAACAAATATTTTTAAAATTAAAAATCAAAATTTATTTTTGAACAAACTTTCGTTTATTTTTATAATGTGAGAAATTACTAATATACTTTTTAAAAACGAAACTAAAGTGAATATATTTAAAAAAACGGTCAATAACTTTTGAAAAATTGATACATTATTTTGTGCATCGGCCAATTAAAAGCTTTGAGTGTTACCACCTGCGGCGAATGAACAATTAGTCGCTTGAAGGGTTAACTTAATAGATTCAACTCTATCCTGAACTTCTCTTTGAAATACTACTGTTTCCTTTTGATAATTTCTTATTTCCTGTACTTCATTGTTTAATACAATATATTGACTTTTAAAGTCCTGCTGGATAGCCTCAATCATATTTTATGCCCTTTCAGAATTTGTTTCGATCTTTTTCCTTATTCTTCTTTCCAGCTTTTCAGAGGCCAATTTTGATTCTTCTACATGATTTCTCAAATCTTCCCTTAAGTCCTTTATCTCCTGTACTTGATTTTGAGATGTCTCTTTGATCTCCTGCATTTGATTCTCTAATTTAATATTTAAATTTTGTATCTGACTTTTTAATTCACTATTTGATTGTTCTAATTTACTATTTGAGTTTTGGATCTGACTTTTTAATTCACTATTTGATTGTTCTAATTTACTATTTGAATTTTGGATCTGACTTTTTAATTCACTATTTGATTGTTCTAATTTACTATTTGAGTTTTGGATCTGACTTTTTAATTCACTATTTGATTGTTCTAATTTACTATTTGAGTTTTGGATCTGACTTTTTAATTCACTATTTGATTGTTCTAATTTACTATTTGAGTTTTGGATCTGACTTTTTAATTCACTTTTTAATTCACTATTTGAGTTTTGTATCTGACTTTTCAATTCACTATTTGATTTTTCTAATTTTTTCAAGAATTCCTCCAATGTATTTCTCATTAATTGATCTGGCTCATTTTCATGTTTTTCCTTTATTATTGTGGCTTCTTCTGGGTTAGCTATATCCAAATCTTCCCCTTCCTCTTTTAATTGTACACTAAAATATGGAGTCTGTGTATCAGGGGATTGTAACTCTTGGGATCCTCCCAAATCCTCAGAAATACTATGATTATCTTTGTTTTCACTCATATTAAAATTCTAACTCTTTTAGTATTTAACAGTACTGAAATATTAGCAATGAACTATTAATAAATTTATCGATAAGAAATTATTGACAAGACATCCTGCCTCCATGCCTCTCCTACCAAAAACAATCTACACCAAAAACTATGCTCTGACATTTAATATCCCTAAAGCTCCAACATTAACTACTAAATATGCTTTTTTTTTTCACATGCTTCTTGGTCCATATAAATATCATTAGATATTATGTAATATAGCATAAGTGCCAATCACAAGACCAGACAAACAGATCATCATAAATGATAAAATCATTACAGTGTTTTATGGAATTGCCTACAGACCACAACATCATAAACTGACAACTTAATTATTTATTTTTCAGTGGCAAAAGATTAGATCATATAATAGATATTCACATAATATCTTATGGCTAAAACAATTCATTATTGGCAAACATTTTTAATCAATGAATAACTAATCCATTCAAGTGCAAACAATATTAATATTGACTTCAAGAAAAGTTTACTAAATTCCTCGTGGCCAGCTATAGCCATCGAAGGCCCCACGTTGGGCGCCATTTCTAACCCACTAATAATTAATTAGTTTAATTTATTTGCACTTTTTACAGGTTGTTGTTAAGGCAACCAAAATAAAGCAACATATCCATTAATTTTCCAATATGATCTAAAATACTTTTCATATAATACAATTGTACATTCAATTCTCTTAAGCCATGCCACGATTGTAATAACAACAATAATTGATCACTTATTAATTTAAAGAATAATTATAATAATATTAATCTCAGGGTTCTTTGTTTCATGTAAGGAAATGCTCGGCAGTATTGTGTTGTCGCATATGACTGGCATTCTGGTCGGCTATAGGAAACATTTATTTTACTTAAATTCAATGTGTCTTCATCTCTCATATCAACTGCTATATTATTTAAAGAGATGATAATTCTATTCAATAATGACGTATAATCTTGAATAACACAGCCCTTTTTTTTTTTCAGAATCTCAGTCAGAATAATAAAAAGACAAGGGTGCTTTTTGTGTCCTTCCATCATCCATGACAACACAATAATATAACTAAGATTTATTACTTAGACAATTTAACTAAATGGGAATGGAATAATGTGCAACCAAAGTTAATGGTTTGGGAATAAATTCATTTTTTTTTTTTTTTTTACACAAAGGTGAATGTTTAGTCGTAAGTTTTCAACTCCATAAATAATTATCATTAAACTAAAATATAATGACATATTCCGATCTGCTTAACTTTATTTATCTGGTATATTAAGTTTTTAAGAATTTGGAATGATTTTGGACTCAAGAAAAGGTTTTGCAAATATTGTGCAAACACTTATATTTAGCATATAAAAACAAAAAAAATGAATCTACAACAAATTTTAACGAGACTATAATTTATTATTGTCACACAAAAAAAATATATGAACATTTCTTCAATAATCCCATAGTAATACAAAAATATAAAATATAACTGACATTAATCTGTATAGTCTTTTGGTTATGGACTAGAGGTTACTACTTCTCCTGTATGCAATCATATGGATTGATTAACTAAAAGTACATTTCATTACCAATACATTGTTTATTAAATTTTGGTAACCTTGTAGAAGCTTTTATTCAAAATTATTGACTAACTATTTTTTTTTTTTTAAAAATGATTAATCCAATCATATGCAATACGCAAAATATTAAATTTATTTCTAATACATTTACTTTATTTATGGTCTTTAATGGGATAACCTATTCTAATTATAGGCCAGTTATCAGAAGTTACACTTACCATCTTACATTTAACTTAATGCTAACTTAAGTTATGATACAAATTTTATTCATACGTATAATTTTAAATATGAGTATTATTTAATTACTAACCAGAATTAAATATTGCATTTGAATATTCCTTCAGTAAATAAGCATTTTAAATTACGCAATTTTAATTACTTTCTCCATTGATTTACTTGTCAAATACTAGCAATATTTAGCAGCACAATACAGATATTGATCCTAGTTACTAACGCACTATTTATACTAAAGTGGATCTTGAGAACTAACACCTCCAATATAACCTTTATCTTGCCCGAACTTTCAAAATTAAGCACAATAATCAACACCTTCCATGGTGGAGCTATCTTTATTTTCACATGAGGAATATGGAATAACCACGAAGGTCTGTAAAGTAATCTACTACATTAAAATATTTTGGTGGTTTCTTGCCTCTTACTTGGGCATACAACAAACACACACCAAATACAATCCTCTCCTGGGATTTAAACGAATGAAGCATACTAAATGCTAGATAAATTCTTGATCGTCCTATCTATGAGAATCGATCACTTGGGCTATAAACATACCCGAACATTATATTTAAAATCTTCCTCTCATGGAAAACAAAGCTTTTGGGGAGATCATTTTTCATCCCACAAAATAAATACATTATAATTATTACCTATGCGAATATTAAGCATATACCAATGCTATATCTGGGCAGGATAAGTAAATACACTGATTATAATAAACTTATGTTACCGTGTATACTTTGATCAACATCTGAAATCAATGGACATCATAGACTAAAAGTATAATAATTTTAATTTTAATAAAGGAACATTCAAAAATAGTTGGTAGCATACTATCTTAAACTAAATAAAGTGGATGTGTTGTTTAAGAATAATTAGGAATAAATTCCTCAATTAATACAGTATAAATTCGTTTCAAAACTTTAACAAGAAATATTTTGTTATAGCATTTTTTTTTTTTTAGTTACTTCTGATAATTTTCAATATTTATTTTACCCCTTAAATATCTAAATATTTTTCTTTTACGTATCTAACATACAAAATTTCTACCTACAATTGTATGTAATAATTAAAACATATTTTATAGATTTTTTCTTTCGTGTTAAATATCAACTTAACCTATAATAATTATATTAAAACATACCTTTGTCATTACAAGGCTATTAAATATTCCTTGACCATACAGACTTTAACCTATGTGATATAACAAAAAAAATACATATCATTTATAACTTAGTTTTAAACAATCATTAATTAACAAGTGCATATTCTCTCATTAGAAAATGTTTTTCTGTTGAGCAATTGGTCCAGGTGAAGAGCTTTATCCAGTTGTATTTCACGAAGCAAGTTTAAAAACAATAAACGCATGGTATTATTTCCTTTAAATAAAAGTTTTCTCTTATTTTGTGCGTTTAATAAATTAGGTAAAGAAAAATATAGCAGAATTGAAGATTAATTCTTACTTGAATTAAACTGCTACAATTTTGGGATCCATAAAAAAAAATAGACTTCTAATATAGATGAATATTTGACTATAGACGATAAACATACACAATATTTTTTTTTATTGACGATACGTATACTTATTAGCTAGCTTACTTATGGACGAAAATGCGCAATTTTCCGAGAGATTATTATGATAATAACTGCAGTCAATTTACATGTACAGGAAGTTTTAATAATTCCAACGGATGTATAATATAATATATCATTTATTTTTATCATTAAGTCACTAAGATATTTGGTTTTGTTCATACTTTAGGAATTATAATTTTTTTTTAACGGTAACTTCTCCGTAAGAATACCCCTATATAACTTTTCCTATATTTACTCTGAGAAAGTTTATATATATATATTTTTTTTAAAAATATACAGGTGCATAATTTAATCTTATTTATCATTATTATTATTTCCAGACAATTCTTGGTGAATAAAACATATTTTAACGTATGTAACTACATTACTTGTAAAGGCAGACAATATTGAGAAAGAGCGCGAAAATGTTTCTAGTTGATTTTCCTTGGTTTCAAAATATTTCTTTCAATTATTATTATTTTTTTTTCTATACCAAGAAAATATCAATAAATGACATAAAGTTAATAAATAATTATTTCTCACTTGGAAATCATTTATCTTCCTTAATTTAGACATAATAACACTTTTCGTGATTCCCTTAGTTAATTCTGTCATTTTTAACTTTAGCATGAGACAATAAATTTTTAAGTATAAAAGGTCTTTAAATAGGTAGATGGCAAAGAAAATCAGGATATCTTGTCAAAAAATTTTAGCCACACATTATATTATTAAAATTTTACTTTGATTACATTTATTTCTGCAAAATAAAATGAAAAAATTGAGTTACCAAATTTCAGCACTGTTCCTTCCTTGAAAACTAAAAGCAGACTATCTTTTTTTTTCAAAAAAAAAAAGATCTTGATTATGAAATTGGTTGTTTCGTTTTGTTGTTGTTTTTTTTTTTTTTACTTTAGCGACCTCTTCCAGAAAAATAATCATTTGATTATAACATAAACAAAAGAAAGGAAAAACCTATTACAATCATATAGTTTTAGTATTATTTACCTGGATTACAAAGTAATTTGACAATATAAAAAAAATAATAATAAATACATTAAATTAACAATCAGTGATGTATAATTCTTTAAACATTATTTTTTTTTTACTTTTTTTTTTTTTTAATTCTTTTTTTACAAAAAGAAATTACCAGAAGTTATTGTGCTTTATGATAAGACACTCATCCACTCTCCCCTCTACCCATCCAAAATCAATTACTGTTTAGCTTTTATACCATATTAATTTGCTCTAATTATTAATATCTCAATTAAATTATTCATGTTCTCTCTTTAAAAATGACATTGAGTTATTAAATCTATTAGTTATTCACCCAAAACATGCCAAAGTGAGTGAATAGCATACTTTATTAATCAATTATTACTATTGTTATTTTATCTTTTTATTTCTTTAAAGAATAGCATTGTTTTCCTGCAGAAATAATGCCAAGTAAACCAAGTGTCAATAACACTAGGTTACAATATACACACATCCTAAATACTTGTAAAAGTACAAAAAATATAAATAACAATTAGTGTCAATTGTTAATACAGAGTTTAATATAAATAAATAAAAACAAATAATATTTCCAAGCGCCTTCAACTCTTACGAGTCCTTATTAAGCCAGTGTAAACAATTCTATTTTCTCCTAGGTGATGAATCTAACATTTCATTGTATTGGCCAGGAACAACTAATTGGAAAGCTGGTTAATTTTGAATTCATAGCACAAGATGAATTTTGTATAATATATGATTCTTTAATCTTGCGTTTTTTATCATGTGTTTCATTCATTAATATTGTAAAATCCTTTGGACTACATATATGGCCTGTATTATTTTGGTGAACATAAACAGCTGAATAAACTGTATCATCTTCTCTTGCTCTATTATAAGTATATTTATGTTGTTGAAGGCGATATTTAATATTTGTTTTGGTTTCTCAAACATATATTGCACTACAATTTATTTGTGGGCATCTAATAGAGTATACAACACTGCTTTTATCCTCCTTATTTATTATTTCCTTAGAATTATTTATTAACCTATTAAGGTTAGGTGGAGTTCTCCATGCTAATCGAAAATCTTGACTTAAAACTTTAATTATACTTTTATTAATATTGGGAATAAAAGCTAATGACATCCATGGTTTATTATTCATATTTATATGGTCACTATTATGATGTTATTTATAATGCTTCAATACAGTAGATAATAGCATTTGTTTATTATAACCCACTTGTATTAAATCTTGCATATAACATTTTATACTATCTTTCATAAACATTTCATTTGAACACAGTCGTTGATTACGTGTTAAAAAAGCTCTAAAGCCAGCTAATTTGTGTACTAAAGGAACATTAGATGTTGGATGAATGTAACCTCTATTATCTATATGTTTTACAACCATTTTATATACTAATTTATCATCTATCCTTGATATTTGCAAATCTAGGTATTTAATACTAGAATTGTCTTCTCTTTCTATTGTCCAAACTAAACCATCCTGGTTCTGCAAACTATCAAAAATTTGCTTTATAATGTCTGGTAGCCCATATATCAAAACATCATCCACATATCTACAATATAATGTGTTTTCATTTCTTACTAATATGGGATGCACAATTCGCTGTTCTATATTATCTACAAACAAATTACTTAATAATCCACTTACAGCCAAACCCATTAGCCATCCTTTTTCCATTCTATATAAGTTACTACCATGTGCTGCAACAATATCATTGCTTATCCAAATTAAAACATCTATAATGAAAGATATTTTATCCTGTGGCATTTCTTTAGCACACAATTTATCTCTCAAAATTGTAATAGATGCAGATCGATCCACTGATCCATATAATTCCACCACATCCAATGAAACAAACTTGTACTCCTTAATTATAGCTGTTTTATTAAGTATAGTAACACAATCAAATGACGATTTTAATGTATATTTTCCAAACCCAACAAAATCCACTTAACTAAAATTTTTGCTAGCTTTTGATAATATGACCTTGTAAAATCCATCATTAATCTTAAAGGAGCATTAAGCTTATGTGTTTTTACATTCGCAAACATTTGCAGAATAAAAGTTGCTGATGGATAAACTTCCCTATATTCTTTATTAGTAAGAAACATTTTACCACGTGCTCTTAAAATCTTTGAAACAAACTTATCTTTCATAGCCTTTATATTATAATTTTTAATTCTAATAAAATTCAATTTCTCTATTTGTTTAAGTTTAAAGTGTATCTGTAGCCATTAATGCAACTTGTGTTTATTTTCTTTAAGAGATCACTGTTGTGAGTTTAATATTATTCCAAATTCTTGTAAAGCCGCTGTTTCTATAATCAATTTATTCAAATTAATTATAGTATACGTAATAGAATTAATGCCACGAATATAATACAAAGAACTTTAGTTCATTTTTTATTGAAGGATAGCAGAAAAGAACTTTTTTCGATAATAAAGAAAGAGAAAATACTACAACAGTTTTATTCATTACCGTTATATACAGAATTTTGGTTTAATAAATTTAAAAAAGATATGCAGTCTAAGTATTCAAAGAAATTTGAGTTTTTATTATATAAGCAAAAGCATATTAAATTGCGAAATAATAATCAACAAGTAGTTAATTTATCTAAATATAAAATTCCGGATAACATAAGTGAAATTTTATCATTTGGGCCTAGATATGTATATAGTTCGTGGAAAAATGCAAAGGCTGAAGTAATTGCAGATGTGGAAGCAGCATACGACGGTATTATTACTAAAGAAAATGTTATTAAAGTTATTTCTCCGAAAATTTATGCATTATCTAGTAAATTGAATTATAGTAAACAGCATGCTTTGAAAGATGTTAAATTATTTTTAAATAATAACCAGCTGATTTGTTCTAAGGAAGATAAATCACATAGATTTGTATTAATGGATAAAGATACATATGAAATTAAACTTAAACAACAAATAGAGAAATTGAATTTTATTAGAATTAAAAATTATAATATAAAGGCTATGAAAGATAAGTTTGTTTCAAAGATTTTAAGAGCACGTGGTAAAATGTTTCTTACTAATAAAGAATATAGGGAAGTTTATCCATCAGCAACTTTTATTCCACAAATGTTTGCGAATGTAAAAACACATAAGCTTAATGCTCCTTTAAAATTAATGATGGATTTCACAAGGGCATATTATCAAAAGCTAGCAAAAATTTTAGTTAAGTGGATTTTAGATTTTGTTGGGTTTGGAAAATATACATTAAAATCGTCATTTGATTGTGTTACTATACTTAATAAAACAGCTATAATTAAGGAGTATGAGTTTGTTTCATTGGATGTAGTGGAATTATATGGATCAGTGGATCGATCTGCATCTATTACAATTTTGAGAGATAAATTGTGTGCTAAAGAAATGCCACAGGATAAAATATCTTTCATTATAGATGTTTTAATTTGGATAAGCAATGATATTGTTGCAGCACATGGTAGTAACTTATATAGAATGGAAAAAGGATGGCCAATGGGTTTGGCTGTAAGTGGATTATTAAGTAATTTGTTTGTAGATAATATAAAACAGCGAATTGTGCATCCCATATTAGTAAGAAATGAAAGCACATTATATTGTAGATATGTGGATGATGTTTTAATATATGGGCTACCAGACATTATAAAGCAAATTTTTGATAGTTTGCAGAACCAAGATGGTTTAGTTTGGACAATAGAAAGAGAAGACAATTCTAGTATTAAATACCTAGATTTGCAAATATCAAAAATAGATGATAAATTAGTATATAAAGTGGTTGTAAAACATATAGATAATAGAGGTTACATTCATCCAACATCTAATGTTCCTTTAGTACACAAATTAGCTGGCTTTAGAGCTTTTTTAACATGTAATCAACGACTGTGTTCAAATGAAATGTTTATGAAAGATAGTATAAAATGTTATATGCAAGATTTAATACAAGTGGGTTATAATAAACAAATGCTATTATCTACTGTATTGAAGCATTATAAACAACATCATAATAGTGACCATATAAATATGAATAATAAACCATGGATGTCATTAGCTTTTATTCCCAATATTAATAAAAGTATAATTAAAGTTTTAAGTCAAGATTTTCGATTAGCATGGAGAACTCCACCTAACCTTAATAGGTTAATAAATAATTCTAATGAAATAATAAATAAGGAGGATAAAAGCAGTGTTGTATACTCTATTAGATGCCCACAAATAAATTGTAGTGCAATATATGTTGGAGAAACCAAAACAAATATTAAATATCGCCTTCAACAACATAAATATACTTATAATAGAGCAAGAGAAGATGATACAGTTTATTCAGCTTTTTATGTTCACCAAAATAATACAGGCCATATATGTAGTCCAAAGGATTTTACAATATTAATGAATGAAACACATGATAAAAAATGCAAGATTAAAGAATCATATATTATACAAAATTAATCTTGTGCTATGAATTCAAAATTAACCAGCTTTCCGATTAGTTGTTCCTGGCCAATACAATGAAATGTTAGATTCATCACCTAGGAGAAAATAGAATTGTTTACACTGCCTTGATAAGGACTCGTAAGCGTTGAAAGCGCTTGGAAATATTATTTGTTTTTATTTATTTATATTAAACTCTGTATTAACAATTGACACGAATTGTTATTTATATTATTTTTATATTATATACAGAAGTATTATTTATTTATTTATAAAAGTACAATAATTTATAGCTACATATATCTCATTATTAGCGACTAATCATAACTCCAGAAAAAAAAGTTTCAGAATAAAAAAAGTGAATTATTCAGTGATTCTATAAATCAGTAGTAAAACGTAAATGCTTCCACATATATAACATGATAGGTCAAAAATCTGTTTATTTAACTTCTTGTAATACTATCTTTAACTCCTTTTGCATCATAGTTTTTTTCCTGAAAGATTTTAAAACCTTGTCTAATTATAGCTGTATATATTTTATTTTAAGCTCATAACTCCCAATAAAAGCAATTAATATCACACCTATTTAGAATGTCTTTGAGCTAACCTTAATAATTTAAATGGGGCTTGCCTATTTTATAAAACTCATATTCAAAGCCACCAAAGCATATATTTTAAGAAGTCTATTACTATTCATTCATTTTACATGCTTAATAACAATCAAACCTTATGCTATCAATAATCTCAACCTGTAGTCAAGACAAAGATCTTAAAGATTGCAACTTGACTAAGAAGGATGAGATTCATAATGCAAAGAAGTTTAAACAAATTTCATTAATCAGACAAATATAACCGGTTCTGAAAGCAGACTAATAAATAAGTCAATTACAACTTTCAGATTCTGAAAGCAGATTAATAAATAGTCATTTATGACTTCTAAATTTCATGTAAAGTATACATTTACTAAGACAATAAAGAAAATTATTCAAGGCTTTAATATGTTTATAAATATGGATGCTTATTCTATCAAAGATTTGTCCTTACAATAATAGTTTATTAACATCGTATACATAATACTGATTGGTATTTTGATCTTGGCATCATACATTCTGAATATTATTGAGCATCCTTAAATGAAATTTGTACAGTATCTTCATCTTATAATGTTAGGAGATCTATGACACTTTCTTACAATAAATATGGAAGAATATGTCTTATATACAATTAATGTAGTCTAAGTAATTCTATCATTATAGTAAAATTTTTTGCATTGTATGACTTGGTAGAGTGGCAGACTCTGGAACTCAGATCCATGGAATGTGACCCAACTATCATGTCCAGTGCTGAAACTATTTATGAACTCTTGAAAAATCAATTGATCAATTTTTTTTAATGAAAAACTCTATTTTTAACTTGTTAAATGCATCAGCTTTACATTGAAGACTATGTTGCACTGTGATATTCAAGGTTATCTTACATGTGTACTCATATATATATATATATAAACAAAAAAAGACTTATAAATCCAATAAATAATATTATATTTCAACCAGAGGACTCTTAAGAATATTTATTTATTTCATTGTATATCGAAAAAGTCATTGATAGAGAATGGATTATTATTTTAAAAATATGATCCCCTGATAAAGAATTTTTGATTAAATGGAAAGGCTGCAAACCTCTTGCACTTATTATAATTATAATTCTTATCTAGCAGTTAATCAGATGCTGTGATGGTTGTAAAATTTCCAAGAGCATCAATCTTCTCATAGAAGTTTAGAAATCATTAAGCTATTTTGTAAAGATATGAAGAGATGATACATTTTGGAATAATTCAAAGAACAACATTACAAAACAGAAAAGAAAGAAAATACGATCTGAAAAGCAAGATGTGATAAAATAGAAATGAAAGAAATTAAATGATTATAAGTTTCTTGTGAGAAATTAAAAAAGATGTATCTTGTCATCAGGTAAGAAAGTAAAGAGATGGTTGGATAAATTATTAGTTATTAGTAAAATTTTAATTAGATAAGATTTAAATTATTTCAATACTAATTTACTCTTTCAATAGGTTCAAATTAGTGTGTTTCCTTAAAGAAAATTTGTTTCTGAAAAAAATATAGATGTCCAAATTTAAATATGAATAACATCCTCTAATTGATATTAGAGTTTATTTGTTCATTTTTTTCATCTTTCTACAAATTATAATTGGAATGTCTTCATTTAAGAATTAATTTACATTGACATATTTCTTTGTAAAGAAGAAAAATATTTAAAAATATATATTGTTGCAGAATAGAAAGTAAGATAATAATAAAAATGAAACACAAATAGATTACTATAAATCCATATATATATATATATATATATATATATATAATAAAAATAAATAATAATAAAAAAAAAAAAAAAAATAAGAGAGCAAATCTTTACACTTTAATGGTTTAACGGTCAGGCTTCAATCTACTTCACTCTCCAACTGCTCATCCAAACCATTAAAAATCTAATGATGGATCAACCAAATCCATTCCAATATTATTGTCATGCCCATGTTGACTTTAAGTCATTCTGATGCCTCATATATAGGACCTTATCCATTTAAATACACAGAAGAGGGATGGGCAGAATACAGGCTGAATTTGCAATATTTTAAATACAACTATATTTTATATACTTGAAGTTTAGCTGCAATATAGGGGATTTGAACACAGACTTTCAAGCTACCTTCAACCAAACACGTGAAAAAAGATAAATAATCTCCAATAACATATTTCATGCTGAACCAGTACTCATTAGTTGGTTTCAGATCATCATCTCCCACCCATATGTATAATCAGTGGTCAGTTTATGTTAAGATAGCAAATCTGTACACTTTAATGGAAGGCTTCATTCTACTCTACCCTCCAACTCTTCAGCCATCCATACCATTGAAAATCTGTTGATGGAATACCTAAATCTTTTGTTAATTCCAATATTATTGTCAAGCCCATGTTGACTTTAAGTCATTCTGACTCCTCATACATAGAATAATGAAGGGTCAGAATGATAAAGTCGACATGAGCAGACAATAATATTGGAATTAACAAGAAATTTGGGTGTTGCATCATCAGATTTTCAATGGCATGGATGGCTGAAGAGTTGGAGGGTGGAGTAGATCGAAGCCTATATGTATATATGTATAAATTATTAATCAATGTCTGTATTCCAATTATAATAAAATATATATAATTATTCAAAACAATATTGTTTTGAATAATTATATATATATATATTATTGTACCCTAATATAATGTTTTGTTTAATTTCCCTTTTTAGTTTAATTATAAAAACAAATACATATCAAAATACTGAAATTAAGGTATAATAATAAATAATTCAATTTTTGAATTATTTCTAGACAAAATAAGTAGTAAAGCTATCTGTGAAGTGAAAAAATTATAGAGAACAGATATATTTGTCTAATTTGAATTTTTTAAAATTTACTTGACATATTTTGATTCCTAAATATAGCAACAGAAGTCTAATGATATTAAAAATTGACTTGTGCAATTATACTCACATTCTAAATTAAGAGAGATTAAAAAAATAAAGCTTTTTATTATTTGTGATATCAATACCAAAAAAATAAGAATTTTTTTCTTCGTGAATTTAATGCCTATATTGATAAAAATATGCAAATGTTAAGAAAGATGACTAAAGTATTTGCATTACATCTGCAAAAATAGGCAGCCAGTTTTCCAAAAAGTTTCAAAAATATATTTTAGATAATAAAAATAAGTTAAACTATGATACAAGTTTGTTTCTAAGTAATATGAGATAGAATTATGTTTTAGTTTGTTCTTGCTAAAGATTATATTCAGATTATAAGAAATTTTTTTATTGTTTAGTTAAAAAGTTGAACAATGTTTTTATAGAATTAGGAGTAAGAATAATTTTATAGTAATATCTGTTATTTATTGATCAGATATTAACTTGCCATTTCACTCTCTTACGTCTTTATTTCTAATGGAGAATGTAGCATCTGATTCAAAAAGTTTCTTTTGCAGGTTGAGTCTTGATTTGATTTGTGTTTATCACATGAATATCTGGAATAGTCATATTGTGATTTAAATTGTTTCATACCAAACTAAATAAAATCATCTTTTATACTAGATAGTTTATTCATAACAGATGAAGAAAAGTTAAATGAAAATTGTAGGGTAACTAGTTAATCTCCTGTCAAATCTTTACATCAATTTTTTTTAAGTACATTAATTCATTATTGCTCATGTTTTTCTCAATTATGAATCTTCAGAGTCTTCAATAAATTTTTTTTTATCAAAAATCATCAGTTTGACTTTACTGTGTTACCATGAGTTATAATGTGATACTGTGATGAATTTTCAATGTAACAGATGTATGTTAAAGTTTTCCAAATCTTCCACAAATTAGAAAATTATTATTAAGGCAAATATATGCTATATGATGGGAATAGAAGTACTTGAACTAAATAGTCTATTTTTTTATTGTGAAGTATTCATAGAAACTTGCCAAAGATTAATATATATTGAAAAAGTGAGAAAATGAAACTTTTGGTATTCTGGCATTATTAAAAATATCTCTTCAGTAATTATTAACTTTAAAGTATATATTGAAAGTTTCTTTTATACTTGAATGGTTTAAATAGCTAGATATAGAAATAAAGATTTTATTTCTCTTAAAGGAGCATTTTTATCTGTAACCATGCTAGGGAGATTATTTATATTATTCAGATAATTTCAATCATTATTTTATATTTAGCATTCTGGCAACAAATATTCTCATTGGCTTTAGTAGGCTAAACTAGTGTTTTGACACTTGAAATGCTTTTAAATTGTTGACCATTATTAATGATATCTTTAAAAACAATAATCTTCTCTTTATTAGCCAAAGTGGTGTTTATGAAAAATTTTGAACACATAGCATAATTAGAAATTTCTTTAAAACAGTTGTAATTTTTTTTTTTTTAATAAAAGTCTTATTGGAGTAGAAGCTATTTGTATACAACTAGCCCAAGCCAAAATGAAAGTTTATTAATAGAAATTTTTAGTGATTTTTTTTAGGTAAATGACAAGGTTAGTCTTTAAAGTAATCATAAAACTAATACAAAAAAACTTCTACATTAATTTAAATATAAAAAAACAACACATTATGACACAATTTATACATTTCAACCAATTTGTTAATATACATGTTTTTAAAATCTTTTTCAATAAATCAAATAATTAATAAAAATAGTAGACTATTATATTAATATACAGGTAAAATATTATTAATTCAACATTCCTCATTCCAAGACTTTTTTAAATTTGAGATTTCAAGAAAGGATTTTCTATTTCTTATATTGTACCATGGGAAAAAAGTCAGGCAATTTACTGCAATTGGACACTAATAAATATTGGCTGATTTTTAAAAAATTTGCTTTTGTTTGTAAGTGTGTGTAGAAACTTATTTATTTATGCAAAAGATTAACGCTAATTTTGAAAAGTTTTATTTAGAAAATTGTTTTTGAATAATAAGTATTTGGATTAACAATATTCTATGTATATACCTAACTATAGATAAGCAGAACTTAAAAGTCCACTGAGGACAAAACCATTATCAAAAGCTGTCAAAGAAGAACAATGTATAAGAAGTCTATAATTATTTAGGTCCATAAATTATGGATTGTTAAGTAGTCGTCTATTATTGTTTATTATCCAGCTAAGTATACCTTGCTTTCAATTCACTGACTAATTGTTTGGATGATTTACTAAGTTGAATACGGATGAGTTACCTAAAAGAAAACTCCAAGGAACATTTTACCAAACCTGGATTTAAAACTATAATACATATATACAAAAATGAAAACTTTATATAGATATAATTTTCAAGTAAAAAAATTATTCGATTTTAAAGCTCAGTGAAATTCAATACAAAAAGCTCTTTATTAAAAGTGAATGACAGAATAATTTAATATCAATTATAGCTGTCTAATAAAATATTTTCTTTGAAAAAAAAAAGGAAAGGCTACTAAGCAATTAAAAATAATAGGCAATACTCATTTTGTAGCTGAATTATAATTTTATTTCTCCAATAGTTATAATAACAGAATTGACTGCGTTTAAAAAGCAAATCTAAATTATAAATATAAATCAAGAAAATTTCAGCCAGTATAAATTAAAACAAAAACTACAATTATCTAAGGGAGCAAAAATGAATTGTGAAAGAGGAAAATATAAATTAAAAAGAAAAACGAAAGCTTCAAACATCACAATTCCTGAAATGTATAAAGAAAGAAATTTCGAGGAAGAACAAAATTATAACAATGTACTGATGGGGAATTTAGAAAAATTACCTGAAATTGATTCCAAAATTGTTCGGATTTTTACAAGCTCTACTTTCACAGGTAAATTAATTTGAAAATCAGCAATTTTGAGTTACTGTATATGTATACGATGATATTTAAGCAATAGATTAATTATTGAATTGAGATTATAACATAAAACAAAATAATGAATGCGTACAGTATTCATTACTGAAAATTTAGATTTGATCATAATTATTAGTTTGGACATTTAAACTTGATAAAAAATTAAACTTAGAATGTAGAATGATATTTAAATAATTCGTAAAATATATTGATTTTTATTTATATTCAACAAATAAATAAATGAATGAATGTATATAAGTTTTTTAAATCTAATTTATAATTACCATTTAATAAATTATTTGACTTGCTGCTAGTGCTGTGCGAAGGGGTAGTTTTGGAGCTCAAGGTCCATGGATTGCGACTTCAGTTCAATCATATTCAGGGATTGAACTTCTTATAAACTTCCAAGCAAAAAAACAAAAACAAAAACATTTTTTAAAATAATTTTTCTCATAGATCTTATTTTTGACATGATATGCTTTTCCAACATCTAAAATAAATATACTAGCTTTGTGTGTATTTCGTGTAGTCATTTACTGTACGATTATATATTTTCTTTTATCTCATTTTTATATTCATAAATTTTGTTTTAATTAATAGATTTTTAAAATATATTTAATATCATGAATCAGAATATATCCTTTACAGAAGCAAACTTTATGCTATTTCTGCTTTCCTGCCTATTGTAAGTTTGAGTAATCATTAGAAGCTAGATGACTATGGTTATTCCAGCTAGAGTTGTCCTATTCAACTTTCAAAATTGATTTCTGTCTTATGACATTCATCAATGAGGAATTTGGGTTCTGATTGCACTAGAATTTTTTAGATCTAATGCAACTTTTATTTTGGCACCATTTCTTTCTTTTTTTTTTTGTAATATCTAGATATCAGGCCGAAATTACCCCCCCCCCATTCTACTTGTTTGAACAGAAGCCAGTTTGCTTGCATAATTATATAGATCTGTTATACATTTAGCATCTATATATTTTTATTTCCTCAGTTTTTAATAACAGTAGGCACTTCTATCTTTTAGACAACATTGGTACAAAAGCAGAAAAAATATATGGCCCAAGACTTTTCAAGAGGATACTTTGTAAACATTCAAAAACTCTCCATATAGTAGTGCCACCTTGTGCTAACCAGAGTATTCAATGGATGCTAGAAGGCTTGTACATAAAATCCCTATCTAGTGCCTAATAGGATAATGGTGGCTATGGTTGTTAAAGAGCCAAAGTCACCAAAATGTATGGATGCTGAATTGAGTTCAGACCCATATGACTATATAAGCTATTGAGCTTAGATTGAAAATATTATTGTTTTCAATTTCATTCTCATAGTTTTGTAGTGAAGTAGAGATAAAAGGTGGCTGCTGGAAGGTTGCAATAGATCCTAAGATCTAGGTGCAGTGCTCTCAGATCCAAGGCTCCTCACTGATGAAGGCCACAAGCCAGAAACTAGCCTGGGAATATTGGATGAGGAGGCACTAGACAGGGATTTTATGCACAAGCCTTCTGGCATCCATTGATTATTCTGGTTAGCACAAGGTGACACTACTATATGGAGTTTTTGCCTGTTTACTAACAGCTATGTGCTAGCATGAGATGGTGATCATGTGATGTTTTAGGATACTTTGTGATGTGATGCACTATGACTTCCCCTTATACAGAGTTAGGAATCTCTCAACAACTATGTCCAGAAAAACCTGTTAACCAATTTAACTTATCTTTCCATTCTCCACCCTAATTTTTCCCATATTCTTCTCTATCCTGCTCCATCCCATTTCCATGACATATTGTCAACTCCATGACTTTTATATCTAAATACCCATTATCTTTTCCCAAATCCAGCATAAAAAACAATAACCCACTTTCTGTATAATCTTTGTTTATATTTATTCTTCCATAACTTCATTATTTGTACCCTTTCTGCTTTCAGGCATTTACATTCAATTAACAAATGCTTAACATTTTCTATGCCTGCCTTACACAATTTGCATTTTTCCATTTATATATATATATTCCCTTGTTGCTAAAGATCCCATTTGAGTCTTAAACAGTAAACTACTTTCCTTGCTATTATCATAAATTAACTCGTACCCAATATTCCATTTACTTCTATATATATTTAAACTGTTTTTACTCTCCATACTAGCTCTCCATCTCTCCAATTCTCTATTCTTTATTAATGCATCTTTTCTTCTATCCCATTCCTTAACACTATAATACTCAACAATTGTCCTAACAGAATCATCCCACCTTTTGTATAAGTATACTGACATAAATTCTTTATCCAAATCTTATGCATATCACATTACCTTTCTCACCCATCTTGTTGCCTGCATTTATTCATAACCCAATTAAATACTAATTTGGTTATTCTTTTATTATCCATAAACTGCAATCTACCGAACATTTTCATTTTACTTTTTGCATCTCTCATATAAAAACTTGACCATCCAATTTCTTCTTGAATTTCCTTCTTTGCCATCAATGCATGTCTTCCTACTTCTCTTTGTATTAAGTAATCTAATACCTCTTTACTAACACACAATGCATTGTTACTATATGTTAACCCTGCTATTGCCACTTTCATACAATTCTAGCTACATCATATTTATTACATGAGAACACTGCTAATTTCTTTATCATTTCCTTTCTTTTATTTTTTTAATTTATCTTTTTTTTCTTCCATTTATCCAAGCAATTTTTCTGATTACTTAAGACAATTCCCAAATAGTTATATCCATTTATCACACTTAACTTTATATTCTCCAATAAAAATTCTTTTATTTTTCTTTCCCCAGTATTAATCATCATTACTTTTAATTTTTCATCACTAAATTTAATCCCCATCTCTTTACACACCTTTTCACATGTCCTCAGCATAACTTCCATATCTTCTCTTCTTTCTGCACATAAAAAGACAGCATCCTCAAATAAACAATCTGACAATGAATATACTCCCTTGCCACCTATTAATGGTATCTCTACCTCTCTTTGTAGTCTTTCTATTGCTCTCTCCATTTCTCTCAACTACAACAAAAACAAAATAGGTGACACAGGGCATCATTGCCTTAGTCTCACCTCATTTTTAACTTTAACTAATTCTATATGCCCTAATTGATATGTATAGTAATTATTTTCATGTAATTTTTTAATAATGTCAACTAAAGCTCTATGCATTCCCAAATTTACTAAACTTACCCATAATCTATTTCTATTTATCATATGCCTCTCTGTATCTATAAAAATCATATATAACTGTCTACCTGTATTCCTACTCATATCCATAATTGTGTAACTACAAATAAACTATTTCCTATATTCTTATCTGATTGAAAACCTCCTTGCATTTCTCCCACTATATTATTTTCTTCAATCCATTTGCAACCCTTCCAGCCACCATATATGAGAAAACTTTATATATCACTGATATTACTACTATTGATTTATAATTGTTTAACTTTCTATGATTTTTACTCTTTCCTTTAAATAATACCCTTATTCTTATATTACTCCAACTACCTGGAAAATCTTCTGTGCGACCTTATTAAAACATGATAATTTTACTTTTGCCTTACACCCTAAATTTATTATCATCTCTGCTAACCATCCATCCAAACCTCTTGCCTTTCCACTTTTCAATTTCTTACCAGCATCACTCAGTTTATTTTATGTAAACCTAATATTCCCATTACAATATGCTTTCATGTTTGCTGTCACCTGCCCTTCACTTCTAATATCTTTTCACTATCCATTACATACTTATTTAAGATTATCTCTAATTTTTCTCTAGAGATACATTCTATTCCCTCATCATCTAGAAATACTATTTCTCTCTCCCTTACATTCATTCTTTTAATGTATTTCCAAAATTTTTTACTCCCATCTCTTCCACTTTTATTAATATCTTCCAACAATTTACTATTCAATTTCATTCTCTCTCTATAATTATCTATTTTAGCCAACTTCTTTTTTTCTAAGCACTTTTTCCATTTAGCATTAACATCTTTTTCACTTTCTTTGTTCTTAATAGCACACATATTCTATTTTTTCCATTTAGCATTAACATCTTTTTTACTTTCTTTGTTCTTAATAGCACACATATTCTCTGCATACTTTTCCTCTCTCTTTCCTATTACTTTTATTCTTCTGAATATTCTCATCTAAAACCTTATTTGCCACTTTTTCTATTTCACCACACCAGCCTTTATACTCACCACCAACCAACTCTTCCATGGTTTGTTCAACTTTTATTTTATACTCTTCTAACTTATTTTTATCATCCACATCTTTCACTATCCTTTCTCCTTTTATTATTATTTTCCATCACATTGCTAATTATTTCTATTATAAAGAAGTTATGATCACTATTACATAATCTCTCTTCATTATCAAACATTTTAATTTTTTGTACTTTATTCATTCCCTCTTTCTCTACTAATACATACACTATTGTGTGGAATATATTAGTTTTAAACCATGTGTATTGTCCCTTATAAATATTTGATAAATTTCCAATGCTCAAATTCACTCTCTGACAAAAAATCTTCAAAGCTGCCCATTCTTATTACCTATATCATCAATTTTTTCAAATGCCCATTCACATCTCCTATAACCATTATACTATTCCCTTTTTCTTTGAAACTCTCTATACCTTTAACTAGGCATTCATATATGCTACTGTTCCATGCCATTATAGTGTGACTATCTCCAATGACTATATATACTATAGCCACCATCCATTCTTGTCTTCCTAATCTTATCTCAAACCACAAATGTTCTTGACATTTAACAGTATTTAAATTTTTTTATTATTCAACTCCTATACCACCACATATTTTTTCTTTTTCTTTTCTATTTATACCCTGCTTGCAGAATAGGTTCTTCTTCTCTTACATGTGTTTCCACTACTGCTAATACTTCAAGCTCTTATTTTTAATTGCTTTGTTTAATTCCAGCCACTTTTCTGGTCTCCTACCACCTTGCATATTCAAATATTCAATTTTAACAATTTTTTTTCTAACTACTCTTTTATAAATTCTTTTGATTATTCTCCATTACATTTATAAATAACTTGTTACCATTAATTTTATAGACCCATTCCTCTCCACATCTACATTTATATCTAAATCAGCTACCCTTTGATTATTACTTACATTCTGTCCAATCTTCTTTCTGATAACACTGCCACTTAAAACAGCACCTCCCTTTATAAGTTTTCCAAACAATATTCTTTATAAATAAAACTCCCTAAAACTTCACTTCCTTGTTTTTCTAAGTGCAATCCATCTTTATTACACAACTCCCTCTTTCCAATAAAAAAATCCCACACATCTACAAACATGACATCACTTCTCTCACACAATTTTTTCAATCTCTCATTTATAGAACATGCCCTATCTAACATATATCTCGTCAAATCTTGGTACTAATCCAACTATTCCTAGTCCCCCTTTAATCTTACTCAAATTTCTAATGAAATTCTATGTACTCATCCATTACTTTTTCTGATGGTTCTGACACATTATTAGTCTCTACCATAACCTACATATCTCTATCCCTTGCTTCTTTATTTTATCTGTAACATCCATAATTCTAGCTCCAGGCAAACATACTCTTACATACCTGTTTCTATTTTCCCTTCTAATTATATCTCCACATTCTCTAATATATGAATCTCCTATCAATACTGTCTGATAGTCTATTTCTCTGCTTTATCCATAACATTCTCTATCACCTTCTGGCTTTCCTTATCTACTTCTTCCTTATCATTGCTACTCAATAATTCCTACATCTGCTAACATTTCATCTAATGATTTTAATTTTGCTTCTACATCCATTACCTCTTCCTCTATTTTACTTATTCTTTGGCTAACCATCTCTATCTCAGTACTACTTTTTTCACATCTTTTAGCTTATTTACACACTATCTACATAACCATAAACCTGTTACATTCTTCCTAGTCTTATTTAAACATTTCCAAGTGATAAATCTCATCACATACAGTACACTCTATCACAGCACACCTAATTACTTTCTGACCATTATATATGCATTGTGGAATACAAATGCAATCCATATTCCTTATTTTTTAAGTCACCTACTCTATATCTGACTTTATACTTCCTCTCCTACTCCTTAAACCCCAATTTCATGGAAGGATAAAAACTTTACTTTCTTACAATGATGATCGATCAATAACCATATGTTTTCTGACTGTAGGCCTCCAAAACATTATTGTTTTTTCCTCAAATAAATCTCTCCCTTTCTTAAATTAAAAAACATTCTTTAGTAGCAAACTTACTAAAAAAACAACTAATCTCACATACAACTTAGTTATAAAATATCCTTACATTAACACACTTTCAATAAAATAATTTTTTTTACTTCTATATTTAAAATGGTGAAAAAAAAAACACTTTCTAAATGTTAACAATTCCCGATTTTTCCAAATTCAATTATACCTATCTTTCATGATCACAATTTACTCTCCATTTTCATACAACAAGCAAACAATCTTTGTATTGATGATCTCAGATGATTAATCAAATAAAAAAAGTAAGCAAGTTCGATGATCTCAGATGATTAATCGAATAAAAAAAGTAAGCAAGTTCAACTTAGGTTTCAACACAGAGTAAAAATGTCCCCCCAGGAAAGTTTTCCATCTATTGAAAGCTTGATTAATTAAAAAGATTCTAAACAGTAGTCAGATTTTATAATTATGCAAATAAGTTGGCTTGGATTCAAATTATTGTGAAAATTAGAGTTATGTGATGCCTTTAGATAATATACACTTTAATTACAGTTAAAAAAATTAAAAACTCTTCCACAGCTCTTTTATTATGTATGTAGCTAAAGGAAAAATTAAAATACTATGAGAATATGTATGGGACAAAATTAATAGATTTAATGTTAAATTCTTCACAACTATGAGAATATGTATGGGACAAAATTAATAGATTTAATGTTAAATTCTTCACAATTGGTATATCACTTATTATTATACCTCTTAATTTTACTAATGTAAGTCAAATAGTTATTTTGTTCAGTAAAACTCTCCAGTTATATATAATAATAATAATAATAATAATAATAATAATAATAATAATAATAATAATAATAATAATAATAATAATAATAATAATAATAATAATAATAATAATAATAATAATAATAATAATAATAATAATAATAATAATAATAATAATAATAATAATAATAATAATAATAATAATAATAATAATAATAATAATAATAATAATAATAATAATAATAATAATAATAATAATAATAATAATAATAATAATAATAATAATAATAATAATAATAATAATAATAATAATAATAATAATAATAATAATAATAATAATAATAATAATAATAATAATAATAATAATAATAATAATAATAATAATAATAATAATAATAATAATAATAATAATAATAATAATAATAATAATAATAATAGTCAATTTTCATTAAAATCGTTATTATGCTAGAAACTAAAATTCTTTTAATACTTTATATTCAAGAGTCTTTTATTATAGTGATTAATGTAATGGCTTGCCATATTCTTTTATATCATATATAATAACACAGCAAAGGTACATCCACTTTTTCTTTTAAAATCTATATGTTCTACAATAATATCAACAAATTAAAAATTCTTCTCCTTTTTCTTTTCAAAAACTTTATTTTTTTATCTCAATACTGAACATATATATACATTTATATAATACAAAACTCCAACGTTTCAACTGTTTTTATCTTATACAGTCATATATATATACATTTATATAATACAAAACTCCAACGTTTCAACTGTTTTTATCTTATACAGTCATTTTCAAGATGACTGTATGAGATAAAAACAGTTGAAACATTGGAGTTTTGTATTATATAAATGTATATATATGTTCAGTATTGAGATAAAAAAATAAAGTTTTTGAAAAGAAAAAGGAGAAGAATTTTTAATTTGTTGATATTATTCTTTTATATATGGTACAAGTCTAGTATTAAAAACTTCATGTAACTGAAATTTCTCAAAGTCAAGATTGTTTTAATCTCATCTCAACTAAAAACTGATTAATGATTGACAAATGGTTATTCTATTTTGAGATGCAACATAAAAAATAAAAAGGAAAACATAAAAATGGATTGTCCACCAAATATTAACAAATCTAGTGTGTAATATCTTTCTATTATTTTTATGGCCTTTCTATATAGCCATACATAATCTCTTGTCTAAAATTTTTAGTTCTAGACTTAAACCTCCCATCAAATAATATGGAAAATTAACATACAAATTATTATAACAAAAGACTCTTTGTAAATAATGTGTTAATAGAACGTCTGTAAAGAGAATCATTATAAAAGAAACTAATATATTATTAACTATATGACCAAAAAGTTTTACTTGGTAAATTACTTTACAAACAATAATTAAATAATTTTTACAATTTGAAATTGTAGCAGTACACATAATATCTTTAATATTATAGGTCTATCTCATTTTACATACACTTTATAAACACATCGAGTGACCTTTAAACTTTTAATGACATCTTTTTTCAACATATTCCAAATAGTCAAAATAAGTCATAGATCACATGACCCCATCCCTTAAGCTTGTAAGTTATAAACAATGAGGATTGCCAATTCATCTACAAGCTTTGTGATAAATGCTTAGCCAGACCAGCACTTAAAATATCTGTCAGGAGCCCCTCCCCAAACCCCTGACCATAGTTTCGTGCTTTGCCACTCCTCAGAGAGGTATCAGGGTAGGTTCAGACACTAGATCTAAAAATACCAACCCAAAGCCAAGCACTTATCTAAAAGTTATCTATTTCAGGACAATCTGAAATTTTCAGACATCTACATGTCTTCAAATCCAGCTATCCAACTCAAATAGCTATATGGGGCTGATAGATCTTCAGCCATACCATATATTAGTAGTTTTAGCAATATAAAATTGCATAATACTTATGGCAGAGACTATAAATAGTCAAATAAGTTATAAACAATGAGGATTTCCAATTCCTCTACAAGCTTTGTGATAAATGCTTAGCCAGAGCCAGCACTTAAAATATCTTTGTCAGAAACCCCTTCCCAAATGCCTGTCCATAGTTTCATGCTTTGGCACTCCTCAGAGAGGTGTCAGGGTAGGTTCAGACACTAGATCTAAAAATACCAACTCAAAGCCAAGCACTTATCTAAAAGTTATCTACTGAGTGGAAAATCTGAAATTTTCAGACATCTACATGTCTTTAAGCCCAGCTATCCAACTCAAATAGCTATATAAGGCTGATAAATCTTCAGCCATACCATATATTAGTAGTCTTAGCAATATAAAATTGCTTGGCTTTGGGTTGGTATTTTTAGATCTAGTGTCTGAACCTACCCTGACACCTCTCTGAGGAGTGCCAAAGCACAAAACCATGGTCAGGGGTTTGGGGAGGAGTTCCTGACAGATATTTTAAGTGCTGGCTCTGGCTAAGCATTTATCACAAAGCTTGTAGAGGAATTGGCACTCCTCATTGTTTATAACTTACAAGCTTATGACTCTTATTCTGACTATTTATAGTCTCTTCCATAAGTCTTATGCAATTTTATATTACTAAGACTACTAATATATAGTATGGCTGAAGATCTATCAGCCCCATATAGCTATTTGAGTTGGATAGCTGGATTTGAAGACGTAGATGTCTGACAATTTCAGATTTTCTACTCAATAGATAACTTTTAGATAAGGGCTTGGTTTTGGGTTGGTATTTTTAGATCTAGTGTCTGAACATACCCTGAAACCTCTCTGAGGAGTGCCAAACCATGAAACCATGGTCAGGGGTTTGGGGAGGGGTTCCTGTCAGAGATATTTTACATTCCAAATAGTCTTATATTTCTTAATTTATCGATAATAATTATCTTTTAAGCTTGTAATGAACTTTACCAAATTAGCACAATTAACTTCTAGCCCAGCATCTCAAAATAATATTTAAAAAATCATTTAATCAATAGCAATTAATAGCTGTAATTATATTCAAGAAGCTTCTAAATAACTAATAGCTATAAATGATTGTACAAATTATCAATAAATCTCTTACGATTTATAATATATTCAATTTTTTTTGAGCATTTTTGCTTCGCTGAAAATTTTTATCAATACATTATTAAGCTCCAAGCTTAAACCCAATATCACATGATCACCATTTTTTATGCTTAATCATAGCTTATTAAAACAGGCAAAACTTTCCATATAGTAGTGCCACTCAGTGCAAGCCAGAGAAATCAATGAATTCCAGAAGGCTTGTGCATAAAATCCCTATCTAGTGCATATTCACCTAATATCCCCAGACTAGTTTCTAGCTTATGGTTTTCATCAGTGAGGGGTCTTGGATCAGAAAGCATTGCACCTAGATCTTAGGATCTAATGCAACCCTTGAGCAGACACTTTTTATCTTTACTTAACTACAAAACTATGAGAATAAAATTTAAAACAATACTAATTTTCAATCCAAGATCATTAGCTTATATAGTTATACAGGTCTGAACTCAGTTCAGTATCCATATATTTTGGTGTCTTTGGTTCTTTAATAACTATAGCTACCGTTATCCTATAAGCAGGATTGGTATTAAACCACTAAACATCACATGATCACCATTTCTTATGCTTTCTCATAATTGTTATTAAAACAGGCAAAACTCTCCATACAATAGTGCCACTCAGTGCAAGCCAGAGTAATCAATGGATTCCAGAAGGCTTGTGCATAAAATCCATTGATTACTCTGGCTTGCATTGAGTGGCATTACTGTATGGAGAGTTTTGCATGTTTAAACCCAGTATGTTAAAGATATTTTAAGATTTAAAATAGTATTTGATGTTGAATGGATGCAGTGATGTCACTGCTTTCTGTGTAAGAAGTCTATAAAATTTTAGTACATGTTAATAAACAATTTTCTAAATATCACTATTTATTCTTGAACTGGTATATATATACACACAAACTGGTATATATATATATATATACACACACACAACACAAAAACCTCATCTTGTTTTACTTTCTTGGAGGATAATGTGTTTCTGAAAAGCAAGATAAAAATAGTTATTTCAGAATTACAATTATCCCACACCAACAAGTCAGTATGGAAACTCCAAAACCACTCTTTGAAATCAAGTGACTGCAGACAATAAATAATAAAATATTTTTTTTCCTCATGTGTCATAGCATCAGCCGGGAAGCGAACCCACTAACCCGGTTCAACTGCTTGTAAAGCCACTGTCGCTGACATCTCAACTACCAATTAGATCTCATTAATAGTATAACAGGTAACAAATTGATGTTCACATTTTGTACTGAAATTATCATAAGAACCTTATCAAACTAAAAAAAAAAAAAATCCAATGTAAATTATCTAAATATCACCAATTAAATATCTTATTATTTATTTTAATCTTAAAAATTCATCCTAAAGTAAATTGATAATTTTATTTAACCCAGACAGTAAACTTAAATGATAAATATAGTTTTTAAAACCAAAAGCAACATATAATCATTTTCAATTATTATCAATCCACTATAGGATAAAAGTCTCCCAAATTTAAAACTAGTTTTTAAGATTCTAGCTTATTTTCTCTATACCACTTCAGCAAATTTTTTATTTTTCACAATATCTTGGGATTTAGTTTAAGTATTCATAGTTCATTTATTGTCACCTATTTTAGTGAGAAGTTTACCCTGATTGTTATTTAATTCTCTTAATAATGATATCTGTTTGTTTTCTCCTTATGTATTTGACTTTTGATTGCTTAAATGTTTGCTTCCAGCATAAATCGTTCCATATTTTACAGTGTAATCTTTCATCTTTGTTTTACTCTTATATTAAGAATTGAATTCCCAGTTCAATGAATAAACAAATAAAAAGTATATTTATTAAAAGTTCTTTCAAACAAATAGAAATATGTCTCTTTAAAATTATTATTTCATTTAATACATTCAAATTTTCAAAATGTTGATGTTTTTCTCTACATGTTCTTTTCATTTCACAATCATATTTTTTGATGTTATTATAAAAAAAAAAGAATTAATATGGCATACAAAGTTTCTAGATATTTGATTGTCCTAAATGAATCACATATAAATATTTTCATATTCTGTTTTTTTTCTTTCATATATTCCCTTCCTTGTCTCAGTCAAAAATCTACTTATGAGTAGTTACTTCTTTGGACTGGCTTTCTATGTGCTGATTTTGAGTAGAGTACTGGTTACCTTTTTATTGATGATATCTGTCTGAACCTTCTTTGAAGTCTGTTAATATTTTAAAACAATGTAAAATTTAAGTTTAAACTCATTGACATGTATTTCAATGATGGGAATACCATCTGTTAATATAGTGTTTTAACTTTGGTCTCTCTAACATCATATTAAGGTCGTAAGTTCTTGAAAGTACTAAGCCATAATTAATTTATAGAAATAACAAGCTTCTCTATAGTTGCATATAAGCTCATTTATCACAGTTATTATATTAATATCAGTGAGAATAAGTTATTCAGTTTGTTGATTACAAAAATAAATTTGATTCGATCAACATTTTGGGGATAACTATAAATTTGCAATCTCAAACCACAGACCCAGAATAATATCAAATTCTGAAAAATATTTATTAAAATGCAACAACTGGGATATGTAAAATAGGAAAAATATTTGACTTTATATAATTTTCTGTTAACATTTAAAGTCTTAAAAAAGAAATTAGCTATAATAGAGTCTTTAAAGTAATTTAGGATAACTGTAAATGAAATTTAAATACAATCAACATTCTAAAAAAAAAAGTGGACTGTGGAATGTGGAAATTCTTAGATAATAAAATGAATATTAAAAACACAATCTTGAAACAATACACATCTCTACTTATTGCTATTTACAATAATCACTACTGTAATAGTGATATTAGCGATTAAGCCAATGCACACACACTTTAAAGATAAATTATAAATGAATACTCTCACTTTTTTCCAGACACAAGATATAGTATTTTAGAAAGAATGGAATAAATCCACCCATTCTTTCAACCCAAACATTTATGTATAGGCAAATCTTAAGTGTATGGAAATGAGAGCATGAAGGTGTTAAGTAATCACTTTAAATTACATTTGTTATGTTTGAATGAATGATGCCTGTGAAATCTTTACAATTTATGACCCATCATTCTTTAGTTGAAATTAAATATGTATAATGAGATATTATTTTATATAGTGCTATGTTTTAATACTGTAATAGTGATATTAGCGATTAAGCCAATGCACATGCACTTTAAAGATAAATTATAAATGAATATTCTCACTTTTTTCCAGACCCAAGTGAGAGTATTCATTTATAATTTATCTTTAAAGAGCATGCGCATTGGCTTAATCGCTAATATCACTATTACAGTATTAAAACATAGTGCTATATAAAATAATATCTCATTATATATATATATTTAATTTCAACCAGTTGTAAATTATAAAAATTTTGCAGGTATTATTCATTCAAACATAACAAATGTAATTTAAAGTGATTGCTTAACATCTTCACGCTCTCATTTCCATACACTTAAGATTTTGCAATAAGTAAATGTTTGGGTTGAAAGAATGGGTGATTCATTCCATACTTTATAAAAATACTATATCTTGTATCTAGAAAAAAGTGAGAGTATTCATTTATAATTTATTTTTAAAGTGCATGTGCATTGGCTTAATCGCTAATATCACTATTACAGTATTAAAACATAGTGCTATATAAAATAATATCTCAATAATTACTACTGTAAATCTCAATTAATATGAATGAAGATTAGGCAAAAATCAATTAGATTTTGTATATTACATGACTGTTTTATTAACAATGTTTCAGACATTCAGTAAGTGTTACAAGAGCTATCAGATGAATAGCAAATAATAATAGTAAGAAGAAGAAGAAAGAAGGAGAAGGAAAAAGAATATGGAGGAAGAAGAAAAAAGTAGTAGTAGTAGCAGCAGCAGTAGTAGTAATAGTTGTAGTAGTCTGAATACTAAAAAGACTAAAGTTAATATCCAATTAATTTTTCAAAAAGAGATCAATGCAAAGAAGAGAACAAATCTCCGACCATGTGCTTTTACAAATTTACATGCACTCCATATAAGCATCAGTTTCAAAAGCATAAGTGTGTGCTTATGCTTAGAGGTTATCTGTACATAAGCTAATGTCTGCTCATTGGGCTGATATCAGGGCTTTAACCTATTGTGTGCCTGAATTATAAATTGTTAAGTAAATTGTACAAACTTATTCTGAAGCAAGAGAAAGATAGAATCTCATTTTTAACCATCTGCAATTAGAAATAAATAGTAATTTTTTGAATTTACTGTAATAAATAGTCTCTATTATTTCATACAGTCTATTATTTATAAAATTGATAATAATGAATTACAAGAAGCTCTCAACTATGAGTACCTTAGCCAAAATATTAATAGTGATGAAAAAACAAAGGATTAATTAATCATTTTAGTCTAAATAGCAAAACATTATTGTGAGAAAAGCAGATATCATTAGCATCATTGAAATAATTAAAAAGATTGAAATAAAATTAAACTGCAAATACTATCAAAAAATGATAATAACATATGGATATAGGAGATTATAAAATAGCTAAAACAGATCATACATTAGATTTGTTGAAATGATGAGGAGAAAAGAAACTGTGGATCATAAAAACTGGATTAAATTCCAAAAGATCTTTATTTTGGAAAAAAACTGACAATAGATGAAAATGATGATGATTTAAATTATTTGAAACCATTCTAAAACAAAAAAACCTCAGTAAAAAGGAATTTTGTGATGACTATACCACAAACACAGGAATTACCATATAACTATATATCACATGCTAACCATTTAATCTATGTTTTCTTTTATGTTGCTCCTTTTAATATACATATTAAATATAAAACTACTTTATGAAGTTATATTTTTATATTGGACTATTTCCATCATCTAATATATGTATTGAATGTTTTTAGAAAAATTTAACTTTATTTAAATATTCCAAATACATTCAACTATTAGTAAAACCACATCAAACAGGTTAGCATATGCATGTTTCGAGAGGTATTAGTCTCCCCTCTCCTTCAGGTGTTGCTGGCCTGACCAGTGGCAGCACTATCATGGGATTCAGACCTGGGTTCTTAGATTCTTGAGTTTTGCATTTTAAGGTAATGCTCTAACCAATTGAGCCATCATGCCAAAGGTAATAGTCTGTAGTAATTTCATATAATTATCTATGAGGTTCCTTCTGTTTCTCCATTTTTTCCTGAAAGAAAAGTTGATTAGTGATTTCCATACATTATGTACAGTCACACTAGGTTGGCTTATGGAATTTTTTGCCATTGTCATATGAGAAGCTTTTTTAAATTTTCTTTGTACCTTTTCTTCTCTATCCAATATTTTTGTATTTTCCTAATTGAACATATTATATGTTCATTTACACATACATGTTCTGCTACCTTAGACACATCTGTGTTCTCTTTTCTAATCATCAATTTGTGTTCTTGCAAGCACTTTTCAATGGGATGACTGGTCTCACCAATATATGTTCTTCCACATTCGCATAGTATTTCATAGATGCAGTTTTTTATTTTCATCATTTCAAGTTTAGACTTTGTAGATGTTAGAATTCCTTGTAGAGTGGTATGGCTCTGGAAAGCTGTTCTGATGTTATACTGATTGCAGATTTTCCTTAATGTGTCTGCTATTTTTGGAATGTATGGGTACCCTACAGTACCAATAATTATATTTTCTCTTGATGGTTCTTTTTATTGTTTATTTAACATTTTCTTAATAACAGCTGATCAATAACCATTATTCACAAGAGTTTGTTCTTTTTTTTAGAGCATTAGCTTAAAATTCAAAACTCAAGAATCTAAAGACCCAAATTCGAATCCCATGCTAGTACTGTCACTGATCAGGCCAGCAACACCTGAAGAAAAGGGGAGACTAATATTTCTTGAAATGTTGTGTATATACTAACCTGTTTGATGTGCTATTACTAACAGTTGAATGTATTTGGAATATTTAAATAAAGTTAAATTTTTTTTAAGACATCCATATATTAAATGATGGAAATAGTCCAATATAAAAATACAACTAGAACACCATCACCACAAACCTTCAGGAAAACACCACTTTATGAAGAACTCCATGACCTTATCTAGATGTAATCATTCAAAACTCTCAACAAAAACAATAAGTACTTCATCATAACAATGTAAATAATCTATTTCTCTTAATGAAAATTCTTTTCAAGTTTATTATAAAATACTTCTTATTAGTGATCTGTTACTCTTTGCATAAGGATTGGAATCAGATGTTGCATAATTAAAGGATCCAAATAAGTATTGGATTATATAAAGACTCAATCTTATTAGTACAGTTAATGAAGAAAGATGACTAATAGTATGAGAAAGACATAAGATCTGATATTTACATCAATATAAGTAACTAAAGATAGTAAGGCAAAAAAAGAGAGGAGAATGGAAAAATAGAATGAGAGAAAAACAAAGAAATGTCAGAAAAGATTGCCTATACATATCTTGATAACTTACACTAACCTACAAAAAAAAACCCAGGAATTTTGTCTTTAATGGTAAAAAGATCTATTTTTTGATGTATCAAAAGTTATAAAGTAGCAAAAGCTATTCTTAGTCACCAATTGTTTCTTGATTATTCATACCTAAATATATTTATATTTTCTTCTCTATCTGACTATTTTTGTCCTCCTACATTCCAAAAACTTTCTACTATTTATTTATCTATCTGTATGTGTGTAGGTTATATATATTTATAGACTTGTATTAAACTTTTAAAGAAGTGTATACAAACAACAATATTATAGACGTACATGATTAAAAAGTCGCATATTATGATTAAATACATATTGAGCACATACAATAAATAAATATTTTTAGATTAGATTCTAATCTGCATTTAAGCTAAATTTCATACATTTATTGTAGGTTTCACAATATTTTATTTTTTTGATATGGTTTAAATAGTATGGAAAAATAACTATACTCAAAAACGATTATGAGATAAGCTTGAAATCTGAATGAAGTCTGCAATTTTTGCCCTCGTGCACTTTTGACTAAATTATATTAGTCATAGTCATGGCAACTGGCTATGACTAATATAGCTTAGTCGAAAGTGCACTAGGCAAAAATTGCAGACTTCATTCAGATTTTAAGCTTATCTCATATACGTTTTTGAGTATTGTATAGTTATTTTTCCATATTAACATTTCCTGGAGATATTGTTTAACAAAAATTTTCGATATGGAATAAATTTTCTAAAAAAATGTTGAACATGATGCTTATCATTTTATAAAATGAAGCTGAAAGTTTGAATTACACAATTAAAAACTAGATTTTCCTAATTTTTAGCTAACAAAGTAGATGTAGTTAACTGTTATAAAGTAATATTTTAATTTATATATACTTTTTTTTAATTGTTAAAGATTAAAAAGTTTGTGTACTCTATAAAATATATTAATTTTATAATATTAAAATATGTAAATTTGTTTGCAATCAACTATTAAATAATGTGCAATTTTAGATACAACAGTAGAACGGAATTATCTTATAGAAGAAATTTATCCCAAATTAAAAGCATATTGTAAAGAAAAATATGGGCTCGAATTTCAGGTAAAAACTTTATAAACTAATTAAAAGCTTTTATCTTATTTTTGCTACTTATGCATTATGTATATACTAACGCCAATTCGAAAATAAATTCTGAATATACAGAATCTATTTTAAAATAACAATATTCTCCTACCTCACACACATATACATTATTAAATGTATGCACCCTTCAAATTTACTATACAAATATGTACAGATAAATCATTTAAAATGTACATGATTATTAAAAACCTCAAATACATTAAACTGTTTACTCATTTCATCATCACAATTTTCGATTATTATCAATCCACTGCAATGTGAAAGTCTTTCCGAGTTTAATCCAACTATCTTAACCTGTAGCTTCTTCACATTATACCAACAAACTTTTTTATTTTATCCATCTCACATGTGGTCTTTTGCTGTCTTTTATAATATATTGGAATCTAGTTTAATATTTATGCTCAGCCAGTTCCATTTCAATCTTTTAATTATTTTAATGATAACAACAACCTCTTTGTTATTTCTTTCAAGTATTTCACTTTCAGTTTCTTCTTGTTATTCTTAATATTTATCTGTCCATATTTCAATGACTAGTCAGAAGTTTCTGTGCTGCTTTTTTTGTTAAGTGTCCATCCAAGTTTAATTCTATGAATAATTTTATCCACTGAAGTTTCCATAATCTGACCAAGATATTTGCAATTATTAACTTTTTTTTTATATTTATTGCTGACAAAATCTATTGAATACTTTTTTTTCTTTCAGTTAAGTCCTTTAATAGTTTGCACTAAAAATATTGCTCTCATACAATGGATCACTTATTTCTACTCTTCCATTTAAGTTTTTTTCTTTTGTTATACATCTTATATTTTATTTTGGAAGTAATATAATTTTCTTCTTCTTTCTTTTCTTATGTATTGTTTTCTACTTTTATATATCATACCATTTACAAATTTCTTTAATACTTTAACAATACTATTTTTTATATCAAAACTTTATTCTAACAGTTTCGACTGATGATGACTGCAGAACAGTTGAAACTATTAGAATGAAGTTTTATTATAAAAAACATTGTTAAAGTGTTAAAGAAAGTTATAAATGTTATATTTTATTTTGCTATATTTATATATTTTTTATATTCAGCAGTGACTGAATCATTGTTATCTCTTAGATGGTTTGAGAATTAAACTGGTCATTTCTTTCTTAATATTACAACTTTATAAACTTACTAAAACCTTTAATATGATTCAGGTAATAAGGCTGAAAAATTTATTTAAAAATTAGTATTTTCATTTGGTGCATCTGTAACAAACTTCTTTTTAAAATGTGTAAAATTCAAATATTTTATATATGCTCATTATCTATTGTTTCTTTCTGAATACAAGTTTTTTGAAATTAATCTGGTAATTATATTTCTTATGCAGATTTTTCATGTGCAAATGTCTGATATAATAATGATATTTAAAGTAATTCATTTGCCTTATCTAGAAATGGAGGATTGCAAAAATTTATTAAGTAACAAATTATAAATTTATTAAACGCACATTGATTACGTAAGTAATATTTACTGAGGCTATAACCTCGATAATATGCGTGTAAAATGCTATAGTAGGGACCTCTACAGGTGTTTTAACCACAAGCTTTTTTAAGCTTGTGGTTAAAACACCTGTAGAGGTCCCTACTATCGCATTTTACATGCATATTATCGAGGTTATAGCTTGTGGTTAAAACACCTGTAGAGGTCCCTACTATCGCATTTTACACGCATATTATCGAGGTTATAGCCTCAGTAAATATTACTTAAGTAACAAATGAAAAGAACTTTTTTTTTTAGAAGTCCAATTTTAATGTAAGTTCAAAGCTACAGACTCTCATTATCCATCTCAATTTTGAACTGATTATTATGTTTAACATCTCATTAAATTAACATAAAATGTTTCAAAGTTAAATCACATGTATGCATGGACAATATCCAAGAAATGAACTAAGTGAGGGTTTTTGGCCCCAAATAGATTTTTTATCTATTAATTTATCAAAGTTTTTTCTCCTGATTTTTGATAATCATATTTATAATTAACAACACTTTTAAAAAACATGTTGTTAGAAGAGAAGCAAAATGGACAGAATTATGAAATTGCTTTTATAAGGATATCTAAAGAAGTACATTTTTGCTCTCATTGGATCAATGAAATAAATTATAGAAAACATTTGTGTTTATGAAGTTCCAATTTCAGTTTCATTTATTTAGCATTATATATATTTTAGTTAACTAACTATTCTATTAGGTGATAGATTATCTAGAAGCTTTATCAAGTTCATCAATTCTGCCATTGTTAGATAGTGATTAACTAAGTGGGAACTGATTTATATTTGGCTGTAGATCACATAAGTATGAGGATATTAATTTCATATATGTATGATAACCAAAACATTTTTGAAGTTGTTGGAAAGACTTCAATAACATCTAAGAAGATTGTAACTAATCAGATTTATTATTGGATCACCAAAAATAAAATATTTTGGAGCCTTGCAATATGCTCATTTTTAAAGACACAATTCTTCAGTTGATGAAGAGATTTTTGTTAAAAGTCTGAAAATAAATTTTTGTTTTAAGGTGTGATTTAAATGATGAAACTATACTCATGATTTTTTGAAAGTTCCATGCTTTGGCATATGTAATCAAAATTTTTACTTCATGATTTTTTTTAAAGTTCCATGCTTTGGCATATGTAATCAAAATTTTTACTTGAAAGTCTTACTTTATTTAATAATGAAATACTAGTAAACTGAAAATTATTAAAATTAAACAATAAAACTCTTTCTAATAATTATTAAGTTGTAAAAAGTTGGCTGATAACATTTTGGTGAATAAACACTTTATATTCCTTTACCACATGAATAATCAAATAACAATAATAATTGTAAGACAAGATCATATGCAGTAGACATTAGGAATATCTTGTGCTTATTTTCTTTAAAGCTTCAAAAGAAATCAAGTCTTACTTCAGTTAACATCAAACTTCTTTCTTCTTTGTTTGATACTTTTGATGAAATTAATAATTTTAAAATGGAAATTAGATAGTTGGAAGTTTGGATACTGAGAATATGTATCAATCTGTTAATATATTGAGCAGTATATATTTGTATATCTGTGTTGAATAAAAATGGATGTTTGTCAAAGAATAAAATTAAAGTTATTAAAGATTAGCTTTTGGATTCTATGTATTTTACTTATAATGGTAATTTTTATAAGATTAGGGAAAATGGATAATAGATTATATTACTTTTTCTTTAATTTGTTCAGTTTATATTATTTGGAAGAGAAAATTATCATTAAGAAGGATTGTATATATATATATTGTAACGATCCGGAGAAGGTAGACTAAAGGTATCTGCACTACAGGGCGCCATCTAGGCATTTGAACCTAGAAAAATTTATAAAGTAGGCAGATACGTAAGCCAAAAAAAAAAAAATTTTTTTAAAAAATATTTTGGTTCCGGTCATTAGCCCATGTCACTAGCTCAGTGGAATAGCAGAGATTAAATAATATAATCTAAGACTATATAAAAAAAAAATAAAATAAGCCACTGCCAGTAATTAACATACAAACATTTATTAACGCACATATATAAGATTTAAAATTATTTTAGCATCAGTTTACCTTTTGATATTTAACTTACATTTTTAACTTTGATTTTAATTTACATTTTAATTTTTACAACTTTACATTTTAATTTTTTTATAAGTTCGCACAGAGGAGTTTATAAAAGTTTGTTTTAAAATGTTGAGTATAGATCGGTTACATAGATTACAATGGTTAAAAACATTTCAAAATAAACATAAACGATCAAAATATAAAATCATTGATACCGACAATTGCAGAGGGAAATTTATAAGTAATCCAATAGTATTCACCATAAGATACTTGCATTGTCACCAATAACTTAAAAGACATTTGAATAAATACATTATAGATACTCACCGTAAGGTATCATTATTTATCGAATGTCTATATATTTTGATCAAATATGAAAACCCAAAACATACTTAACCGATAAACAATCCATGCAAGCATCTATAAACAACTTAAATTTAATGCATTTTTATTTAGTGTCGAGTATAAATAGACTACATAGATTTGCATTTGAAAATAAAACATTCTATCCCTATTTAACCTTAGGCTAAAGGTTCGCAGCCAAAACTGGCGTCAATTTATCTGATATATCGATGCATTCAATGTAATACGAAATACGGCAGCACCAAAAGTTAAGAGAAGAAATTGCCTCTCGTCAAATAGGAATATGATATCTATCTGACAAGAAGAGCAATAAAAAAAAACTCCATAGAAAGGAACTGCGTTCTCCGGCTTATAATTCCTTCCATAGGCAAACAGGTGAGTGCGGCATATGAAACGATTCTGCCTGTAGCGAATCTGCTATTACATCTACTAATCACACCAATATATCCCATCCATTGACCCAATTCAACTACGACACAAATAACCTAAGATTACCCTCCCCTAATATAACTTTACAAATCTATACAGCCATTCACGCCCGACTTAAGTTTAACATTTATATAATTTACTTAACGGAAAACAGAAATTATAATAAAACTTAAAGAACATAAAATAAATAAATGGAAATGATTTTAAATAAAAAAAATATCAAATAACATTATTAATATTAATTTTCGTTGGTCAGATAGGATTTTATTTGTATTTTTTTATATATGGAAAGTTTTTAATTTAATGTTCATAAATTATAAAGTTCTTATGGTTTTTTAAACAGTTCATCTTTATATGTTCCTTGCCATTTGAACGTGAATTCCCACACTGTTCTAAAAAGATTGGTATCCATTTAGCCATTGTTTTATTTATTCATTCGGAGGATTTTTAGTTTAGTTGGTCCTCAATGTAGAAAACGATAGTTCATTTCTCTTTCTTTCTTTGGCAAAACTAAAGGGATTGAAGAGTGCGTCATTTTCATCCCTTCTCCTTCACTTCCACACTAACACATATCTGTCACATCGTAAATACTCTGTCATTATTAATAATTTCCAAACTTGTCTTTTTATATTAATTTGAAGGATTGAATTTACATTGTGTCATCGATGAGATGGTCTTTTCGCTGAGGTCTGATTCCATTGCTTTTCTCTTCATTGGCTATTAGTTTCTATTGTTTTCCTATCTGACTGATGCTTTTACATTTAAATACCCAAGGCTAGTTTACATTTAACTAATTAAAACAATCATTTCCATTTCTGATTAATTAATGTGTTTTCCAAGATTAAAGATATATTTTTATCTCTAAATCTTTAAGTTTTTGTTTTTAAAATACCTTTCTATTTTTAATAAAGTTTTATTTTAATAATTCTTTTTTTGATCTGTGCGATTTATATATATGAGTTTAAGATGATTTTTTAATTTTCAGTTTTTAATTCTTAAAAAAGAAATTTTTATTGGCGAACATTTTTTTTATGTTTACTAATAAAAAAGAATGTAACGTACGTCTGTGCCCGTTACATATCAGTAAACTTGCTTAAAAAAAAAATGAAGAAAAAAAAAAAATTTTACTTAGGGTTAGTAATTACGGTACACGATTAACAAAATTTACAAAACATTCGGTTAGTATAAAGACTATATACAAAAAAAAAATGTTGACTATCGTTTTCCTAAGGACCATTTACATTCACCTCCTCCCCACAAGAGTTCTATTTTTTTTATACATTTTATTTTTACACACGGCATGACAAGCAAATTATTTAAATTATTTTTATTTAAGAAGGTTGCATTGAACTAAATACATTTTGAAAGATAATGGATTTATACGTGTATAATTGCAGCACAATTATAAATACCACCAACTTATTTATGACTGATTAAAATGCTTAAATAGAATTACACTGAAGTAAATTCCCAACGGTGCTCATTGTAAGGTACCACATTTCGATCATAAACTTATGTGGCTATGCCCGCCTATACACGTTAAAGCATAATATATATCAATAAACAAAAAAAAAAACATATTTATTGCAACCTTTTGACTTTTTTTAACAAAAAATAGTTTTAAAATTATTTATACTTTCTCATGTTTAATATATATGCGCAATTTCTTCTGGCAGTGCTTTTATAAGATTCAAAGTATACGACTTTATGTAACAGATAAAAATATTTCATTTTGAAAAAAGAAATTTACTCAGGGTATATGTGGTTTTTATTAATAGATCAGCCCAAGTTGGGTGGCCAGTTGTAACGATCTGGAGAAGGTAGACTAAAGGTATCTGCACTACAGGGTGCCATCTAGGCATTTGAATCTAGAAAAATTTATAAAGTAGTCAGATACGTAAGTCAAAAAAAAAGTTTTTTTTTTTTTAAAATATTTTGGTTCCGGTCATTAGCCCATGTCACTAGCTCAGTGGAATAGCAGAGATTAAATAATATAATCTAAGAGTATATAAAAAAAATAAAATAAGCCACTGCCAGTAATTAACATACAAACATTTATTAACGCACATATATAAGATTTAAAATTATTTTAGCATCAGGTTACCTTTTAAAATTTAACTTACATTTTTAACTTTGATTTTAATTTACATTTTAATTTTTACAACTTTACATTTTAATTTTTTATAAGTTCGCACAGAGGAGTTTATAAAAGTTTGTTTTAAAATGTTGAGTATAGATCGATTACATAGATTACCATGGTTAAAAACATTTCAAAATAAACATAAACGATCAAAATATAAAATCATTGATACCGACAATTGCAGAGGGAAATTTATAAGTAACCCAATAGTATTCACCATAAGATACTTGCATTGTCACCAATAACTTAAAAGACATCCGAATAAATACCTTATAGATACTCACCGTAAGGTATCATTATTTATCGAATGTCTAAATATTTTGATCAAATATGAAAACCCAAAACATACTTAACCGATAACCAATCCATGCAAGCATCTATAAACAACTTAAATTTAATGCATTTTTATTTAGTGTCGAGTATGAATAGACTACATAGATTTGCATTTGAAAATAAAACATTCTATCCCTATTTAATCTTAGGTTAAAGGTTTGCAGCCAAAACTGGCATCAATTTATCTGATATATCGATGCATTCAATGTAATACGAAATACGACAGCACCAAAAGTTAAGAGAAGAAATTGCCACTCATCAAATAGGAATATGACATCTATCTGACAAGAAGAGCAATAAAAAAAAACTCCATAGAAAGGAACTGCATTCTCCGTCTTATAATTCCTTCCACAGGCAAACGGGGGAGTGCGGCATATGAAACGATTCTGCCCGTAGCGAATCTGCTATTACATCTACTAATCACACCAATATATCCCATCCATTGACCCAATTCAACTACGACACAAATAACCTAAGATTACCCTCCCATAATATAACTTTACAAATCTATACAGCCATTCACGCCCGACTTAAGTTTAACATTTATATAATTTACTTAACGGAAAACAGAAATTATAATAAAACTTAAAGAACAAAAAATAAATAAATGGAAATGATTTTAAATAAAAAAAATATCAAATAACATTATTAATATTAATTTTCGTTGGTCAGATAGGATTTTATTTGTATTTTTTTATATATGGAAAGTTTTTAATTTAATGTTCATAAGTTATAAAGTTCTTACGGTTTTTTAAACAGTTCATCTCTATATGTTCCTTGCCGTTTGAACGTGAATTCCCACACCATCCTAAAAAGATTGGTATCCATTTAGCCATTGTTTTATTTATTCATTCGGAGGTTTTTTAGTTTAGTTGGTCCTCAATGTAGAAAACGATAGTTCATTTCTCTTTCTTTCTTTGACAAAACTGAAGGGATTGAAGAGTGCGTCTTTTCCATCCCTTCTCCTTCACTTCCGCACTAACACATATCTGTCACACTCCGCACTAACACATATCTGTCACATCGTAAATACTCTATCATTATTAATAATTTCCAAACTTGTCTTTTTATATTAATTTGAAGGATTGAATTTACATTGTGTCATCGATGAGATGGTCTTTTCGCTGATGTCCGATTCCATTGCTTTTCTCTTCATTGGCTATTAGTTTCTATTGTTTTCTTATCTGACTGATGCTTTTACATTTAAATGCCCAAGGCTAGTTTACATTTAACTAATTAAAACAATCATTTCCATTTCTGATTAATTAATGTGTTTTCCAAGATTAAAGATATATTTTTATCTCTAAATCTTTAAGTTTTTGTTTTTAAAATACCTTTCTATTTTTAATAAAGTTTTATTTTAATAATTTTTTTTTGATCTGTGCGATTTATATATACGAGTTTAAGATGATTTTTTAATTTTCAGTTGTTAATTCTTAAAAAAGAAATTTTTATTGGCGAACTTTTTTTTTATGTTTACTAATAAAAAATAATGTAACGTACGTATGTGCCCATTACAATATATATATATAAGTTATTTGTTAGATATGTTTAATTGTTTGTTTGTAGTTAAAAATGATAAATTGAAAGAATTGGTAAATGAGTTTAATTGTTTTGATCCTTCTATAAAATACATTGTAGTTGTAGAAGAAAGTGGTTCGATTTTGTTAAATTAAAATGTTTAGATTTATTGGTGAAAAGAAATGTAAAGAATAATTGTTTGGTATGTAGCATTACATTAAGAGTAAGGATTTAAGATCTATAATTAAATCTGATAACTATCAATCTGTATCTCATGAAGTAGAAATTATTGTTAAAGAAGTCAGAGATTAAATAATTCTAATGAGGTAGCTTTATTTCAAAAAAGTCAATTTTATAATGATTATTTGAGTGTTGGTTATTCTGATAAATTTGATAAAAGTATTTTATTTAATAATAATTGCAGTAATGTTAATAACTGTAATAATGTAAAAAATAAAGAAAAATTTGATTTCATTTCTTTGCCTTTTCAATTGTCTTCTTATAGAATTGTAAATAAAAATAGTAATTTGTTTAAAAATAAAAAAAAATGCTTAGAAAAGGGGTATTACCTTGAATAATTTATTAAATAATACAAAAAAAAAATTGTTGATAGAAAAAATTCCTGGAGTATTGTATATTATCTCTTATTAGTTTGAGATTAAATAAAAAAATAAAAGTACATAAAAGTAGGATTAAAAATAAATATCTCAGTTCTGCTTTATATATCCCTGAAAGAGAGACAGGTTACACTATTAGTTTCGATGATATTAAGGTTGTCTTCTTTGAAGAAAATAAAAAGAATTAAATAATCTTTATCATTAAAAATTTGTGATTCTGAATCAATTAATTTGTTTAAAAGTTCTTTTAATATTAAAGAGTGTGTAAGATGTAATTGAGAATTGTGGGTAATATTTAGTAAAAATTTGTTATGCTTTCCATTGGTTGTATTTTAGAGTTTATTTTCTTTGGCTAATCTAGTTTAATTTTGAATTTGGGGTAATTTTGATTATATATATATTATAGCACTTATCATCAAATTTTCTAGTAGTGTAACCTGTGCTACAAATTCAAATTAAGCAGCTGAAAAATTTTCTGGCTGCTTAATTTGGATCTTTATAGCACAAGTAGCTCCACATTATAAAATTTAACAAGATAGTGTGATTTTTTCTATATTTAATTTGAGTAGAGCTTTGTGTGCATTCTAATTTTATATATCAAAATAAAATACTGGAATTGACTTTAATGTTTTCAATATAACCTTCAATTTAATTACAGTAAAATTGTCATAGGTTGTTACAAAATCAAAGAAAATTATTGTTAAAAATTTACCTCATAATTTCACCCTATTAAAAAAGAAATTAAATATTTTCATTTATTCGTAAATTGTATCAATTTACATCAGTCTCAATATTATCATTATTTGATACCAGTAGGAGAGAGTTGTAAAAATTAAATATTTTCAGATCTCATCATAGCAAACAATTTTTACAAAGATTTTTTACTGTATGTTTTATAAATTATATTTTTAAAGTCATTTACAAGGCACTGTGTGAATTACTATTTCATTATAAAATGACTTTGCAAAACATTTCAAAAAAGAATTATTAAACTGATATGTGATGGTCAATAATTATAATAGTAATAAGCCATATTGAATTACTTATCTTTGATAATCTTTCGCAATTTATTATTATAAAAAGAGCATTATTTTAATTATTAATTCATGTTTTATAAGATATCCTATCTCGGAAAATCTTTAGAAAAAGAATATTATTATTATTAATATTGTTTTTTTTTCCATGTGTCATAGCATCAGCCGGGAAGCGAACCCGCTAACCCGGACAACTTCTTGTAAGGCATCTGTGCTGAACTCTCGACCACCATCGCTTGGCATTTTTATTATTATTATTATTATTGAATACAATAAATATGGCAGTCACATTACTTATTTTACCGTCTTAATTATTGAATTTTTAGATTATTGGAATACTTTAAAAAAACTTAGGAGCTATTTTGGAAATACTAAATCTTAACTTTATACTTTTATTTTTTTTTTTTACAATTTTTTTTCTATATATCATTGTTATTGAAATTTATTTCATTTACTTTCAGGTAATATAGCTTAAAATATTTGTCAAAATTTATGAAGAGCATATTTTTGCTTATTAGCTTTTTTTTTAATATATTTCTTATTTTCACAGTCAATAAAAATTATTATCATCATCATCATTATTATGTTTCAAAAAAAACTTTATTCAGACTAAAAGAACAAGGTTACATTAATACATGCTGTATACATGTGTCTATATTAGTGTTCATGAGGATTATGTATAATGTGTCTAAACAGATACTTTGTGCCTTTGCAGATATAAACTGGGTGAGAGATGAATTGTCTGTGATAGCTTATATTACAAAATTTACATGGCTTTAGTTAGAATTTGTCAGTCCATTGGTATATTCAAATTGTTTCTCAAAGTTGTATTATTTTGTAAGTATGGTCATAACTAATACACATGTATACAGTCCATATTATTATTCACATATATGCATTGTAACAGTTTGATAGTCTTCAGATATTGGTTTTGTGAGCTGGTATATGATTCTGCTGTCAACATTGTGTATGTTTCATTATCATATATCAATTATTGTTTTTTGTGATGTCTGTTTTCTTGCATTCTTTTTTTTTACTATAATAATATTAGGCTTTGTAAGTTTCTGGCATGCAATCTTGATTAGTCATGTTAAACCTCTATTTGAGAGTTTTTGTTCAGCCTTTGCATAGATTTTTGTCAACCACTTTTTAGATGCTTGATTAACTAGCTACAAAAATATCTGTGTGCTATTTTATTGTCTGTTTTTTAATTGTGATAATTTGTTATGAACTGTTGATGTATGTTGCCAAGTTTTTAAGCAGTTGTTTGTTATTGATTCTAAGCATTTGAGTGGTCCATGGCCTATGTATACCAAAGCATAGATCTGCCAATATGAATATTTTGTTATTTTTTGCAGAATATTTGAGTATGCATGGTTCTAAACTGTTTGATAACAGATCTATTCTGGGAAATGTCTGAGCATAACTGTTATAAGATTTGCAGTCTTCTGCATTTGAAAAATATACATATTATATAGCCCCTAATCATTGTATATTGTTGGGTGACTAAACTATTTTACAGATATTGATACTGGTGTTTCTATTCCATAGAAGCTTATTACAATATGAAAATATTTTTGATGTGAAATCCTTGGAGAATTAAATTATGGGAGAATAGTAAATAATTTTGGTGATAACTAGCTGGTTGAACAATTATACTTTAGCATATATTGAGAGGTATGTTTTTATAAAGAAGTAGTGATCCATTCTGCTTTATCTTTTAACTTGTTCCTGGATTTTGTGTTTCATTGCATTTGTTCACATATAGGAGGAAAAGCCAAGGAAAGCAGATGGTTTGCCTTGAATAATTTGTGTGCATAGCTTACTTATATAAAGCAATTAAGTGACAGTTTTATTCTAATTAAATTTAAGATGGTGTGTTGATTCAAAATCTTGAAATATTTTTGGTAATGTTGGTATCTATTTTCTAGAAGAAACACTGTAAGGTTATCCAAATACACCATGCAGGATATATGTTGTGATGTGGCTGGTATCTGATGCCCTTAATACTCTGTTGGATTCTAAGTATGAGCAGGTTGATTTAAAAGGTAAATAGTAATGAGCTGAATGAGGAACTTTGGGATATGGATTGTGTGTGGATAAATGATGGAGAATTTTGCCATTGAGCATAATATTCATTTCACAGCTGAGTCACAAATTAGTGAGCAGATACAGATGAGTGTGTGAAATTGTGGTGTCAGCCAACATGGTAATTAATGTATTAATATTGACTGAATCAAAAATTGCTTCTACATCTTTTTGAACTGCAATTGGTGCATAACTTTTCCAGGTCTGTACTGAGTTCCCGACTATTTTGAAGCTCATTGCAGCTTGTACAGTAAATGATTGCCCTCTCACAAACTAAATGTGTGAGATTAGTGATAGAATGTATGTTTCTAGGCTATTCTTTGAGCACTTGATGGCAAGTGACTCCATTGAGAAAGTGGAGGGTTGAGAGAGTTGATATAAAGGCTTTTTTGTTGAAGGGGACTATTACAATTGGGTATAAACACTAGATGTCATATAGCTTCCATGAAAGGTAATTTGCAATGTCAAATAGGTATTGGGTAGTGAACTGACCAAGATGTGTAAAGACAAATTTTGGAATGCTGCATGCTTCTGGGTGACATTATCAGGTATTGCGGCCAGTTTAATGACAAATTCAGTACTGTTAAATGGGGCATTTGTTTCTGGTTTTACAAAACAACAGGAAGGAGCTTGAATGGGTGGTATATTTATATCTTGTGTTTGAAATGATTAATTGGTTTTAATGTTATTGCCTGTGTACACAATCCCCTCAGCTGCGGGTGCCATTGACACTCTGATGATGGATGTATAGCCTAGGACCCAGAAAATGTATTTCCTTGTCCATGTATGTTGTTAGCTGATGCAGATTTTACTTTTTTCTTATTACTAGGTAATTTTCAAGATTATTACAGACATTGTTGTAATGCTTGAGTAAGCTTACACATATGTTGTTGACTGGTATATTTTGGGTTCAACATTGTAATACATCTATGTATTTCACCAACCAAAGTTAGTAGTCTGGAGGGTGGGGGGGATTTGCATGTTATATGATCTGTATTGAATGATAAAATATTTATGAATGCTAGATATTTTGGGATGGGGGTAAGTTGCATATTTTTGATTTTCTAAAGCATTATATATGACTCTGAGAAAATAATTTCTAGGTTGGCAATTGGAAGCAGCATTTTGTTTTCTCATGTGTAAGAACAGCTATCTGAATTTCCACCAGATTAGTCAACATGGTTTGTGCAGAATAATTGGAGAAAAGGGAAGGGTTAATGTCTACGCTGGTTAGATGATGCAACATAGTTGAATAGAAACAGATCAATCCTTGATATATGATGACCACTGTGAAATATAATTGTACATTTGGCAGAAAACCTTTAGCACTCATAAGAGGTATCGATACCTGTTGTAGCCACTTTGATATAAAGTCTTGATATTTCATATTAAAACCTTGATTAGTATGGTTGGATGTAAACTAGAACCAAGTAATGAGTTTATGATTAATATAATGTTTGATATAATTGCAGGACTAAATAAGATGTACACAAATGATATTTAGTATAATGATGAACAGTTACTATTCGTAGATTTGCATCTACATATACATAATTTTGAATGACCTAAATGGACAATATGGTGTTATAAGCAGTCCATTGATCCCTGAGGGCTCAATCTGTGAGTCACTATAGATTTTGCTTTCAAGAAGTTCTAGGATATGACGTTGTGTGATATTTACCCATTGTTTCAGTTGATGTATAAGTCCTCTAACATTGAATGCTGTTATTTTTTACTTTCATCAGTGTGATTGTCTGTGGATTGGTTTCTCATGATGTTGTTGTAATTACCGTGAAACTTCCACATATATTCTAGAATTTGATGAGCAACTATCAATGGCTTGATCGCTGTCAAACTCTATAGGTATAAAGTTATATGCCAAGTGATCAATCATTTCTGTTAGAGTACTATTCTAATCTGTTTTGGATTTTTTAGATTGTTTATTTTTCTTCAGGTGATCACACCACCTTTTGGTTTCAATTGATGCAGTTTCTATGAGAAGGCAGGGAGTTAGTGACTCCATGGTGTTTGTGAATGTTTTGTTTATGATTACATGTGGCGTGCTTGTTTTGGTGCAGTTGTGTGTGTCATTGGATATATCCAGATTTAAATCTGTTGTATCATTTTTTGATATGACTAGGGTTTATGATAAATCAGGTAAAATGCATGTTTGATTTTGAGCCATTTGATCAGATCTTGTATTTGTATTATTCAAGTCATTTATTGTAGAGTCAAGTATGTGTTTTTTCTGCACGATTGTGTTCAGAATCTTCATTTGCATGGTGATTGTTTTTATGTTACTTAGTTGAGTTGCTAGCAATGATCTGTGAATTGTTGCTATCTTCATATTGGCATTGGTTGGGCTGATTATTTGTTGGCCAAAGTTGTATAATTTGGTTGTTAATGTGATATATGGCCAGGTGGTCATGATCACCATATGCATAGCATTGTGGTTTTAAGTCTCTTATATAGGCTCAACATAACCTCCTGATCTGCAGTTGTGTTGGTATGGATTCTGGTTCAATGTCTTTGTGTAATTTCAACTTAAAGTCATAACTACTGCTATATATTGATATTGGTATGTCTTTGAGATATATTGGTTAAAATGCAGTTACTTTACCAAATGGTCCATTATTTTTGAAAATCTTGTATTGTGTATCCAAAGAATGTGGTTTTAATTATTCCTGTAATATGGTTTTGACAATCTTGGTCGACTATAACAATCACATAATTGTCTGTTTTTGACTTGGTTCTGAAATTGGTTCTTTTAGCTAATATAAAAAACTCAATAGTGAGGTATATGGAAATGGGTGGTCCCTGATTTTTGGAATTATTTCCCACAGTTCGTGTTTAAATATTGCTTGATATAACAACAATAGCAGAAAATGATACAGCAATATGTTTGCGTCTATAGTGAATATTACTATCAAACAATAGGGAAATATAGTGAATATTACTATTGAACAATGGGGAAAAAATCTTATAAACGATGTTTATAGCTTCTTGAAATTATTGTTAAAGTGCTCATTATTTCTACTGCATCGTCGGTGCAATATATGAAGGTGTATGTGCCTTGATTCTCCTGAAACTTTAAGTCTAAGTAATTGTCTTATGTCGTTCGAATTCGTTTTTCTAAATCTTGGGAGTTTTATTGTTTATTAAATAGGATTTTTTATATCAATTGTATGCTAGCTTTTGCGATGATTGCATATGATTTAACAGGGTTTAAATTTTGAAGAATTGTAGTAGCCATATTGATGCCAACCACTTGATCACATGGTTTCATTGTTTCCTTTTTTTCCCCCTTTGGGAATGTTAAGGTTTTTATGATAAAGTTATCTAATCAGTTTATAATTTTTATTAACTATTGTTTCACGACATTATTTTTGTTTTTTCAAAATGTATAAATTATTTTACTTTTATATTGTAAAGATTTTGTTAATTTTTTTTTACAGGTTTGAACCCCAACAATTTTGTTTTACTTATTGGCAGTATTAAGGGTTTCTGTAGAATTATTATTATTATTATGATAATCAAAGGAATAAATATATGAATAATAGATGTAGTTAGATTTAACATGACTGTTATCTTCAGGAGTATTTACAATAAAGGTAAACTACTAAAGATGGCATTTATGCCATAAGTTGTTATTTATCCATTTACATGTTGGTCTATTGACAGTTGGCTCAATTGGCTATGGGATAATTTACCTGAAAAAAATCCTGATTAAAACTTGAATTTTAAAATTACTCAGTTGTATTGTAAGCATAATGCACTATTGCTACATTATAATATCTTTTCTAATACATAATAATCATATATATCAATATACAAATTATTAATTAAAAACTAATATTTTGATCCTAGTACAGTTAGTAAAAAAAAGATCTTTGAAGTGATGATCTTATATGTGTCTAAGACTTATTTATGAATTTTCAGGAGCTAAGTAATAATAAATTTGTAATATTATTTTATATAGCACATTATCACAGTTTGAGTGTTTATTATGTTCTCAGTAACAATAACAATTAACAATATATATATGCATTCAAATGTACATTCTAAGGTTGTGGATATGCGATGGGGAGTCAGAGATGAAGCAACAGATGATCACATGACATCTGAGCTTTGTATGAAAGAAATTGAAAATTGTCAGCGTTTATCAGCAGGACCTAACTTTGTGGTAAGTATTTTATTATATATATATTAACTAATTATACAGAAATAAAAAAAATGTTTTAAAATAGAAAATTTGCAAATTATTCAGTAAAAACTGTACTTGATTTCAAATCAAATATAAGAATTGTGATTTTAAATTACATTTAACAAGTTAAAATGGTTATTTCTTTATAATGATATAACTACCAATATATAACTAACCCTGTCCACATTAATTTTCTTTACAAATCTTGCTTTATGTAAGAAACAAAAAATGTTCAATATTCAAATATATGTCAGTATAAATGTCTATCTATATTTTGACCATATCTTATGATCACATGATCACATTTTCTATACTAGCACATTAATTGTTGATAAACAGAGCAAAACTCTCCATACAGTATTGCCACCTGTGCTAAACAGAGTAATCAATGGATGCCAGAAGGCTTGTGCATAAAATCCCTATCTAATGCCTACTCATCCAATATCCCCAGACTAGTTTCTGGCTTGTGGCCTTCGTCAGTGAGGAGCTTTGGATCTGAGAGCACTGCATCTAGATCTTAGGATCTAATGCAGCCCTCTAGCAACCACCTTTTATCTCTACTTAACTACAAAACTATGAAAATGAAAACACAAAAAATATTTTCAATCTAAGCTCAATAGCTTATATAGTCATATGGGTCTGAACTCAGTTCAGCACCCATATATTTTGGTGTCTTTGGCTCTTTTACAACCATAGCCACCACTATCCTATTAGGCAGGATTGGTGTTAAACCATTAAGCATCACATGATCACATTTTCTATACTAGCACATTAATTGTTGATAAACAGAGCAAAACTCTCCATACAGTATTGCCACCTGTGCTAAACAGAGTAATCAATGGATGCCAGAAGGCTTGTGCATAAAATCCCTATCTAATGCCTACTCATCCAATATCCCCAGACTAGTTTCTGGCTTGTGGCCTTCGTCAGTGAGGAGCTTTGGATCTGAGAGCACTGCATCTAGATCTTAGGATCTAATGCAGCCCTCTAGCAACCACCTTTTATCTCTACTTAACTACAAAACTATGAGAATGAAATTGAAAACACAAAAAATATTTTCAATCTAAGCTCAATAGCTTATATAGTCATATGGGTCTGAACTCAGTTCAGCACCCATACATTTTGGTGTCTTTGGCTCTTTTACAACCATAGCCACCACTATCCTATTAGGCAGGATTGGTGTTAAACCATTAAGCATCACATGATCACATTTTCTATACTAGCACATTAATTGTTGATAAACAGAGCAAAACTCTCCATACAGTATTGCCACCTGTGCTAAACAGAGTAATCAATGGATGCCAGAAGGCTTGTGCATAAAATCCCTATCTAATGCCTACTCATCCAATATCCCCAGACTAGTTTCTGGCTTGTGGCCTTCGTCAGTGAGGAGCTTTGGATCTGAGAGCACTGCATCTAGATCTTAGGATCTAATGCAGCCCTCTAGCAACCACCTTTTATCTCTACTTAACTACAAAACTATGAGAATGAAATTGAAAACACAAAAAATATTTTCAATCTAAGCTCAATAGCTTATTGAGCTTAGATTGAAAATATTTTTTGTGTTTTCAATTTCATTCTCATACCTTTTATCTCTACTTAACTACAAAACTATGAGAATGAAATTGAAAACACAAAAAATATTTTCAATCTAAGCTCAATAGCTTATTGAGCTTAGATTGAAAATATTTTTTGTGTTTTCAATTTCATTCTCATAGTTTTGTAGTTAAGTAGAGATAAAAGGTGGTTGCTAGAGGGCTGTATAAGCTATTGAGCTTAGATTGAAAATATTTTTTGTGTTTTCAATTTCATTCTCATAGTTTTGTAGTTAAGTAGAGATAAAAGGTGGTTGCTAGAGGGCTGTATAAGCTATTGAGCTTAGATTGAAAATATTTTTTGTGTTTTCAATTTCATTCTCATAGTTTTGTAGTTAAGTAGAGATAAAAGGTGGTTGCTAGAGGGCTGTATAAGCTATTGAGCTTAGATTGAAAATATTTTTTGTGTTTTCAATTTCATTCTCATAGTTTTGTAGTTAAGTAGAGATAAAAGGTGGTTGCTAGAGGGCTGCATTAGATCCTAAGATCTAGATGCAGTGCTCTCAGATCCAAAGCTCCTCACTGACGAAGGCCACAAGCCAGAAACTAGTCTGGGGATATTGGATGAGTAGGCATTAGATAGAGATTTTATGCACAAGCCTTCTGGCATCCATTGATTACTCTGTTTAGCACAGGTGGCAATACTGTATGGAGAGTTTTGCTCTGTATATCTTATGATCATTTTTATTGTTTAATGTGCCTTTGATTAGACTGAAAAATCAAATAGATGTCAGAATAGCCATTCTTATGATTACTAAAAATCAAACTTGATTTGAAGGCACCTTAATAATTATTTTATTAGTAATAATAAAATTCTCTAAAAGAATCCATAATTGTTGACAAATAATCTATTGACTTATTCTGATTCATAAATAATATATTAACACCAAAAAATTCAGACAGTTTTCTCCTACAATGTTTGGAGTTCAACTGGAAGCTTATCAATTTGTGTTTTATTCTATTTTATTTCAGCTTTATAACCTTGTACTCAATTATTGCATTATTATCTACTGAAGCAGTCAGATCTCAGTTTGATCCTAGCTTCATGACATCTAGCCATAAACCCACTTCAAACCCTAGTACTAACCTTAAATTTCCGATGCAATGGGGCTTTATACGTTCAATCCACGCTAATTTCCATAAAGAATAACTTATTTCATAAATGTGTATTCAGATAATTAGTTTCAGATTTATATTGATCAATTCTATTAATAAATTCATGATAGAATTATTCATGAATTTATATATTATAACTGCGTGGATTGTGCGTATATATTTGTAAATATTTAAATATATATAATTATTTAAAAGTTTCATTGCGTCAGGAATGTTTGATTTTATTTTTAAATAATTTGTTAAAGTTTTATTGATTAAAAGCTACATTCTTTCGATAAGCTTTCAGATTTTCCCTTTCTAAAAAACAACTGTTAAAGTTTTATTAATTAGAAAAAAGATAAGGATTTCCTAATTAAAATCATTTTCTGATTTTAAGAATTCATTTTCTAATTAGAAAATGAATTCAAGTTAATGAGTTTGAAAGCCTTATCGAAGGAATGTATCTAAAAACAACCAGTAACTCTAAAAACATTGATAATGAAAGAAGTGCTATCCTGAAGGCATCAGAGGACAGATATATAGCTCTGAAAAGTTTGGAGAAAGAAAAGCCATCTTTGTTGTAGAGAAGTGCAGTGAATTCTGTGCATTTCAAAATCATAAATTTAAATAGTGCTTCGATCATGGTGAAGGGCTAAAACGTCAGGAATCTGGCTGCGGTTCCTGAAGTCCCCTGGAATCTTCAATGAAGCTGCTAAATCTTTTCCAGACCAATCATGCTGCTAAAATTATGAAAAGCCACTAAAATGCTGTTCCAGTAATCGACTAAATGCATGCCTACATTTTTTACCAATTCGGACGTGTAATCTAAGGGAACCAGCCCCGGAAGAAATGGGTAATATATTTCCATAATGAACCTTAAACTATTTGGCCAGTTTCTGAACTTTACTTTACACTCCCTTTAAGAGCTCTTCTCATTTATAAATGTAATAATCTGTGTAACAGCTTTTATTTATGCTATTCTAAAATATATAAATTCTCTCAACTTCTAGTCTTTAACTTTCTCTTTTCTTACTTGGCGGTTCATTTATTATATTATATATATATATGAATGAAATTAATATGAAAATAACTGATACACTTTTGAAAACTGCAACAAAGATAGCTGGTAGAAAGAAACAGCAATTGACCAATCAAATTTCTACTGAGACTAGAGGATTTATGAAGAAAAGAAGGAATATGTAGATATACAAAAATGATGCATTAAAAAGAATTGAATATCTCGAATTTTGTAAAATGGTGCGGAAAAAGTGTTGAAAATGATATAAGAAAGTGTAACTGTGAACTAGCAAGGAAAGCTGTAGAAGAAAATAAAAGTCTTAAGAATGTAAAACAACATTTGGTATTGGTAGGAAATTTATATCTGAAATAAGAAAAAAAGATGGAATTATTACTAAAAGGAGAGATGACATCATGAAATTGGTAGAAGATTTTTATCAAGAATTATATAGTAATAAAGAACAAGTACCTCCTATATCTATTACATCTTCCAAATTTCCCAGAATTTTAAATGAAGAAGTGAGACATGCAATTAAATGTATGAAGAAAGGAAAGGCTCCAGGTAATGATGGAATTATAATTGATATATTAAAAGAAGCAGGTGAAGAATGCAGTAATAATATTAATATTTAAAAAAGGTGATAAAGAAGATATTAGAAATTACAGACCTATCAGTCTTTTATCAGTTTTATATAAAATTTTTACCAAGATAATTACTACTCGTCTACAGAGAACATTGGATTTTCACCAACCAAAAGAACAAGCCGGATTTAAAAGTGGTTTTAATACAGTAGATCATATCCAGGTATTGAGAGAAGTTATAGAAAGGACAAATGAATATGAGTTGCCATTATGCTTAGGATTTGTAGATTATGAAAAGGCATTTGATTCTATAAACATTTCTTCAGTGATTAAAGCATTAGATCATCAAGGTATAGATCCAGGATATTGTCATATTTTAAAGAATATTTATAAAAATGCAACAGCAACAATTAGATTACATAATGACACTGGGAAAGTCAACATTGAGAAAGGTGTAAGACAAGGTGACTCCATATCTCCAAAACTATTTACAGCAGTGCTGCATGAAGTATTTTGTGGATTAAAATGGGAAACTAAAGGAGTGAAAGTAAATGGTGATTATTTAAGTCATTTAGATTTCGCAAATGATGTAGTTGTTTTTTGCAAATAATGCTTCAGATCTGCAGGAAATGTTGCAGGAATTATCAGATGAAAGTAGGAAAGTAGGACTAAAGATAAATGTTAAAAAGACTAAAGTAATGTTTAATCGATTTGCTCAAAATATGAAAATAAAGATTGATTATGATGAATTAGAAGAAGATAACAGTTACAAATACCTTGGTCAGATTATTAATACAGATGGAAACATAATGGAGGAAATTAATCATGGAATTAAACTTGGTTGGAGTGCTTTTGGTAGAAATAACTTGATACTAAAAGGAAATATGCCTATATGTTTGAAAAGGAAGGTTTTTAACAAATGTGTTTTACCAGTTCTTACTTATGCGTCTGAGACTTGGACACTTAATAGAAGAGCAATTCAGAGACTTCAGACCACTCAAAGAAGTATGGAGAGATGTATGTTGGGAGTAACAAGAAGAGATCGTAAACGCAATGTATGGGTAAGAGAACAAACAGGTGTTACTGACCTCATTGAAAAAAATTAAAAGATTGAAGTGGAGTTGGCTGGACATATTGTTAGAAGAGATGATAATAGATGGACAATTGAAATTTTAAACTGGATTCCAAGAGATTGTAAAAGATCCAGAAAGAGACCACATGTGAGATGGATGGATGAAATAAGAAAGTGTGCAGGGGTGATGTGGAGAAGAGAAGCTAAAGATCAGAGAAGAAGGATTAAACTTGGAGAGACCTTCATCCTGCAGTGGCTTTATAATGGTTGATAATGATATATATTTGTGTAATTTATTAATGTTGTTACTTTAATTATATGCCAATAATCTTTCGACTCGATAAACTCCTTTGTTCTGTTTGCCTTACGTAGAAAATATAATATTAAATCTAATAGTAGTTCTCGCCCATTAGAACTAAATTTACAGTTCTATCAATCATCAAGTTGAAAGAAATGATTAATGTTTGTTATTTTTATAATTGGATAATAATAATGGCTCAGCTATTTTCTCGTATTCACCAATGTATATTTATTCATATATATCTTAAAATGTTTTTTGCAAAAGGGCCAATAAAGGATCAAATATATTCTAATTCAACTTCGTTATTTAAGATTCAGGAAGGACACGATGATTGGGGCATAATTAATATGATTTACAAATACTATAAAATAGTTTTTGTTAAAAGCTCGTTTGACTTAAATTAATTGATCAAGTCATCATGTAGAGCATTCTATATGGGTTTTAGTATTCAAACGATGACTATCAAGTCATCATCTTCAAACGTTGCTGACGTAGGGCAATCTTCTGCTCCATTAGGCTGGTCGGTGATCATATTTGTTATTTTAAATTACCGAGGAAGAAAGCACTTCCTCTCGTTTAGCTATCGTCTTTCAATTTCATTTTATAGCTCATAATTCGTCAGCACCGTTGCCTCTCTGTTCCGGTAAAGCCCACTCTGATGCTCGTAATTCGTGATGAAGTGATTTAAATTAAAGTCGAACAAATTCTCCATTATCTCAAAGTAAATAATCTTTCCAATAAAGATTAAAGTTATGCCCTAAAATACATATCTCACTCTTCATGAACGAATTTGCGAATGTGAAAATAAATCTCACATTCTGTCGTAATAAAATTAGAGTAATAATTTCCTTTACTAATGAATACCTTTATCTGCTTTTAATTTCTTGTTGGGGGCATAGACATAGAATTCCAATATTGCGTAATACTTGTTGGCATATGATAAGGACTGCCACTCTGATTATAACTATAAACTATGTTAAAGGCTAGAGGTGATTAATATAATCATTATTTAAAATTCAAACAAAAACAAATTATTATTATTAAATATTTTCTAAACACACTTGGTTTCTTCATTCTTAATTCTTTTATAATTATTTTAATGTTAATGCTCCCTGTCTGTGTTGGCAACCCGAACATATTATACATATGATTCGATTTAAAATTATTTTAGTCAGTTTATTATCAGATATTAATGTCAGTTCAGGGGTCTCTGATCCTCACCAACCGTTGAGCTAGTTTATTGGTGCATAGCACTGTGCCATCGATTTAGATTTCTACTAATCTGGGCTGGTGAGTTGGATTTGAATTCGGTTTTGGTTCAGCTGAGTTTGAATCTGACTTGCAGTTTAGGTGGTGGGTTTTTTGACTGGTACATGGTTATGTTTTTGGTCACCCAATCGTTGGAGCTCGATTTAATAAACCCCACACATACCGTGGAGATAGTAATTATGATCTTAGTTACTCAGTCAATTGAGATCTCAATAAATTAAATGTTTCAGTAGAAAGTGATATTTTTGTAGAATGTTATATATATTTGAAGAGAAGTTATGCGATTTATAATGCATAAACTTGAAATGATTTAATAAATTAAAATGTCATTTTGTAATCTTCTTTCTTATAAGTAAATGTTTTCAAGATTATTTTTTAAATGTTCTTCAGTAAAAGATTCATTAGTTAGAATAATTATTTAAATATATATATAATTAATTATACGTGTACTATATCAATATGTATTTTATACTACAGTATATATTATACGTTTGTTTTATACGCGTTCATGACAGTAAGGAAGGAAGGATATTATCATTAGAAAAGTAGTAAGAGTAGATCAAAGCAAGGGGTAAAATAAATGAAACATTTCTCTGTGTCAAAATTAATTATATGTATCTCAGTCTTATAGTTAAAAATATCCAATATGATATCATGTTAAAAGTTTTAAATTTCAAAGTATTGCTTGCTAGCACATATATTAAATGTTCGCTCCGCATTCTTAGTAGCCTCAAAGCAGGCAAAGACCTTCAAACTGGGAATTATCTGTCAAGCGGTCCGATGCAGTGTGACAATACGCTTTAATGACAATAATTTCTAGAGTAACCTCAAAGCAAGTGAAGACCTTTTGTGTACACCAAGCAGCCAGATGCAGTTGGCAAAATGCTTAAATGGTTTACACACTTTCATGCTAGCAAGATTAAAAATGATATCAACAAATAAAAGTTCTTGTGTAATATTAATTTTGACATTTTTTTGTGTGTGAAAGCCTCATGCTTAGTAAAAATGAAGTAGTGAACTCCTATATTTAAACTCAGGTCAGGAACGCATCAGTTGTTATTAAATAATAAATACTCATCATCAATAAAATTGTTCTATCAAAAATTAAGTCAGTCATATGTAGTTTGGGGGGCAATGGGTTATTTCACAGGCTCTATTGATCTCAGTTTGCTCACTGGCACCCATATAAATAAATTTGTCAGCAAATTTGATTGTCAGCACAGTAGTGGGTCAGTTGTCTAAATAATGAAAACCAAATGTGTCCAATACAATTACTTGTACTACCTGCTAATATATATATATATATATATATATATATATATATATATATATATATATGAATGTTTGTATATCACTAATTATTTGTATAGTTTCTTTTTTCAGACATGGGAGAACAGTTGAACAGAGGGAAAGTGAGTAATGTTTGTTTCTTATCTTTAATAGTTTTTTCTAAATAAAATACATGTCTCATTCAAAGAATTAATAGAAAGAGCTAACCAAGAAAATGTAGGTAAACTAAAACTAAACTAAAAAAGGCAGATTACATAGATTGGGGAAATAATATGCAGCAGCTAATGAAGATAGGGACAATGGGACCAGTAGTCAGAGACCTAATTAAATGTACTGAAGAAAAAAATTATTATTTAAGTATACAGAGAGTGCCATAAGTTTGATTCACATTGTTTATTATATTATTTATTCACTTTCAAAGATGGAAGAACAATTAGATAAAGGATTGACTGACAATAGTGATGCACCTTCAACCACCTCCAGTGAATGAGAAATCACTTTTAAAAATCAGATCAATAGGAAAAAGCACAACCATCAAAGCAGAAAGATGGCTAAAGACGATCATGATGATCGAGAGACTTTTCATACGATCCTCAGAGAAATGAGAGAAGACAGGAAGCTAATGATGATGATGATGGAAAGGATTTTAAAGCTTGAGGAAACATGAGGGACCCAAACCAACCCAGAGATTGTAAAGCATCATACAGCAATAGACACTTACAAGGCTCCAAGAAGTGATGAAGATGATCAGACCACACCAAAAGAAGTTGTGGATAGTAAAGAAGATGACAGTGGAGAATATGAGTCAAACCAAGAAATGGTTGCAGAAACTGATTTAAATACAGACAGAGAAAAAGAAGATGTTCAGACCACTAGTAAGATAAAATCAAAAGTAGAAATGGAACAGACAATAAACTCCAAAATGAGTCTAAGGAACTTGCAGAGACCATCCCTTATATCTTCTGTAGAAATTCAAATTTTTAGGGGTAACCCAGGAGAAAAGCCCATAGATCATCTAGACAGCATTAAAGAATTTTTCTGTCTGCACTCTGTAGCAGAAAAGGAAAAGGTTATCCTAGCCAGCCACTACTTAAGAGAAGCTGCCAAGGCATGGTGGAAGCTATTAAAAAAACCACCTACCACGATCCAAGGATATGAAAAGGCCATTTTAAAAAAATATTGGAGTGAAGAAAGGCAGGAGGGCATTTTGCATAGACTGAACACTCAGAAGTATCAAGAAAACTGCAGACAGGGATATGCAGCCTACTTCATCCAGCAAGTAACCACATTCAAATCCCTAACAGCCTTCAAATATGAGGACCAACACATCATCCGGACGATCAGACATCATTTACCCCCATGGATCCAAAGAATCATGCTTGGGATGTGCCCTATGTCAATAGAAAAGACCATAGACTTTTTGACTGCAATAGACTATGGGAACTTGACACCAACCAGAAAAGACCAAGACTATGACCATTATCAAAAGTTAAAACCATATGTGCCACCTGATCCAGGGAAACAATAAGACAAACATTAAATGACAGATATATATACAGACGACCGACTGACACGACCATAGGGAAAATGAGACTTGATTATCGGACCAATTTATTATAAGCTTATTATAAGCTAGATAATATTTAAAAGAAAATGATCGCAGTGAGACATGTATAATTTTGTAGTTTGTACAGATGATATTATTCACACTCATGCTGTTCTCCCAGAGTCTAACAACTAGTCAAGTACACTTATGCGAATGTATCACGCATAAGTAAAGAGATTTTTTTTTCATTGTTTTTTTTTGAAGTGAAAAGAAATGAAGCAGTCGGATCTGAGTTCGATCCTAGCTTCATGACATCTAGCCATAAGCCCACTTCAAACCCTAGTACTAACCTTAAATTTCCGATGCAATGGGGCTTTATACGTTCAATCCACGCTAATTTCCATAAAGAATAACTTATTTCATAAATGTGTATTCAAATAATTAGTTTCAGATTTAAATTGATCAATTCTATTAATAAATTCATGATAGAATTATTCATGAATTTATATATTATAACTGCGTGGATTGTGCGTATATATTTGTAAATATTTAAATATATATAATTGTTTAAAAGTTTCATTGCATCGGGAATGTTTGATTTTATTTTTAAATAATTTGTTAAAGTTTTATTGATTAAAAGCTACATTCTTTCGATAAGCTTTCAGATTTTCCCTTTCCAAAAACAACAGTTAAAGTTTTATTAATTAGAAAAAAGATAAGGATTTCCTAATTAAAATCATTTTCTGATTTTAAGAATTCATTTTCTAATTAGAAAATGAATTCAAGTTAATGAGTTTGAAAGCCTTATCGAAGGAATGTATCTAAAAACAACCAGTAAATCTAAAAACATTGATAATGAAAGAAGTGCTAGCCTGAAGGCATCAGAGGACAGATATATAGCTCTGAAAAGTTTGGAGAAAAAAAAGCCATCTTTGTTGTAGAGAAGTGCAGTGAACTCTGTGCATTTAAAAATCATAAATTTAAATAGTGTTTCGATCATGGTGAAGGGCTAAAACATCAGGAATCTGGCTATGGTTCCTGAAGTCCCCTGAAAATCTTCAATGAAGCTGCTAAATCTTTTCCGGACCAATCATGCTGCTAAAATTATGAAAAGCCACTAAAATGCTGTTCCAGTAATTGACTAAATGCATGCCTACATTTTTTACCAACTCGGACGTGTAACCTAAGGGAACCAGCCCCGGAAGAAATGGGTAATATATTTCCATAATGAACCTTAAACTATCTGGCCAGTTTCCAAACTTTTCTTTACACTCCCTTTAAGAGCTCTTCTCATCTATAAATGTAATAATCTGTGTAACACCTTTTATTTATGCTATTCTAAAATATATAAATTCTCTCAACTTCTAGTCTTTAACTTTCTCTTTTCTTTCTTGGCGGTTCATTTATTATATTATATATATATTTGTGTAATTTATTAATGTTGTTACTTTAATTATATGCCAATAATCTTTCGACTCGATAAACTCCTTTGTTCTGTTTGCCTTACGTAGAAAATATAATATTAAATCTAATAGTAGTTCTCGCCCATTAGAACTAAATTTACAGTTCTATCAATCATCGAGTCGAAAGAAATTATTAATGTTTGTTATTTTTATAATTGGCTAATAATAATGCCTCAGCTATTTTCTCGTATTCACCAATGTATATTTATTCATATATATCTTAAAATGTTTTTTGCAAAAGGGCCAATAAAGGATCAAATATATTCTAATTCAACTTTGTTATTTAAGATTCAGGAAGGGCACGATGATTGGGGCATAATTAATATGATTTACAAATACTTTAAAATAGTTTTCGTTAAAAGCTCATTTGACTTTAATTAATTGATCAAGTCATCACATAGAGCATTCTATATGGGTTTTAGTATTCAAATGATGACTATCAAGTCATCATCTTCAAACGTTGCTGACGTAGGGCAATCTTCCGCTCCGTTAGGCTGGTCGGTGATCATATTTCTGTTATTTTAAATTATTGAGGAAGAAAGCACTTCCTCTCCTGTTTATATTAGTCAAAGGGCATAAGACTTGTCAGACACAAGCCACCATAGGACTTCGATTATCGACTAGCTATCGTCTTTCAATTTCACTTTATAGCTCATAATTCGTCAGCACCGTTGCCTCTCTGTTCCGGCAAAACCCACTCTGATGCTCGTAATTCGTGATGAAGTGATTTAAATTAAAGTTGAACAAATTCTCCGTTATCTCAAAGTAAATAATCTTTCCAATAAAGATTAAAATTATGCCCTAAAATACGTATCTCGCTCTTCATGAACGAATTTGCGAATGTGAAAATAAATCTCACATTCTGTCGTAATAAAATTAGAGTAATAATTTCCTTTACTAATGAATACATTTATCTGCTTTTATTTTCTTGTTGGGGGCATAGACATAGAATTCCAATATTGTGTAATACTTGTTGGCATATGATAAGGACCGCCACTCTGATTATAACTATAAACTATGTTAAAGGCTAGAGGTGATTAATATAATCATTATTTAAAATTCAAACAAAAACAAATTATTATTATTAAATATTTTCTAAACACACTTGGTTTCTTCGTTCTTAATTCTTTTATAATTATTTTAATGTTAATGCTCGCTGTCTGTGTTGGCAACCCGAACATATACATATGATTCGATTTAAAATTATTTTAGTCAGTTTATTATCAGATATTAATGTCAGTTCAGGGGTCTCTGATCCTCACCAACCATTGAGCTAGTTTCTTGGTGCATAGCACTGTGCCGTCGATTTAGATTTCTACTAATCTGAGCTGGTGAGTTGGATTTGAATTCAGTTTTGGTTCAGCTGAGTTTGAATCCGACTTGCAGTTTAGGTGGTGGGTTTTTCGACTGGTACACTACATCTATATCACATTCTTTTTCAATAGGTAATAAAAATATAATCAAATTGTTTTATTGCTTGAGAGTTCATAAGATATTTTATCAACAAAAGTGACAAAATTGAATTGTGATCGATAGGCTTTGAACCCAGTATTTGTGATTCTATCTGTGATCTAATATTTCTATGACACAACTCTCATATATTCTTTTCATCTTTCTAATATCTTTATTATAATGTATTTACTTATAATATGTTTTAAATGTATATAGGAGAAGTTAATAAAAGTTTTAAAAATAACGTTTAGCTTAATGTTTTCAGAGTATATTTACTCCATATTCGTAGCCATTATTATGTGTTAAATGTAATGAATGCAAATCATTATCCTGTCCATTTTTTTGACATTGTAAAGCAGGCATCCCTTCGATTGATTGCATTTGGATCATTCACAATGAAATATGCTTCTTTTGGTGTAATTTCTTTCATTTGCAAACAATTTCAGTGCTGGAAGTTTCAAATTTATGATTAAATGTTTTTTGTGTTTGGTAAATATTGAATTGCCTTCATTTTTGTTTACCACTCTATTATACATATATAAGGGTTGTGCTACTCTGTTGTTTACTGCGGCCTGAGTTTCACCATAATATGTTGCCTTACAGTCAATTTGAGGGCAGGTAACATTCTTTGTTTCAATTGTTTTTGTTCTTGTGATTCTACTTTTCCCATATAAAATTTTTATCTATAAATCATATTAAACCTATTCTTACTTTGTAATTCTTATTATTATATTTTTATTCTAACATATTTAACTAGTTTAATCTCATTTCCATTTTGTTAAAGTGTCTATATTTCCTTGTCTTACAGTATTTATATTTTCATACTTTGTTTTTTAAGTCACTACTAATACAAGTATTAACTTATTCATTTTTAAACATAAGCGATTGACTATTTATTTCTAATTTCACAATTACTCTCTAACAATCAGAAACAATATACAAGATTTACAATTAAAATATGTTTTGTTTCATATTTATATAAACTTTATTGACAATTACAAAATGCCATACATTTTATCTAAGTTTTATTATCAAGCGTAGTGTTAAGATTGCTATAATGCATATAAGTAATAGAAAAATATTTGTCTGAAGGTTTGTGATGATGGTATTTTATTATATGTGATATGTTAGACTATTTCCATCATCTATGAGTGAATGTATAGAAAAATTTAAACTTTATTTAAACTTTCCAAATAAAAACAACTTGTTAGTAATAGCACACAAATAGACAACACAGGTTATTAATTACACAACATTTTGAGTAGTATTGTTCTCCACTCTTCTTTAGATGTTGCTGGCCTGATATAGACAGTGATAGTATTCACATAGAAGTTGAACTCACACCTTTAGATTTTTGAATATCAAATTTAAGGCAAACACTCTAACCAACTGAGCTATTCTGTCCAAGCAGTTGGTTAGAGCTTTTGCCTTAAATTCGATATTCAAGAATCTAAAGGTGCGAGTTCAACTTCTTTGCAAATACTGTCCCATGCATATCAGGCCAACAATACCTGATGAAGAGTGAAGAATAATACTACTCGAGACATTGTGTAATTACTAACTTGTTTTGTCTATTTGTGTGTTATTACTAACAAGTTGTTTGTATTTGGAAAGTTTAAAATTTTCTATACATTCAACATTCACTCATAGATCATGAAAATAGTCCAACATGTCACATCAAGTAATAGAAAACTTCCAAAGAAAATCAGTTCTGTGATGTAACCTGAAAGGTCTGTCATGTGACAATTCAACCTTCTTGAGTTAGTCCATATTTCAAGAAAATGAATAAAATGGTACATAAATTATTAATGGAAAAGTTTTCAAAAAAGCTTCAATCATATTAATATGTAAAACTGTGTCCCCTAAAAATATATATCAAAGAGTGATACTAACAAAAAATTTTTAATTACATATCCTTTTGATATATTTATATAGAAATATCATCAATGCAATAAGTCAAGCTTTGACAACTGTATTTAAATGAAAGATGCATGTTAATTATTTCTCTCAGTATTTAGATACTTATATGAACTGCAGCATTACATGATTTTCTCATTTATTCATAGGTTTCCAAATGTAATTATCTTCACACTACCCTAGCAACATTTATTGTAAGCCTAAGTAATTACATTTGATATCCAGTGATTAATCAGTCTTGCAATAAATAGCCTAGACTAGTATGAAAAAAATTGCTGTTGATTGTTGGTGATACTTATTTGAAATAGCTTGAATCTAGAATAACTAGATTATATAAATAATATCCTCTTTGATGTAGATATAGAATCACAAAAGATCAATACTCTTTTGTAATACAGTAAAAAAATCACGGAACATAATAGTGTTATCTCTTTATTCATTTCAGGCCAATTAGGTAAGTTTTAGTTTAATAAATAGACCTTTGATGTAAGGATATAGATTACAATTACATTATACAAGAGTTAAAATAATCCTGTGTAGTTCAGTAGAACAATGGAATAGTTCAGAATGATAGTACAATGGCAGATTTTCAGCTGAGAAATATACAAAATTTCAAATCAGCTAATTAATTATAAATAAAATATTCGTAATCAAATCTTTTGAATTATTAACAATATAATTATTAAATAATGATACTAATTTTACAGAATCAAAAACTGACACACATACAGATACTTTTAAAGCTATTATCATCATTTATTTCATTCAACTGTTACTAGAAAGTCTTATTTTAAAAAAAGCTATTTTTAAATACAAATAGTGAATGTTTTTAAATTTTTTTTAATAGCAATTTATTTTTACTAAAGTCTAAAAATTTATTTTGTTTTAGGTATTTCTGGGTCAAAAATATGGCTACAGACCTCTTCCATCCAAAATATTAGCTTCAGAAATGGATATGCTGTTAGGTGTATTATCTGAGATATCCACAACTGATGCAGATATAAAATTGTTAAAAACATGGTATTTTAAAGATGAAAATGCAATCCCCCCTATATACATTCTTCAGCCAATAACTTCAGTTTTCAAGTACTTTAACATCAAGGTAGTTTGACAAACCATGGAAAATAAAATATACCTTAATACTTTTTAAATATCCATATTTAATCATATTATCATGATAATCATAAATTCAACTAAATATAAACCCCCACTGCATTTGTATTATATGTTCGTTTTATATTTACATTTTTAATCTGTGTACCAATCAGTTACCATTGATAAGAAATGATTAAATGGAAAGAAATACATTTTTATAAAACATATAAATATGAAATGCACATATACACAACATGAAATGATTAGTTATGCAATAACAGCACATTCCCATGTTATGTTCTTGACATGAATGGGAATCCAGATTGAGCAAACTTTTAATCTGTAGTTTTTTTTTTAAATTTCCTGCCCATAACTTACTTAGCTAATCCTACTATAAATACTGACTAATAAATGAATTCTATCTTCTTTTAGTCCAAGATTTTAACAAAAATGGAAAATGCTCAAAATTTTCCCATTTTGGTAAGTTGTGAGCACTGTTTACAAGTCAAGCTTACTCGATTAGGTGCTGTTGGAAAGATTTTTTTTTTGCAAGGGGTTATTCTATTTAAAATCATTTTTATTTTACATGTAATATATTGTACCCACACATATATAATTCAAATAAATCATATGTAATACAGAACATTAAATATGAAGCATCATTTAAAAAAAAACAAAAAAACTTTAATGCGTTGATTCTTAACAATGACATCAAACAATTTTAAAAATTGATCAGACTAAAATAAACTAATAAAAAGCCTTTACAAAATATTCAAATTCAGATCTGAATATCATCATCAACTATATATCAGCCTCTTTCTCAATCTAGTAATTTTTTTTTTCATATGTCATAGCATCGGCCGGGACGCGAACCCACAATCGTCTGCAACCAACTACTTGCTTGCAAGGCGGCTGCGATGACCTCTCAGCTAACAACTCTTGACAATCTAGTAATTATAAGCAAAAACTTGTATGGAACTAAAAGTTTTAATAATTAATGCAAAACAATTGTTTTTTAAAATCATACATGATTACAGAAAATTTTATTTAATGAATCTTTTTCCCTCTTTTTTTTTTTAATAAATAGGCTTCCAAAAAGAAAGAACAAAAATGCCGTTCTGATTTCCTGAATATAAGATTTCTGTTATTCATCATTCTAAAATAATTAAATAAAATTATAAAACAATTAGAAATATATTTTATTCTTTGTTCTTAATATGTATACAATACATGCACACACACATATATATAATTTTAACATGTACGTTTACATGTATATATAATGTGGCTGCAAAAAAAAATTGCTGTTAAGTGAAAGGAGACCCTTTCCTATTGAAAACCTTAAAGAAACCGAAAAGAGCAAATTTCTTATGTCCATTCCATATGTTCTTGCCATTGCAGCTGTTATACAGTGTACGAGCATGAATGGGCTACTCACCAGCACACATTAGTCAGCTTGATTTTACCTCTGAGTTTAAGATCAAGAAATACCATATTCTTTCTTCTCAATTGCCTGATAGTTCTTAATTGAAATATCAATTGAATTTCCTTGAAGCAGAATGAAGATGTGTAAAAATGATTTTTTTTCTAATAGATATTCACAATTATGACAGACAAAAATTAATCTCCCTTATTTTCAGGATGCTGTAAAGTCACTAGCCAAGACAGAAGTTGAAGGTCAAAGGTAGAATCTTCTGATTGTGGACCCAGGCTGTCAGTTGATGGTCACCTTTTATTTAGGTACTTAGAACTGCACATCACTTTCAAGTGAAGGAAAATTGCAAGAATTGAAGAAGAGCTGTCTAATATTAAATGGGGCACTAATGGACTTTGTGATGTTAGAAGAAAAGGTAAAAAAACAATTGATTTAAAAAGTAAACATGTATTATAAAGATAGAAATATTGGAATATGGGTGGAGTAGGACTCGTAAAAAGTGGAAGAACAACATTTAGGATAGAGATAGTGCAACATATAAAGTAGCAAGATTAGTTATTTAACTTAATAGCAGATATCAAATGCAGATAATTCAGTTTATCCCACAATAAGTTTTCATTGTGATGAAGAAGTAGAGGATTTTTGTAGGGATATACAAAGGGCTTTTGATCAGACCAAACAACATTTTAAAATTGTCATGGAAGATTTTAATGCTAAAATTGGTAAACAATTGAAAAAGAAAGTGTTGTAAGTAAATTTGGTTATGGTGATAGAAATAAGAGAGGATATAGATTTATGGAATTTTCAGAAAAAGAAAAAAATTATATTATGAATTATTGTTTTGAGAAAAATGTTAAACAGAAATTTTCCATGGAAGCATCTGAATGAAGGTACAGCAGAAATGAATTATATTTTAACTAACAGAAAATATGTATTTCAAGATTGTAATGTTCTTAATAAATTCAACATAGAAAGTGATCATCGATTAGTGAAATATAAGATACACGTTAATTCAAAACTAGAGAGACAAAAATTATTAAGAATAAGAATATTTACTGTTGATTTTCTTAATCTTTGGAAACATTACAATAAATTTAAATTAGAACCTGAAAATCATTTTCAAATATTGAACATGATTCAGATTTTAATGAAATCAATAGAAAGATAGCAGATACATTTTTAAAACCTGCAACAAAAATAGCTAATAAAAAAACAGCAATCGGCCAGTAGAATTTCTACTGAGACAAGTCAATTTATGAAGAAAAGAAGAAATATAAAAATGTATTAAAATGATGCATTAAGAAGGATTGAGTATCTCAAATTTTGTAAAATGGTGATATACAAAAGTAAAACTATAGAAGAGAATACAAGTCTCTAGAGTGTAAAACAACATATTAGTGGGAAATTTATTTCTGCAATAAGAAAAATAGATGGAACTATTACTAAAAGAGTTCTATCAAGAATTATATAGCAATAAAGAATAAAAAAAGTACTTCCTACAATTATTAAATGAAGAAATAAGTCATGCAATTAAATTTATGAAAAAGAAAAAAAGCTTCAAGTAATTATAGAATTATAAACAATATCTTAAAAGATGCAGGTGAAGAAAATAGAAAAAAATTGGCGAAGTTATATACCAAACATCTAAATGATAAAAGTCTATCAGATGATTGGAAGAATGCAGTCTTAATATTAATATTTTAAAAAAGTGATAAAGAAGATATTAAAAATTACAGTTATCAGTTCTATATAAAATAATTACCAAAATAATTACAATTCGTCAACAACATGAATTTTGGATTTTAACCAATCAAAAGAATAAGCAGAATTTAAAAGTATTTTAAGAACAGTAGATCATATACAAGTATTCAGAAAAGATATAGAAAGGACCAATGAATATAAGTTGCTATTATGCTTTGGGTTTGTAGATTATGAAAAGGCAGTTGATTCTATAAGGGCATTTTTTCAGTGATTAAAGCATTAGGTCATCAAAGTATACACCCAGAATAATGTCATATTCTGAAGAATATTTATAAAAATGCAATAGCAGCAATTAGATTACATAATAATACTAAAAAGACTAACTTAGAGAAGGGTTTATAGCAGGATTATTCCATATCTCCAAAACTTTTTACAACAGTTTTGCAAGAAATATTTTGTTGTTGAAAAAGGGAAGCTAAGAGGGTAAAAGTAAAGGGAAATTATTTACATCACCAAAATCTTGCAGGTGATGTAATTGTTTTTGAACATAATGCTTTAAAAGTTCAGAAAATATTGCAAGAGTTATCAGATGAATGTAAAATAGTGGAATTAAAGGTAAATGTTAAAAAGACTAAAATAATGTTCAATGGTTTTTCTCAAAAGAATAAAATAAATATTGATAATGATGAGTTAGAAGAAGTTAACAACTACAAATACTTTGGTCAGATTATTATTACAACTATAAATATAATGGATGCAGTTATTCATAGAATTGCATTTGGTTGGTGCTTTTGGTAGAAATAATTTAATATTAAAAGGAAATATGCCTATATGTTTGAAAAATGTTTTTAATTAATGTGTTTTACAAGTTCTTATTTATAAATCTAAGACTTGTACTCTTGACAGAAGAGCAATAGAGATACTTTCAGACAACTCAATAAAGTACAGACAGGAGCATGTTATGAGTAATAAGAAAAGATCAAATATGAAATACATGTTTGAGAGAACAAACAAATATTACTGACATCATTGAAAGAATTAAGAGACTGAAGTAAAGTTGGGATGGATATATTGCTAGAAGAGATGATGATAGATGGGCAGTTGAAATCTTAAACTGGATTCCAAGAGATTGTAAAAGACCTAGAAGGAGACAATACATGAGATGGATAAATGAAATAAGAAAGTGTGCTCGGATTGTGTGGAGAAAGGAGACTAGAAATCAAAGAAGATGGATTAAGCTTGGAGAGATCTTCATCTTGTAGTAAAGCAATAATTTTTTTGAAAATGATTATGACAATGATATATGATGTAAATAAAAATATGAGTGAGATTATTTCCATTCAATATCTAGAAAAATTTGTTAGCAGTAATGTTGCTAGATAACTATCAGCTACATTTAAACTAAACAATTTGCTTTAGTAATCCATAATAGGTTTTTTGTCTATATATATTGAAGCAGTCAACCTGATACTCAGATTGAGAGCTTCACAGCCTACTCAGAATCTCCCACCACCAAACCATATTCAAACTCCATTCTTATGCATATATACACATTTATTAATGCATTTTTTTGCTTAAGTATTAAAATAATCACTGATGTAGATATTTATTAATATATTAATTTAAATATCTTAAATGAATTATATTATATTATTCGTATATGTGCGTAATGGATACATATATATTATAGGTGAGGGGAGATTATTTGTAAAATGTGTATAATATCAAAATATTTTATATTAATTTGTATTTTTAAAATTATATTAAATTTTATTATTTATTTTAGTAATGGCGGTCAGAAAAAAAGCTGATGCAATCCTGCCAAATATTCTCAAATGCAATTAAGTCAATTAACCGAAAATACATTAGTCCAAATTAAAATGTTATAATTTTATAACAGTAATGTAAAATCCATTAGTGGAAATTTTGTCCACTTCAAATTTGTTTTAAAATCTCAGATTATATTTTAAAACAATCGTTCGAGAAATTCTTAGCAGGATTGCATTGTCTCAAAACTTAAAGAACAATGGTGTGCATCTGGTCTGCAAATTGCAGATCGCCAAAGTAAATAAATTGCCTTAAGTCAAGTAGTTAAAAGCATTCCAGAACAACTAAAAAAAAATGGTATAAATTGTGTTGGATTTGAACACCCAAAAAAGAGCAAGTAATTTAATAAGAGAATGGTAAACCAAATCCATGCTCATTTTGTCTCTGATTCAATGTACTATGAGTAGATAAAACCTCATCTTTTCTCACCATTCCAACATGCCATCTTGCCAGATATCATTGCCCAGGATCCGGACTCCCATGAACTGTTACTATGTACCTATATGCTAAACAATGAAAGTGCTACCTGCCTGACCAATAGTGAGATTGCCGAAAAACACTAGAAATCTGTTTTTCTCAGAAATGTTTTCATTTTAATTTAAAAATAATAGTGCTAATTCTAAAAGTTCAAATCTGTTTTATGCGAAATTAATTCAATATTTTATTTTATGAAATAAATAACCACCACATAACTCTTATATGTATAATGATGTGTACTATATCATCAAAACACTTAGAACCTAATTTTCATGTTTGTTTTAATGTTTGGGGGTAAATTACTGTAACAAGGGAAGGGGATTTCTATTTCAATATTTTGTCATTTTATTAATGAATTTAATCTTTCCCTTACTGTTTAGTATTCAAATCATACCAAATCATACTATTATGCTAGGTATTCCATAATATATAGTTAATAATTAATTATTCTTTTAAAGTTTTATATGTGTTGTTCCAAAAATTGCATGCATACAGGCTCCCTCATTCATGTTTTCATATATATTGTGCTTTGTTCCCCGGATGTATCAGAAAGCTGAACCCCATCTCATATCTACAAATCCAAAAACAAGGCTATTAAACTCCTGGGGACTTATTTTGCCACTTAAGCTAGCTCTGTATGGGATCACTCCAGGACAAACCGGCCAACAGAAACTCTCAGCAGACTGTTCTTTGTTTCATTAGCCGATTCTGCCAAAGTCTGCAGACATTTATCGGTCACCTTCTAGGATCCATGACTGATCACATAAATCTGCCACCATGCATGCAATGCCCTATTAATCTCCAGTTCCAGATAAAACCTATGAATATCCGTAAACCATAATGTTCTGATTCTACTAAGCAGATTTCTTTATGATATTTATTAATATTTTCATGCATGTGTAAATCTGCGACATAATTATATATACTAAATTAACTCTCCCACACATGTTCTTACTCAGCATAAGCTGAGATTCCTTCATTTATTAATGATAATCATATTTTGATAATAAAATAATCTTTATTAATTAAATTCAGTCAAGTGCTATATGTTTGTTCTTCTTTCTAGGGGTGGACTTAAGAATCATTTACATATTTGTATATAGTGCTAGTAAAACTGTATTTACAGATATTGTAGTTTATCGATTATTGGCATATAGATCAGCCACAATAAAATAATTATGTTAATGCATATATTTGTCATTTCTTAAATAATAAAAGATAAATCTTCTCCTATAAATGTAAAGAGGCCAATGATGATTAATGGAGAAATATTGTCAAATAACTCATACATATTTTACTTAAATTAATAAATCATACATATATTCTAACTTGCAGAATCATTGTTTCATTTATTTAAAATATTACATTTTGATTAATAAATTAGGCTTGCTCTGACTAGATGATCTCCTGCTAATCCTATCTATATAATTAACATGAAAGGTCTAATCTTTTAGATATATTAAATCTAGTAATAAATGTATCGCTATACTATCATTCCAACTAGAGTCTCTTTGTGTCTCTGCTTCACGATGCCAGTAGAGAGATAAATTAGATTGGTATCATCAGGATTGTTGCTCATAAATTGGTAGATGTGAAAAATAAGCAAATAGGGCAGAGTTCATGAATATTCCTGACTTTCACATGATTGGACTTGGGGTACTTTTTCCTAGATGCTAGATCTGGTTATACAAACAGACAAAACTGACTGGGGCCATTAATTATTCTCACACCTTACTGCATCCTGTATAGTGTTTGGCATATATATATATAAAATTTTTCTGAATAATACTATAATAATGTATATGTGCAAAATATTTTTCCTTTCTTGGTTTGTACACCCGATTCATGTGATTTTTTAATATTATTATACGCAATCTGTATAAGTCATTATTAGTCTATATATATGTATAATTTTTTCCCCCAATAATAATGTTGAATATAAATGTAAAAAATTTTTTTCCCATGAATAAAGTTCAGTATTTTTTTCCCATGAATAAAGTTCAGTATATATGAATTTTCCCATGAATAATGTTTAAAAATATATATGTATAATTTTTCTCAGATTTGTGAAAGAAAAGCAGTGGCAGCTTTTCAATATTTTCACACCTATAATAAGATATAAAAAATATGTGCTCCAAATAATCATGACAGTGTTTTATATATGTAGTATTTTTTCCCCATAAATAATGTTTAAATGTACAAGTATCATTTTCTCAGGTTGGTGAAAGTAAAGTAGTCACACACACATAATAAGATATAAAAATATGTGCTTCAAATAATAATGACAATGTTTTTTAAAAACTTTTATTGTATTATAAATCTGAATTGTGATACAGCCATCATAAATAAAATTATTTATTTGTAAAAGTGTATTTCAATTACAGTGGATCATCTAGTCAAAAATAATATAAATGTTTTAATCATAAGTGCAATGTTGTAACAATCTTATCCCTTTGGCTGGTGCCCCATAGTAATACCAATATAAATTTTGCCAATAGATGGTAGATTGAATAAAATAAAATAAAATGCTATAAACAATGATTCGAAATTTAATGTTATATAGAGAGTTTTCTTCTAATAATTTATGTACCATATATATATTTACGGAAAATAATTTTCAATAATTACAACATATGAATTTAATTTCTAATGAACATATTATTAAGTATGTTTCAGGTACAAAAGAGCAACCAAAACAAAAGACTAAGGAAGAAAGAACAAGAGAAGATTAGACATAATAATAGAATAAATGTTGAACTAAGACATGTTGAGAAATGCAAAAATAAGTCAGGTATGGTAGAACATAAGTAAAATAAATAGGTATAGATTGGATACTGGAATGGGGGAATAGGATAAGGGGGGTACAGCTGAGAATGGGGGAAAAGGTATGTCAATCCATAGAAGAAAAGAAAGTAATATAATTAGTAATCATTTTTTTTTCAGAATCTATATAACAGAATGAATCTTGCACAGTTAGTGCAGGTGAAAAATTTTCAGGGAGAATTTGAAGAAAAGCTGATGGGACACATTGAAAGTTTGAAAGAATTCTTCTTTTTTTACCCATCCAACCACAAGAGACAAATAGTCATAGCAAGCCAGTATCTAAAGTGGACTGCCAAGGGCTGGAGGTGTTCCCTAAAAAGGAAACCATGTATTTTCGAGGAATATGAAACAGCCATGTTAAGACATTATTGGAATGAGGAAAAACAGGAAGGAATACTTTATAGCCTAACTGTTAAAAAATACAAAGAAAATGGGAAACCTACATGCAATTTTTCCTGCGCCAAGTGGCTCAGATGCAGACGCTTACCGCATTACCATACTCAGATGCACACATCATCAGAATTATCCAATATAACATGGTCCATGGCTGCAAAGCATGATAATTGTGAGCTGGATCACTGATGTGAAGATGAGCCAATTCCTCACCTCCATAGACTATGGATAGCCACCTGGAACCACTCAAGAAGACAGGCAAAATTGACAATGGAACAAACCAAGTATGTAATTAGGAGCAACATATCTAAAGATAAACACACATCAGGGGAAACAGGACATGTATACCAACATCAAGGACACCATCCAGATCAACATCATGACCCCCTGACAATGACTATATATGAAGGAGAGAACCGAGTGGAAAAAGGGGAAGTCAGCCTATCTCCAACTCTTAGAGTGGATGTTAGGGGTCAGGTCACTTATGCCCTATTGGATACTAGGAGACAGGCATCTCTAGCATCAAAGTCATGGATCCAGAAGCTGCAGAAAGATAAAGAAGCATGCATGCAGCTACCAGTGTGCCCTATTCATCTGGCTTTGGTGAATGGAAAATAAACAGATGAGTGAGAATTGCCAAGTCTGGCTCTAGATCAAGTTTTCTAAGGAACACTTTAGTCACACCTTTCTGGTTGTACTGGGATAAATCTATGATATGGTATTGGGGTCTGACTTTTTGACTTAGCACAGTGGAGTTATTGATTATCCTGGGAGGATATGTCATCTAAGGAATGAGCATATGAGATTAAAGCAGCAGTATCACCAATTACCAAGACAATCAGCTGCTTCATCCAACCTGTGGATCCAGAGATCATCAGTTCCAAGATCAGAGAATCAGCATTGAAGGAGCCTAGAGATCAACAAACACTGAGAACAATATTAGAGGACCACATTGGAAGCTTTTCCAATACCCCAGGGAAAATACATGGGAATACACACCAAATAAAAATGAAAGAAGAGTTGTACACCCAGTCCAAGACCTATCCTATCCCATTTCCAATATTGGGATGAGGTAGAACAACAAATTCACCAGATGATGGATTGGGACATAATTGAAAGAAGCCCATCTCCATTACAATAATCCACTGGTGGTAGTTAAAAGGAAAAATGGAACTCTGTGGCTGTGCCTTGATGCTTGCCACCTTAATAATATGACAAATCCCTGAAAGGGATATAGCAATACAAGACTTTTTTATCCAACTCACAGGGAAGACCTTTTTCTTCACATTGGACCTCATGGTCAGTTACTCGTAGATGGTCTTGGATTCATGCGATAGGAAATACCCTGCCTTCAGGTACCAAGGGCAGATCCATATCTTTAAAAGAGTCCCTTTCAGACTCATCAACAGAAGGGCAGGGTTAATGCATTGCTTGAAATGAATCCTCTTGAAAGATATGCAGAAGCATATGGTCAGTTACATGGCCAATATTGTCATGAATTGACAGACCTTGCAGATCATATGAAATACTTGACTAAATTCTTCCAAGGATGCACCAGGGAAAATATAATGATCAATCTAGAGAAAAGTTGATTTGTCATTAGAGAAATCATATTCGTAGTCCACATTATAAATGATTTGTCATTAGAGAAATCATATTCGTAGTCCACATTATAAATGGACAAGGTATTAAAGTATACCCAGAGAAAATCAAGATGAGAAATTCCCACACCAACAAGCTGGAATGGGTCAGATCCTTTATTGGCCTGTCTAATTTTTACCATAAAATTTTACCCCAGGGTTTCTACTGAAACAAGGAACTTAATAGATTTACTTCATAAAGAAAAAAATGTAAATGGAGATGCGCATGATCGTGAGATGGAAAACATCAAAACTAATTTCATCCAAACTGTCATCCTCTACTATCCTGATTTTTAACTGCTCATTCTATGTCTAAATGAACAGTAATAAAAAAGGCTTGGGAGAGGTTCTATTCTAGATGGGTCTGGCTGGATAACATCAAATTTTGTACTTTAGCAGCCAAACTTTAAAAAGCGATGAGATAAACTACACTACCATGGAGCAAAAAGCCCTCACCATCATTTGGGCTTGCCAAAAATTTAAACAGTTCCTCCTAGGGTCTGAGATCATCACTGTTGCAGACCATAGATGTTTAGAATTTTTGAAAAGTTTTTTTAACAAATGACTGGTTAATAAGGGAGAGCCTTTTTCTACAAAAATTCCAGTATAAGGTGATATACTGCTCTGGCCCAGAAAACATGGTTGCGGACATATTAAGTCATCATCCCATACCTGTTAAGCTGCAAAACCCAGGAGTAGTGAATTAAACCATAAAAATTATGACCATGGCTAGAGACCACCATGGACTCAGAAATAAAAAACCTACAATACTGGCAGGACTTAGATCCACAATATGGGGTGATCATCTGCCAATTGAAAACAAACCAGTCCAAGGGTGGTACTCAAATGCTCCAGTAGATGGCTCTCAAAATACCAAATCATGGAGGGATTTTCCAAATAAACACAAGGAGTAGGGATAATCTGTGGAAAATATTGGCTCCTAGTCCATTAAGAAACTGGTTAATAATGTACGTACATTAAGTCTTGGGACACTGGACCAAGGAAAATTGAAGAGGCATAAGGCGCCAACTTTACTGGCCTGGTATGTAAATGTAGGTACTACTCACATTGAGAAAATGTATAATCTGTGCCCAGTGCAAATTCCCAAACCAATCCTATCATGGTGCTAGCCAGCTGATCATAGCTATAGATCCAATGAGTTATTAGCCATTGACCATTATGTTCCCTTACCAAGGTTTTGAGGTTTTCAAAACCTCTTAGTGATGTATGATGTCTTCTCAAAAGACAGGCATATCCAGTAAGGGCGGCTGATTACAGGGGAGCCATATGTGTTCTCCAAAATATGCAATTCCAAGACATAAGCCCTGCATCATACTATCAAACCATGAATCTGCATTTACCTCAAATGTATGGAAGACCTGGTGGATCTAGCAGGGGCTGACACACTGACTCACATCCATATGGAGCCAGCAATCCAATCTGTGCAAACAAGTTATGTGGGAAATCAAGACTCTTCTGCAGCCACCTCACAACTAACCAATGGGAATGGGTATATAAAACCAAAGAAGTGGCTAGTTACACTAATCATACTATAAATGAATCAACTGGCTTTATACCACAGCACCTTCACTAAGGAAAATCTTGCCCAAAAATGTTCAAGGCACCTTTACCACATGATAACACTAATATCAATCCATCTCAAGATCAAGAGGATGCTAGACTGCATTTAGCACACATGGCTATGAGGCGAACATGGAGAGAGGAATCATACCATGCCATCCATTTCAGAAAGGGAATGATGTATAGCTGTGAAACCCCAAACACAGCAACACCACAAAAAGGCATTAAAAAGTTCTTTCTTTTAGACCAGGGGCCATATTGCATTGAAAGGAAATGTGGAGATAATGTTTTCTTACTGAGAGGGGTTAATGGAATCAAAGGGGACATTCAATGCATGGCAGTTGAAGTCATACATACCTTCAGATCAAGGAAGAGAACATAGATAGAAATAGACAGACAATAGCTATAAGAATAAATGAAAGACAGATCGATAGAAATGATTAAAGAGCTAGATTACCTCTTTATTAAAGTACCATATCTCAAAACAATTTAAATTTTTTTTATAGTCAGGGTATTTTATGCATAGTATAAGATGTCAGCAACAGAGGGAAAAATAAAAGTAAACTAAGAATAAGTTAATAGTCAGATAAAATAATGTTTTTTTTTTTTTACAAAATAAAGAATAAGTTAATAGTCAGATAAAATAAGTTTTTTTTTTACAGATACATGTCCTTATTTTAAACCAGGTTGTTCTTTTGCCACTGAAACATCAAGTAGAAGATTTTTTTTAAAACTTTTTTTTGCTCATTATAAGCCCAAGAAAATGAAGCGGTCAATCTGATACTCAGATTGAGCATCACAGCCCACTCAGAATCTCCCACCACAAACCAATAAATGTGTATATATAATTTTTTTTGCTTAAGTATTAAAATAATCACTGATGTCGACATTTACTAATATATTAATTTAAATATCTTAAATGAATAACTATCTTATATATTATTTGTATATGTGCATAATGGATACATATATATTATAGATGAGTGGAGATCATTTGTAAAATGTGTATAATATCAAAATATTTTTTATAAATTTGTATTTTTAAATTATATTAAATTTTATTATTTACTTAGGTAATGGCAGTCAAAAAAAAATCTGATGCAATCCTCACAAATATTCTCGAATGCAATTAACCAGAAATCCATTAGTCCAAATTAAAATGTTATAATTTTATAACAGGAATGTAAAATCCATTAGTGGAAATTTTGTCCATGTCAAATTAAATCTCAGATTATATTTTAAAACAATCATTCAAGAAATTCTTAGCAGGATTGCATTGTCTCAAAACTTAAAGAACAAAGGTATGCATCCGGTCTGCAAATTGCAGATCATCAAAGTAGATAAATTGCCTTAAGTCAAGTAGTTAAAAGCATTCCAGAACAACTTTAAAAAAATGGTATAAGTAGTGCTAGATTTGAACACCCAAAAAAGAGCAAGTAATTTAATAAGAGAATAGTAAACCAAATATACGCTCATTTTGTCTCTGATTCAATGTACCATGAGTAGATAAAACCTCACCTTTTCTCACCATTCCAACATGCCATCTTGCTTGATATCATTACCCAGGGATTCAGACACCCATGAACTGTTGCTATGTACCTATATGCTAAACAATGAAAGTGCTACCTGTCTGACCAAATATAATAAAAACTAGATCTAGTCTTCGATGGACATTTTCAAATCATCCAAGAACTGCCATTAATAATGAACAAGGTAGCAAATCCATGCTGCTGCTATAATTTGTAAATTTACATGTATAATCTCAATTTTAAACTGTATTCCTTGTCTAACCAGTCCTTTAAATGTAACGTAATCCTTGTGGCTTATATTAAGATCAGCTAATTCATTATCAACTAAAATAATTTGTAAACTCTTACCTTATTGTTAAAAATGTATCCCAATTTCTAAAACTCTCTTAATCTTTCTCCTATCATTGAGCCTCTAGTCAATACTTCTAATTTCTTATCTCACTTTCATGTGGCAACAATATTTCATATTTTGATTATTATATTTTATATTGTGTATTTTAAATAATATGCCGATAACGTTCTAAATTTGCAAGAATGTTCGCTCTCTCTTTTAAATCCCCTCCCCTTCTTTTCATGGAAAGATGAGTTTAGTTTCTTTTAATTAAAACAAGTTTGTTATTTCAATTACAGTGGATACTTGCAAATTTGGGAAAACAACTTAGTTATATTATAGAGTAATTGCCAAAAAACAGAGTAGAAATCTGTTTTTCTCAGAAATGTTTTCAATTTAATTTAAAATAATAGCGCTAATTCTAAAAGTCCAAATCTGTTTTATGTGAAATTAAATCAGTATTTTATTTTATGAAATCAATAACCACCAGATAACTCTACTATATATATATATATATATATATATATATATAATGATGTGTACTACATCATCAAAGCACTTAGAACTGAATTTTCATGTTTGTTTTAATGTTTGTGGAATGTTTTATATATAAATTAATGTAGCAGGGGAAGGGGATTTCTATTTCAATATTTTGTCATTTTATTAATGAATTTTAGCTTTCCCTTATACCATTATTCTGGATATTCCATAATATTTAGGTAGTAATTAATTATTCTTTTAAAGTTTTATATGTGTTGCTCCAAGCATTGCATGCATATAGGCGCCTCATTCATGTTTTTCATATATATTGTGCTTCATTCCCCAGATGTATCAGAAATCAGAACCCTGTCTCATATCTACAAGTCCATGAACCAGGCTCTAAAGCCTCTGGGGACTTATTTTGTCACTTGAACAAGCTCAGTATGAGATCACTCTGGGACAAACCGGTCCACAGAAACTCTCAGCAGACTGTTCTTCATTTCATTAGCCAATTCTGCCAAAGTATGCAGACATATATTAGTCTTTTCTTCCTCAATGAATTTTCAAAAGCACCTTCTAGGATCCGTGACTGGATCACATAAAGCAGTCACCATGCATGCACCTCCCTATTAGTCTCCAGTTCCAGATAAAACCTATGAATATCCATAAGCCATAATGTTCTGATTCTACTAAGCATATTTCTTTATGATATTTATTAATATTTTCATGCGTGTGTCAATCTGTGATGCAATTATATATATATATATTCTAAATTAACTCTCCCACACACGTTCTTGCTCAGCATAAACTGATATTCCTTCATTTATTAATGATAATCATATTTTGATAATAAAAAGAATCTTTATTAATTAAATTTGGTCAAGTGCTATATGTTTGTTGTTCTTCCTAGGGATGGACTTATTATATATTTGTATATAGCACTAGTAAAGTTGTATTTTAGATATTGTAGTTTATCGATTATTGGCATATAGATCAGCTACAATAAAATAATACATTAATGCATATATTTGTCATTTCTTAAATAACAAAAGATAAATCTTCTCCTATAAATCTAAAGAGGCCAATGATGATTAATGGAGAGATATTGTCAAATAACTCGTGTGTATTTTACTTAAATTGATAAATCATACATATATTTTAATTTGCAGAATCATTGTTTCATTTATTTAAAATATTATATTTTGATTAATAAATTAGGCTTGCTCTGATTAGATGATCTTCCGCTAATTCTATTTATATAATTAATGTGATAGGTCCAATCTTTTAGATATATTAAATCTAATAATAAATGTTTTGTTATACTATCATTCCAATTAGAGTCTCTTTGTGTCTCTGCTTTGCGATGCCGGTGGAGAGAGATAAATTAGATCAGTATCATCGGTATTGTTGCTCATAAGTTGGTAGATCTGGAAAATAGGCAAATAGGGAAGAGTTCATGAATATTCCTGACTTATGAATCTTGCACATGAATGGACTTGAGGTACTTTTGCCTAGATGCTAGATTTTGTTATACGAACAGACAAAACTGACCGGTACAATATATATTTGCAAGAAAATAGTCATATCTCACATGACCTAATTTAACAAGCTTGTATTACAAATGTTATCTAATGATCTTGCCAATAGCTCTTAACAAGTTTTTCAGAATATCCCCAATGCCAGACCTGTTTCTGCCTCTGGCTTCTTCAGTGAGATGCTAGGATATTCAAGCATTAAATTTAAAATACCAGGTCAAGCCCTGCACTCATGGTTAACTAGAAAATCTAAAATTTTCAGACATCCATATGTCTTCAAATCTAGCTAATCTAACTTAAATAACCATATGGGACTATAACTAAGTTCAAATACATGATATATATATATATGATGTATATATATGATGTATTTGAACTTAGTTCAGTCCCATATGGCTATTTAAGTTAGGTAGCTTGATTTGAAGACATATGGATGTCTAAAATTTTCAGATTTTTTATTTAATAGTTAACCATTAGATAAAGTGCTGGGGTCGACCTGGTATTTTAAATCTAATGCTTGAATATCCTAGCACCTCACCGAGGAAGCCAGAAACAGAAAACAGTCTCTAAAAAGCTTGTTAAGAATTATCGGCAAGCTCAATAGATAATATATATGGGTGTGTGATTTAATATGCTAACTAGCACATTATAATACAAAATTAATATTACCTTCTAATTTCAGTATCTGCAACATGATGTGGAGCCAACTGTTATGATTGTGAGAAAGTTACTAAACTTGGAAATCACAAATTGTTTGTTTCGTATAAGATAATTTAAACACCACTATATATATATCCAGTAGCACAAATAGGATAGAATATAAAATACTTAATATCACGGAGTTATTCTAGTTAATTATTAAATGAGACACACAGAATTATGCTTTGGAAGCATCATGTTTTCATCTGGATTAAAGTTATTAAATAATTGTGTGATTAAAATCATTTATAGCTTGAAGTCCTGATTTACGTAGTCATGATTTACGTATCTATAGGTGTGGGGTTTTTTTTTAGTTGAAAATAAAGTTTGGCTCTAATAGAGCAGATGAGGAGATAGGAAGTTGTGAATTTATCTTTCTGTTTATCCCTAGTCTCATTTAAAGTTAAATATAGTTGTTTGAAACATAAGCTTGGTATCTTAATCTATGATATTATTTATATTAATACTTTTTTAATTATTTTATTTAATTATAGAGGATTGAAACACAAACTTTCAAGCTCTCTCTTTTTTTTTCCTTATGTCAAAGCGTCAGCCGGAAAGCGAACCCGGGCCAACTGTTTGTAAGGCTGCTGTGCTAACCTCTCGGCTACCAACGCTGACTTTCTTCCGCTTGTAAATACAGAAACTGTAAAGATTAATTGCATTAAATATTAAATTTGACTAACAGTTGCATCAACACTTTGGCTTTTGAAGATTATTTAAAAGACTTTCTACCTGAACATTTTTTCTTGCTTTTGAGTATTCTCAGTGATGTAGTACTGCTATGTTGTAAATTTATTTTTCGTTGCCCCAGGTTTCTCTCTCTTTCTCTTTTTTGTCTTCAATATTTTAACATCATAATTTATTATTTGTACTTTAAAATAATATAAGGTTTAAATGATAAGCAATGAATGCTTACTTTTGCCATAAATGTTTCACTTTAAACATATCGATTTTTTCTTCTATATTTCTATTGTTCAATTTTTATGTCCACACACGTGAGAAAACTTGTCCCTTTAATTTTAGAAATAAGCTTTTTTTATATTAATATTAAGAAAATATAGTTTAGTTTTTAAAAATAATGAAAAGAAGTAAATAAGACATTCATTTGTAGATAATTTATTATGAAGTTATAAATAAATTACTCTAATGGCTATTCATATAGGGAACATTAGTGACTAAATAAATCAACAATTCTGGTCAATTTTATTATTTTATAATTTAAATTTTATTATTTCAAAGAGAAAAAGAATATTAAAAGAATGTATATAAGCCAATAGATAAAAAATAGCATGCAATCAGATTCTGATTTCTAGATTTTGGCTGACTATCATTTGTTTTTAGATAAAAATTGATAACAATTAGTCAGAAATTGCTTTGGGAAATGATCAGCACTGTTATTTAATGCTAATTGAATTGTGAAGACCTACATAATTTGGTTCTAGATGGAAAGAGAGAGGCTATTTAAAAATATTAAAATCATTAAATGATATACATCACCTTATCACTTTTAAAGGAAACAAACAACTGACATCATTATCAGCATTTGAAAAAGCAAAATTAGAGATATTTGTTAGTTTTAAACCCCCCTCCCCCAGTACACGCACCATGCTGGCAGTTGCGCATTGATGATCAGCTCATCTATGTTAATTTATCTTATGAACCATCACATAGAAATAACAGCAGAAATTGACAAGAATATGTGGAGTAGACATTAAAAATTTGCCTGGCTCATTTTCTACAAGATATAAAATAGGAATTAAAGTAACCTCTTTCAATTAATAACAAACTCTTATTGTAATTAAATGTGTGACGTTCACACATGGTTTTCAAATGATAAATTCTATGTACATGATTAAAAAGGAATTTGATTAATAGTACTATCTGTATTTAGAAAGTCATTTTAGGAGACTTGGGTCTGTAGCATTTATCCATGGAATATTTTGAAATGGAGTAGAAACATTCCAATCTAAATGATACCAGAAATCTACGGCATATATATATATATATATATGCTATTTCCCTAAGATTAATGCAATACATTCATATCAAAATCCCTTTCAAAACAATTTAAATGCTGATAGTATTACTAGTCAAATAGTGAGCAGCCATACATTTATATAAAACAGATCATCAGTTATACAAATTAGATGAAATATTTTTCAAACTGCTGTTATATCTATAAAAACTTTACAGTATAGTATAACATATATTATTTTTCCATGTAAATATAAATTTACATCAAATTCACCACATTCAATAATTTAACATTTATAAGACATTAAAATTTTTGTAGTTATAATACTAAATAGAATATATATATATATCTACCTTATAAGGGTGTGCATAATGCTATAACTTCCTGAGGCTAGACAAGTAAATTAATTAAAAAAATGTTTTAAGCAACGTATTAATATTTTCAAGATGTATATTTATCAGGATATTTATATATATATTCACAGTCTATTCAATGAGCATTAGTGATATATTTTTCTGATATCAGTCAAGTAAATCAAAAAATATATTTCAGAAGTCTTCTTTAAAGTGTCCAAGATATATATATATACTGAGAATGTAGTTATTTTACTTTTATCATTAAAAATTTGTAAATAAAAAAATTTAGAAGAATATTAAAAATATCTGCACTCCCAAAATCCCAAATACATCATTGTATATATACACAGGCACGCACACATTGTCTGAAAACATATATCAAAGTCTTTTTTGCTTTAGGATAAAGTCAGTCTTTTCAACACAATTAACCTCTGACTCATCAATAATACAATCAAAGCTATAACTAGTAAGTAATTTTAACTTTGGAATATATTCATCATTCATGTCAAGGAAATGATGTTGTATGTTAGAGATAGATAGAAAAAAATATGATATTCATTTTTTTTAAAACACTGAATCAATAAAAATTATTAATAACTTTTCAAATGTAAAATTAAACATAAGATGAATACAATTAGTGATAAACTGCAGTATTAACTTTCTAATTGATGATACACTTTTTATGTACATGAAATATAAGATACACTTCATCATAAATAAATATTAATTATATATTTATCATGGCAAGCAGATGCGTTAAGAAACAGTTTCAAGAGGCTTAAGAAGATTCATCTTGAACCCAGCTAATCAAACGATATTATCGCATAAACCGATGACTACCTATCCTTGATCAGAGAGTAAAACAAGAATAGAAAAACACACCCTTACCACCCGACAATTAGCAAACCTGACGAGTACAACCTTCTTTTTAACTGTTTCTCTATGAAGGGCAGGCTATTAGAAAGGCTTTTGCCGTGCAACAGGATTTTTTTTTTTTTTTTAAAAAACGCTGTTTAATCGTTAGAAATGCATTTTGAATCATCAGTTAAAGTTTTATATATATAGTATTAAACTTTTAGTGTATATTTTTTATTAATATAAATTTTTTTAAAAAACTCACTTTTTCATTACATTTATTATCATCCGTTAACAAACCTATACTTAAATACATTATACACACTCTATTTATATGTAATATTTTTTTTTAATTACAGAGATTTCCAAAACTTCAGACTCAAGATCAAAGTCGCTGGTGGGAAACTAGCACTAAAATACAACTTCTTTTACGAAAAGCGGCGCAAATATGTTATGACAAAGGGAAACTAGGCGAAGAGGCTCGTCACATGTATTTTATGTCAGGTAGTAATTATCATTAGAATGGGAAACTCAATTGTAATTGTATGTGTATATATATATAATTATGGTCTCAGTGTGTAGTCATGTCCGAACGTTGTGTTCAAATCTGATTAAAACGTAAGTTTTTTTTCCAGATAGCTGACGATTTACACACATAAGATTAATAATTAATATTTCTTTTTAAATTACCAATATAATAAGTATTTAAATTATCTAATTATTGAACAATAAGTTGATATTTTATTCTGAGGAAGAGGGCAAAACAAAAAGTAAAACCATAAAGATCCCACTAATCTGAAAGTTGATAACTAGCCTGGTGAATAATATCTTCTATCACCATTCTTTGTGGAGAGATACGAGAGAAGCTTTTTCCAGTTGAGATTATTTAGAGTTATATACATATAAGCAGTTTTTTTTAACAGTGAAGAGTCACCTGGTTATGAATAATATTTTCCAAATTGTTTTACAACTGAAGTAATAAACTTTACAACAAATATAAATAAAAAATAATATATTAATAAATAATAGAAAATAATGTTAGTTTTTGAGCGTCCTAAATCTATATTTAAGTAGAAAACTAATTATAAGAATAATAAAGATAAAAAAAATAAATATGATTTTATTTGAAAATTTTTTAAAATAATAAACATCTAATATTTAAAATACAGGCTATATATATATACCTGTACAAACAATGTAATATATAGGGTATTTTGAGTTCAGACTTTCACACGATCCTCAACTCTCCACACTATCTCATACCACTGCTACACTTGACCACATATATGTCTAAAAGATAAATAATCACTAATATATTTCGTACTAAACCAGCACTCGTCAGTTGGTCCAGATTATCATCTCTACACATATATACAATAAGTTCTCAATTTATATTAAGATAGTCAATCTTCATACTTTAATGAACAGGCTTCAATCCACTCCACCCTCCAACTCTTCAGCCATCCATTCTATTGAAAATCTGATGATGAAATGCTCAAAGCCCATACTGATGCCAACATTCTCGTCACACCCAAGTTGACCATAAGTCACTCTGACCCCTCATGTACAGAAAGATTATATATGTAAAAATAAGTTTTAAAGTTAAAGTTATTATATATACTGTATATACAAAGAACTGAAAACAATAAATATAGAATTTTTCCAGATGTGCAAACTTAAAATAAATGGGATTCATAAAATTCACAAGTTATAAACAAATCTTTGATAGATGTGTGTTCGCTATGGAACTGATTGCTTGTGACTAGAATATTTGTAGACAAAGGTACAGAATTCCTGAAAGTAGCAGTTTTCAAAAAAATATGCAATGGTAGATAATTCATAAGTATTCTTCAGTACATAGATTATCATAAATAAATATGCACGCGAATTAAAAGGTAATTAACTTACACTATAATTTGAGTGAATAAATACCCGCAATTCATAAGACTTTCACTGTTTGCATTCAATGTATTCTTTTAAGAGGAGTAATCACTTTATTTACTTTATTTCAAAGGCGTCTAGTGTTCATTTACAACTCATGCCATTCAAAACGATATTTCATATCAGTGAGATTTAAAATTAAACACACAAGTTTAATCAATTAGGAGTGATTTTCAAGATCAGAAAAGACTCTGAAGTTGATGATGTAAAATGGATTTCATTTTATATTGAAAATCATGGTAAAAAAAAGGGATTAAATGTAAATTTTTAAAATAAATATGAAATTGCAAATATTTTGATTTTTTTTTTTTTTTTTTTAGAAAAAGAAGATAGCCCATATTTTCTTCTATTGCATTTTCCCAGTATATCTATTCCCCACAACTGGATCTGCACATAAAAAAATAATGGACATAGTCTAGTTTTTCACATATTATTTTAAATGTGTTAATATATTTATTTCATTATCAATAATAATATTTCAGTATGCAGGTGATATTTATGATGAATCTAGCCGTGCACAAAACAATTTTTATGTTTGATGTTCAAAAATACTGCATAAAGACTGAATTAGTAGTTATTGGAAATTAAATTCTGATAGGAATAATAATAATAATATTTAATTGGTAGTGCTAGTACAGTGTTACTGATATATTTCTTTTATTTATGGATACAAATACATTTACTCAATACATTGATATTAATGTAATATTAATATTATTTACATTCATTATTACTTTTACAATGCTTCATATAATTACAACCCACTATTGATGGTTTCGATTGCCCTATCAATCTTTTTCAGAACTATAGCAAACACAATACAAATATATGAATACAAATATACACAAACATATATATATATATTAATGTTGTATTTAACCTTACATATATTTATATAAAAGCATAAAGATATGGAATAAATCAAAACAAAAGTTTCTAAGTTGTATATAGAAAAAAATAATAAAAATAAGTTAAAAGTTAATAAACACAGCATTAACATTTACTTCTTCCCATTTCATTTATCAACTTTAAAGAGAAAAAGAAAGTTAGACATTCGTTAAAAGGAAAACAACAATTAAACATCTTGCTTTATTTCTCTTATTCTAGTTATCAAATGTTTATACATTAAAACAATTTTTTTTTTAAATTTTTTATAGAGAATAACATCAGTCTTTTATCTTTAAATGTTTTAAACTGCATAAGATTATTTGTTGTTGTCATGGCAATATTTAAAGTATTTTTTAATATACTTTCTCCCAGCACATGACAATTTTTATAGGTAGTTGTGTGGACAATATATTTAGCATAATGATAGAGCGATGAAAGTAAATGCTAAGCATTTCTGTATCAAAACTAAATTAAACACATCTGTGGTCTAATATCATATAATATACTGAGTAACTAACCATTAAACTAATCACTGTGCTTTGTGTTATTTAGTACACCTACAAATTTATCAACTCAAAAACGAAAACTTCCTGGCTCAAAGCTTAATATATCACTTCTAGAGTTAAGTGTTCAAACATTATATGATTTATTAACTATTTGACTACCATTAGTCTCATTTTGACAACACATTTTCTCATAATATTGTATCCAAGTATTTCTGATATGTTGTTGCTGCTTGAAATATCTATCAATGAAACTCCCAAATATTTTATAGAAGAATTAATATAAAAATTTCTACATTATTTTCTATATTGAAAAATTTTTACTTTGTGAATTCACATATTATTATAATAATTTTAAAAAATTGTTTTACTATTTTTATTATATAGTTTTATTTTACTGACCACAATGTGAATGCCTGGATATCATGATCATAAATTAAATTATACCTGGAGTCAAAAAAGTGAATTGAATGATAGTGATGATAACTTGTGAAGTGGGTATAAATGATTAATGCAAAACAGATCAAGTAATTCAGACTTTAAATAGTAATTGTAAACACTTTTAAAATCTTGATAAAAATAGTAGACATATAAAGTAGCAGCACATTTTTTCTTTTAATTACAATGTTAAAGATGATATCATAAAACATAGTTATCATAATGTGGTGATTGTTTTGTTTTCACACACTCTATATGGTGATACAGTCCTGTTTTAGTTAGCTCTGGAATGTACTGAGTAACTAAATAATGTACCACATTCATAATCATGTCATACTTTATTTATTTATTCATAACATCAACTCTCTTCAGGTACAAAGTAACATTTGTTTATTAAGATAAGAGACTGATGAGAGTAGATATGGCAATTTCGTAATGTCTCTTTCTCTGAGTACATAACAAATCTATTTGTTCTTCAGACCCATCCCCCCTTCCTTTTTTTTCAATTTTTAAAAAAATCTATTTGACTAACATCATCATCTTCGCCATACATACATTTCCAAAACTTCAATTTTGTCTTCTCATTGTTTTTTGTCTCCATCTCTGCTCCATGTAAAACTGTATTGCAAACCAAATAATTAAAATGCATCCTTTTTAGATTGAATTTTAAAGATATATAAAATACCCTCTTTTATTAGAAGCTGGATTAGTTATTTAATTTCTAATACTTTTTTTTGCTTTTCACATCAAGCACTTAATTAAACTTCCCAAATATTTAAAAATTAATTATTCTATAATTTCATGTCCAATGCTTATTCTTTTGTTTTGCCTGTTTTAATTGTTTTAGATTTAGTTGAATTTACTTTTATTTCCAATTTTCTGCCTGTTCTTCATCTACAAGTAGTGCATTCCACCAGCAAATCTGAATAGTAGACTTTTCTATATCTAATGCTAATTCTATTCTTATAAAAAAAGTAGACACTCAATAACTCATGTATTAATTAAACAGAAGATAAAAAAATATTCGTATCAAATATTTTTTTATATGTACCTCCTTAAAATTTCTATTTAAATTAACAAATACTTTCCAATTCATATAAAATTTCTTAATTTGTATTTTTCTGTCGAATCTATAAATTGCTATTTTCAACAAATTCATAAAAAATCCAATCCACTTTATCAAATAATGTACTTTTAATATATTAACTTCTTTTCTCCTCTTTATCCTCACTCTTAGATTAAGCTAATGTTGTTCTAAAATTTCTCCCAATTCATTAAATTATCTCTTTTTCTAGAATTATATTTATTGAAAGTAAATCTAGTGCCCACTTTCTTGTATTACATTACAAAATTTGACTAATTCTCTTTAAATTTTTTTCTCACAGTCATAAATAATTCAACTAGAATCTTGTACATTTTTAGGGTTTTCAGTTTTTGTTTCAATTTAAGTCTTTACAACTTCTTTTTTTCATTATACAACTTTTACAGAAATCATATTTTTTTTTTGTGCAATATTGTTTTATTCACCATTGTATTATTAATTTATGAGCTTCTATTCTCATATTTCTTTTATGCCCAATTAATACTTATGCATCTATTAGTTTTTTCTAATAATATCTTTACTTTGAATTTATTTATTTATATTGATTTTCTTATTCACCAATACTGAGGGTTTTTTCCCCTAATATCTCTGTTTAATGTATCAATTGCTCCATTTTTTTCTTATCTTAGTACTTATTTAAAAGATGATTTTAAATCTATCACTACTAAATTGTCTTAAACCTATTTTGAATCAAACCATAATTGAAATCTAATCTTTTTACCAGCAATCTTACATATGTAATTCGTTTTGTAATAATTTTTAAATCATGTATTCATTACTGCCTTATTGTTTCCTTAATAAGAACTTTATCAATACTTTACTATTTTATTTTTGTTCCAAACCCTTCAATTTTATCACCTCTTCCCTATTCTACAATAGCTTTCCACTCTCTATCTCTTCATTATTACTTTTATATTCCTTTTCAATAAATATTTCAATTTTTTGTACACATTTTCTAATTCATCATCATCATCAGTAATGATTGACATATATCTGAGTTTAAGTCCCAGAATTATAATTGATCTGAAAATTTTATGTACAGAATCTGACAATCAACCACTGTGTTAACCATGCAGACACTACTTAATAGATTAGATTTTTTAAAAAATGTTTTTGGATTTACTATCATCAAGATTTCATTTACTGCAGTGTTATTTTAAATTTTTTTTTAAATCCAAAATAGCACTTATACAATTATGTCTACTTTTACATCCATATAAATTTTTTACATCTTTATTTTTCTTCAGAGTCAATTCATTTTATCTTACGCAATCCACTGATATTAAATTTTTTTCATCTCTAGTAATAAAATTATTCTGTGCACATATTCTTACAACATTTTATTTAAAAAAACAAGACACAAATTGTGCAACTTGCTTTTAAGCTTGTGCTAAAATGTTCACTAAATGAGGATTTTCCGATAGAAATTTTGAATTCTTTCTCTGTTGGCACTTATAATTAAAGCTTGTATTTTAAGATAGTGGTAAGTTCCATCTAGTGAACATTTTATTTAGTTGCAATGAATTTCAATAGCCAATCATAACTTGATTAATAATTCTAGAAACCTGTAACTTTGCTAAAGCAGTTATCCATTTGATTTCTCCATAAACTTTAAATGATCTTTTTACTATATAACATTATGATCCACAATATACATAAATATACAAATAAAATGCCCATTAATTAAAAACTATTGTAATAACACTAAAAATAATAAATATAACTGTAATAACTATAATATACAATCTTTGAATCTGTTATATATATATATATATATATATATACAGATTCAAAGATTATATATATATATATATATATATATATATATATATATATTGTACCCTCACTTAAAAGAAAAAGTGTACTAAAGAATCTGGCTAACTAGGATATAACTACATTATACTATAGTCAAGTTATATAAACAATGACTTATAAGACAATTAAAATTAGCTCAAGAAACATTACTGACATATAATATATCATAGAATTAATATTTTCTAATAATTAACTATAAGAAACTCATTAAATTAAAATATAATATTTAAGTTCACAATAAATAGAGTTCTAATTAGAATACTGAACTCCATTTTACTAATAAATTTAATATATAATCATCCTTACAAATAAATATGGTTCAAATAAAAATAAATATTATGAACTGTTCACATGAGACATTCAGCAAAATACAATGGCTTAAACATTGAGAATATATCCCTAAAAATACATTCCCAATGACATAAGAATATTACCTCACTAAATTCACATAACAAAATTACTGTGGAATGCTCTCATGTCTTTAGACACATATACAATAATCCTAACACAAAACATTTATAAATTTATTACAGAAATAACAATAAATTTATTACTACCCTTTAATAAAATAAAATACTAATTGAAAATTTAACATCAAGTGATAATTCTTACTCATCATCTTTCAATACAAATTTTACAATTATTTTAAAAATAATCTCAGGTTCATTTATAACACTAATAATAAAATAAATTAATTAAGACCCTGTAGTTAAATATGATGAAGGATTTTACATAATATCTAACTACCCTTACAACAATTACAACAATAAGCAACTAAGATAACTTAATGATTCTTAACATTAACTATTTAATAATCAGTGTTTAGCAATAAAACATAAAAAATAATAAGATTCTAAGTAAGCATTGTATAATCTTTATTTATTTTATGTGGTATTCTTAAAATATAATAAATTTGAATATAGTAGCAATATTTAGTATCTCAAATTGGTGTTGGATCATTTTATATAATCACCAATGCTCATATCTTCTACAACACTAGTAATAATTATATACTTCATTATAATTGAATATAATAAAAATAATATTTTAAACAATTTTTTATGAATCATGTGCAAAATAAACAATGTTTGAAACTATTAATTTCGATGGATCATGCACGTGGAATGAAAAATCAAATTAATAACATGCAGACAAATCAAAACTCAACTAGGATATTAATTTTAAAACAATTAAAAATTTATTATGATTAAACAACATTATAGCTACTACAATAGTTTATAAATTTTTTTAAAAATATTTACAACAACAACAACAAAAAATATAAAAATATGTGTATTGTAAATTTTACAAATAAATAACAAAAAATAAAATAAGATAACTTTCATTCCAATCACTTCAAATAAAATAAATCTTATAATAGTAGTGACAATATATTATCCTTATTTAATGAAACATTAATATTCTATTGTTTTTGTAGTGGAAATATATAAAAATAAATCTCCCAATTTCTAATAAAAAACTTAATGATACACTTATACTCTCATAAAGATATATTTATTATTTTTGCAGTTCTTAAATATAAATTTAGATCTAAAATAATATACCCGTTGCAGCTCAGAAAAGCATCGTTTTGATATTGTAATATATTCTTATACTTTAATATAAAAAATTTAAATAAAGAAAATATGAATACCTCCCTTTAAATTATCTATTTATACAAAAACATATTTAAAACGTAATTTTATGAGTTTTCTCTATTCAAATAGGTTTCTCTTCTTTTTAACAATTTTTTTAAAAAAAAACTATTAATAAATTATATTGCTTGATATTTTGTATTTCCTTTATCTTCATATTTTTATATTCATCATAGCATTCAAATCATTTTTCATTATTCTCGCTTTTATTCCAATTCAAATATGCATTTATTTTGAGCTAAATGATCACTAAAATACTTGTGGGAATATTAATCATTCCTCTACTATCTTTTATATTATGCCAAGCATCAAATATCTCAATATCATTTGTGATAGAAATTTTTATAAGGCTCATCTTGCCTCTGCATAAACTATCAACTTCTAACAGTTTAGCCATTACTTTACCATCTTACAAAACTATCCTCTATGATGTGATTCTTGTGGTGATAGATAGTGATTATAGTATAGGATATGAAATAAGAAAAATAAGTAAGAAAATATCATCATGGATTCAGTGCAAAATAATAATAGGTTTGTATTTATCAGGCCCTTAAAATTCATGTCATGGCTTTATTCTAGCTCTTATTGACTATAAAGAAATATGACTGTCCATGGAAAAATAATATACAGCCCTTTGTTACCTCTATATTTAACATATTCAAAGTGTGGTGATATAGCTCATACATAACAGCTTTTCAATATATCCCTAAACACCTAGGAATTCATATAACAATTACTCTTCTGACAACCACCTTATATCTTCTACACTGAATAACTCTATTAACATTATAAAAATATACAAACCTCATTCTAAAATAATTTCCAAACAATATTACTAAAATCAACAAAGATCTAAATTCATTTTAAAATAGCTTTTTAAAGTTTTCAAGCACAAATGATCTTGATCAAACATATATCAATTTTATACATTTATTTATTTGTTGTTACATTATATAATTTAGAGTTCAGTATTGCTGTATTTCTCTGTATCTTAAATAACATTCATAAAGATAATACATTAATAACTCAACAATGTTTTAAAATGTATGCCTATTCAAGCATTTATAATAAACAAACATTAAAAAAAAATATCCTTAGATATTTCAAAGCTTTCACTTGCATTGTTTTTTTTTTTTTATAAAATACATACGATGATAATTATATCAACAGTTCATTCAGCCATCCATTATGTAATTAAAAAAATATGAAAATTATAAGATAAAGTATTAATTTTAAAATATAACATTTTAAAAAAGTATCAAGCAAATGTAATATAAATAATAAATGTGATTACCTATAATCTCAACAATTTATCAAAAATTATGTAATGGCAATCCGCTTCTTTGACCATATATTCAACCAAATTATTATTACTAATTACCTGGTCAGAAAAATTAATTTCTGTAGTAAACCCATTTTCCTTATTTAGCATAATAATAATAATAATAATAATAATAATAATAATAATAATAATAATAATAATAATAATAATAATAATAATAATAATAATAATAATAATAATAATAATAATAATAATAATAATAATAATAATAATAATAATAATAATAATAATAATAATAATAATAATAATAATAATAATAATAATAATAATAATAATAATAATAATAATAATAATAATAATAATAATAATAATAATAATAATAATAATAATAATAATAATAATAATAATAATAATAATAATAATAATAATAATAATAATAATAATAATAATAATAATAATAATAATAATAATAATAATAATAATAATAATAATAATAATAATAATAATAATAATAATAATAATAATAATAATAATAATAATAATAATAATAATAATAATAATAATAATAATAATAATAATAATAATAATAATAATAATAATAATAATAATAATAATAATAATAATAATAATAATAATAATAATAATCATAATAATAAAAATAATAATAATAATATCTAATAAAACAAACCCGCAAAAGTCTAGTGAGGTAAACCTAAATTATTTATTTTTAATTTATTTTTTTTTTTTTTTTTTTATTTTAAAATAAATATAAAAAAAAAAAAAAAAAAAAAAATAATAATATAATATATTAATAGATTAATTTTTTTTATATAGATTTGTAATTTATCATAAAAAAATAAAAAATACTGAAGAAAAAATGAAAACAAACCACAGCCCAAGGCCGAGGGAAGCCAAAAAAAGAACCAAAACATAAAAAAAAAAAATCATTAAAATCAAACTACCATATTTAAAAAAGAAAAAAAAAAAAAAAAAGAAAAACCAAACACCAAACCCAAAAATCCAGCTCTTGAGAAAAAACACAAAAATTATAAAAAATATTGATCTAAACACTCGGAGAGGAAAATCAACCCCCCAGCTGCAATCTGGACAAAAGAAACGCTTGAAAATGTGACGGACCATTTCAGTAATACGGTGCCTCGTACGTTATTTGAAACTTTTCACAGGTTTTTTTCACCAACATCATTAGTACTTGCAGTAACCGATAATCAATGCTCATTATATCGTTTCCCAAAAGCTTTATTATATGAAGCAATCACGCAAAATGCACTATGGGAAACAATCTCTTGTATCGCAGACCATCCAAATTCTCGATATATAAACATTGATTTTTATACTCAGCAGCAAAAAGAACATTTTCAATCCACTATTTTAGCACTTGATAATTACGCACTCATAATTATAGATGAAAACCGGAAAAATATAATTACTGGAGTGCTTAAAAATACTTATCTTAAATACAACGTACAAGATTTTCAAAAAATGATAAACCCATTTGGAAAAGTAATTGCCCTACAGCTTATATATTTAAAAGACACACCTATACTGATATGTAGTAATCGTTTTGAATTTAAAATAAAACTACATAAAAACGTAGATGTCTCAATGATTCCAACACAGATTACAGATTAAGAAGCGACACTCTCTCTTCACATAAGAGGTCTAAAGCCACATTGTTTTGGCTGTGGACAGAGATGACACCTAGCAACTCAGTGCGATAACACAAAAAGCAATCACTGTGAACAAACTAAAATCCTCTCCCCAGAACAACCCAGTGATGATGAAAATAAAATTTATAATAACACTACATCCATTGGCAACCCAATAATAGAAACCGGAAAAAAAACAGGTTCAAACACCCACAAACAAAAATGATAATGGAGCAGATTGCCTATCCCAAAGACCAACCAAAAAAATAACAACACAAAAACTAACACAGAAATCCAAGAGTCAAACGAAAATAACTCGCAAGAAACCACAACACAAAATACAGCAATTACATCACAGGATCAGCATCTCAATAAAACAAAAGGGGTACCAAGTAAAAATGTACAAACAGAAAGTATACACACACAGCTATATAATGAAAATATAAATCCAGATAATATAAAGATACCAATAATCAAAAAAACTACAATTATAAACAAAACTGCATCAAACATAATGGATGCAATAGAAGCCCCTCTTCCACCTATTCAAGAGAATACACCAGAGGGAAAAAGAAAGCCAGGTAGACCACCTAAAAACCATGAATCCAAAAAGGCAAAAAAAAAACAGACCAAAAGCACAACTCATCAGACATATACAATTTAGAAAGTGATGAAATAGAAATGGATGTAAGCCAACAGCAAATTGATACCTGTTCGGTTTCATCACAAATTGCCTGTATAGAGTCTGAAGCAATATTAAATGAAAGAAAATCTGATAATAAATCCAACAATGTCTTAAATATGTATCAGCATCCATCTACTGCAATATAAACAAAAATTTAGTATTAAAAATCAATAAAAATCAATACCCTGTTAAAAAATTATGAAGATAAAAATTGGATCTCTCAACATTAGAGGCTTAAATGCCACCAAAAAACTTTTTGATCTCAAAAAATGGTTACATACAACACAACCACACATACTGGGGCTTTTGGAAACAAAAATATACAGCAGCTCTCAAATTGATCCACAAAAATATTTAGTCAGCCAAGGTTTTTGTGCCTGCTCAAGGCAATCATCATCACCATCAGATGGCACAGGCATAATTATATCCCACAACTGCCATTTCGATTCTTTTAAAATTATATATATTGACTCTAATCTTATCATATTAACACTCCATCATAAAAATATCACACTTAACCTAGTATTTGTATATATACCACCAGGCCCTGTCATCATCTCCAGAATAATAGCAACAATAAATTCAATGCTTACAGCAACACCAAATCCCATAATACTCCTGGGAGATTTCAACATGACCTACCAAACTTTTGTCACCAAATGGATCAATCAAATAACAATCCCACTTATGAGTGCTGAGGGTTTTCTCCCATCAAACTCAATATCTTTTAATAACAATAGATATAAGTCACTTATTGATTTGTGTTTCTACTCACCAATGTTACATCACTATTTTAATCTTGAACTCTGTCCATCTATAATCTCAGATCATGCTGCTCAGTTCATCACCCTCGACCTAACAAAAATACAGAATACAACAATAGCCCTCCAAAAGACTACGAGAATACTTCTTCCAGCACAAACAACTGAATTCTTATACTCAGAAACATATATAATGCTCCAAAAACTTCAAAACATGTCACTTGATCCAGTACAAAAGTATATAGCATTCACCAATATACTTTCTTTCAACATCAATCATATTACCTGCAACTCAACACCCCCACCAGATTATTAGCATTGGCAGATGAACTACATAAAAGAATAACCATTTCCAGACCAACTACTGATAATCAAACACAAATTAAAAAACTTACAGAAATGTACAACAATACATGCAATACACTAAAGCAATATGTAGCAATAAAAAAAAATATGCCTTACACAACAACATACTTCGACCAGAGCATACATACGGTGGGCATTGGGATACCCATCCACAGTCAGAGTGCCTATGGCACTTGTAATAGATGGCTCTATAACAGCTGGACATAACATGATAAACCCAATATATCAACACTTTAAAAAAAAACTGCAAAAACAAAGAGTGTACATACCAAATGAAGACATATTTGGAGACCCTGAAACAGACACACCAATAACAACAACTGACATTGTATTTCAACTTGCAACAATAACAAACACATGTCACCCAGGACCACTAGGAATTCCCAAATTTGTGTTCAAACATCTTAGTCACTTCACAGCAAAATACCTGTGCGATCTAGCCAATTACATATCCCAAAAAATTTACAACATACAAGGTCTATACCCAATTGCAATGGTTTCATTTAACAAAAAACCAACAGCAATATCATCTTTATCTAATCTAAGACCAATTTCAATGGGACCTTTAGGAATAAAAATTCTTGAAAGAGTGATAAAGGAAAAAATAGAACAACACATACTCCCTGTGTTATCATCAGCACAATATGCCAAAAAAAGATCATCCATTGGCCAGGGTGCCTTAATGTACAAAACAATTATCGAAGTAGTAAAAAAAAGAAAGAAATATGCACCAATTATAGTTCAACTAGACATTGAGGCAGCTTTTGACTCAGTGCCTATAGCCAAATTATTAGACCTGCTGAAAAAAACAACACCTCCATCCCTACTATATATAATAGCCAATCTGCTACTCAGCCGTGAAATTCACATCACATTGAATGGGAAAAAATCACCAGCCTTCAGACCGAGTCAATCCATCCCACAAGGATCCCCCCTGAGTGCCTTGCTCTTTACAATATATATAAATCCTCTATTAATAGAGATACAGAAAAAAATAAAAGGCATTCAAATTCCAAACACTGCTTTAAATATATCATGCATAGCCTATATGGATGATGTAACCGTTTTCCTCCCCTCTAAAAAGAATCTCCCCATATTACAAGAGATAATCAAGAATTATACCTCAAATTTTAATTTAAAAATTAACACAAATAAAACTGCTGCATGGTCAATATACACAGGCAAGCACTGTACAGAGATGTTTAATGGTAAACCATCTGCTTTCCTTGGTTTCCCATTCTATCTTGGAACCAATGGAATGAGGCAAAAAATTCAAAATAAATTAAAAAAAGATGCTGAAAAAATCACAGCCTCACTTGAAAAGTCATACCTGTCAATATACGCAAAGGTAGCACTATTTAATCAACTTATAATTACAAAAATTACATACTACACACCTATAATCAAATTTGCAAAAACATTCATATCTAAAATCTCGTCAATCTGTAACAAACTAATATGGAAGAGAAAGACAGTGGCAATCTCTTTAAAAAATCTGAGCAGACCACCACATAGCAATGGACTCGGACTCCATACAATCAATGTTTTTTACACACAGAAATCAGTAAATCTAATAACAGCAACCATAAAAAGATTTCCATACCTGGAGTGTGTAATCAGTATAATACCCACAGACAGACCACCCCCTTCATATGGATATCTATCCACACTGATTGAAGAACTAAAGCCAATATACAACAAAATATCACTCAATAATGACAACAAGTATACATACTGGGATATTTATAATATACTATATCCAAACCAGACACCTAATCTACATCCATCAGTTCTTGGAATAGACAACAGGCAACTACTGCAACAATTCAGAAAATGGTCATTAGAACCAAAATTATTTGATTTTCTACTTAAGCTTAATCTCAATGCTCTACCCACAACCCATTTCCTTAGATTTCATAGATTCTATACAAATATAGACCCCATGTGCGGGCTATGTCATAGAGAAGAAGAGACACAAGATCATTTTCTTCATTCCTGCAGTGCCCTAGAAACAATACATCGCACAATGTTTACCACATACAGAAAGGCTATCATTTCAATTGATGAAATAATAAATATGTTTAAAAAAGGCAACAACCCTGCTATTCGTGCAGCAACATACAGCCTTTATACCTACTGGTGTACCAGATGCACTTTTGCACTTGCCAATAACCCTAGACGCCATCCAGCAACATATTCAATAAAACTAGAACTGTTAAGAAAAAGAGACAGCATCCTAGCTCAACCAGATGTACTTGCAGCCACATGGTCACACTTGAAACAAAGATCCAGTCTATGAAATATAAAGGCCAATAAGATAGATGATGACATTTTCAACATCAGCATTTTTTCCAACATTAAAAAAAATGCAAGCATAAACCGAACTAAATAGAAGACAAATTTAAAAACAAGAAGAAAAAAAAAGTATGCAAAAAAGATAAAGACTTATATACTGAAAGTTGTAATTTGTTTTTCATTTGTAAAAAATCAATATATTACTAGATGTGACTCTGTAACTTTTTAGACTCAATAAAGTTTTGCTTTGAAACATCATCATCATCATCATCATCATCATCATCATCATAATAATAATAATAATAATAATAATAATAATAATAATAATAATAATAATAATAATAATAATAATAATAATAATAATAATAATAATAATAATAATAATAATAATAATAATAATAATAATAATAATAATAATAATAATAATAATAATAATAATAATAATAGGTTGCCTCTAGCTTACCACTCATTCAGATCATGCTCCTCAATTTATTAAAATATCATAAAATATACTGATTACAGGTAAGAGTTTTATATCTCTAATAACTATAAAATAGAAAACTAATAGATTAATTAAAAAAAGAAGAGAAATACAAAAAGGCAACACAGATTGATTGCATAATGGACTTAGATGTCCAACATCCAGCCATGATGTCTGCCAGCTCAGACACATTTAAAAGTTCTTATGCACAAGTTGCAAAATTACCATCAACGGTTATAAAAAAAAGTGAAAATAATACGCGATTGTTTTTCTCAAGGAAAATGCAGCTAGTGCCTAGATTTCACCATTCTACAGCAGGAGATCTGATGAAACTAGATCTTACCCCAAAAACCACTGAAACCTACGTTAACGCAATAAAAGAGCCTTGGTCTAATGATAGCCTTAAAAAAATATCTGAAGTGTTTAACCAGACCATCCCTAGGGAACTCTTCAATTCATTTAAACGTTTTTTCACTGAATGCTCCATTGTCATAGCAATTACAGATAGAAACTGTTCACTTTATAGATTCCCTAAGGAGCTTCTATTTGAAGAGATAAATAATAAAAACCTATGGAATTTGATAGTTCGCATGGGAGATCATCCGAATCCGCGTTATCTGGCTATTGAATTTGTAAACGAAGAAAGCAAAGAATTGTTCCGACAAGAAATGAAAACTCTGGGGCAATACGCATTAGTTGTAGTCAATCCCAACAGAGAAAACTTTATTACTGGTTTAATTAAAAAAACTTACCTAGGTTACTCAGAAACAGATTTCATTAAACTTATGAAACCATTCGGGCAGGTGATAGATTTTCAGCCTTTACAGATTAAAAATACACCCATCCCAATATTTAGTAACAATTATAGATTTAAAGTAAAACTGGGAGAGAACATTAATCCTGAAAATATTCCAACACAAGTTGCAGATGAAGAAGCGACATTATTTCTTGTTATAAACAGTCTAAAACCACAATGCTTTCATTGCAAAGAACGTGGTCATCTTATTAGCAACTGTCTGGCTTTATATTGTAATAATTGTAATATGAGCGCATCCCCCTTACATCAATGCCCAAAAGGACTTTCATAGTAATCAAGAAGTGACTGTAGATGAAGATGTGCAATCGACAGACCATAATATTGAGGGAAAAAATGATATTGACATTAGCAATAGTGGAAAGGTGATTCTATATACTACAGGGTCTGATAGCATTGAAGTTTCCTCCTCTCCTAATCCGAAAATCTCACCCCCTCTTAATAAAACCTCTCTCAAAATAATGGAATCGCTTGCAGTGTTACCATGCCCACAAATTCTAGAAACTTCACAAATCACTAGAAAACCAGGTCGGCCACCTAAAAAAAAAAATCAGGTAATAATCCCAAGAAACTAATGGCTCTAGAATGTGAAAGTAGTGATAATGATTCCCCTCCTCCAGTCTCTAGAAAAAAAAGCTAACATCATGCAAAGTTACAATGCCTCTCTAATTGCCACATACTCATCAGAAAATAATCCAATGGAAGAGGAAACTGATAGTATTACAAACATAAATAAAGGTTCACTTGAAAACCCATTCACAGACAGGAAAATGAGATCCAATGATATTTCAAATCTACAGACAATAATTGAACAATGAATATTTATTCATCCATTAAAATATACTACAGATTTCCTTATTAAAATATATAACTTTATTTTAGAATAAAACTTTCCTATGCTAGGCTTAGATTCTGATATATACACGCACACACATACAAATAATGGATATTAAAATAGGAGTTTTTAATGTTAGAGGGTTAAACTCCCCACAAAAAATTGACCTCCTCGCTAAATGGTACAACATTGTTAAACTGCAGATAATGGGCATTATCGAAACAAAAATCTACAGTGGCTCACTAATCAACCCAACAGACAAGCTAAATTCCAAGGGCTTTACAGCGTTCGCAAACACATCTGACACTCCATCAGTGGGTACAGGCATTATTATTGATAAAGCCTGCCCATTTAGTTCTTTAAAAATCCTACATATTGATGTGCACTTGCTGATAATTACATTTACTCATAAAGCCATTACCTTAAACGTAGCAATTGTTTATATCCCCCCAGGTCCCACTATTATAAATAGAATTATACAAACACTTAACTCTAGGTTCATAAATGCTATGTATCTGATGATTATTTTGGGAGATTTCAACATGACATATCAGACCTTCATTGGCAAATGGTTACATCAACTGTCCTTTCCGATGATGAGTGGAAGAGGTTTTCTGCCGGAGAAGGCCATGTCATTTAATAATGGTAGACATTCATCACTTATAGATCTAGTTTTCTATTCGCCATCATTACACAACAACATGCAGCTGTTTTAGTGTCACTGGAAATTAATTTTGATAATAGAACAACAATTAATACAGGAAGAACCATCAGAGTTCTACTACCATCATGCACACCAGAATATCTTTTTTCAGAAGTATACATATATCTTCACAAGTTGAAAAATATTACAATGGATCCAGTCCAAGCATGGTGTGCTTTTACTAACCTGCTTTCATTTAATATTGATCATCTTACCAGGAGAACAACATCCCCAACAAAACTACTAAAGCTTATGGATGATACCTATAAAAAAATTATTGGCACTTCTCAATCAAATCTCGATCGTCCCTGTCTGATGGCTTTAAAGAAGAAATATCAAGAGTTAACAAATCAGCTTAAAGAATATATCTCCATTAAAAAGAAAAAGTTATATTTAAATAAGCCACACATGTATACCAGAAACTTCATTAGATGGGTGCTAGGCCACCCCTCCCAGGTGCGAGTCCCAGCAGCTATTAAAGTTCAAACTGAAATTGTCTATGGAGATTTTGTTGGAGTGGCTTTACATATTGTATAGAGAAAAATTCCAGAGGATATCCTCTCCAAGTCTAATGGCCTTTTAACAAGATAGATCAGAAAATGAATTTAAAATTTCTTTAAAAGATTTCATTAAAAAATAGAAGCGATGCCAGATTCATATCATCCTGGCATAGATGGAATTCCCAAGTTTGTATACAAACATATTGATAAAATCGCTGCACAATATATGCTTAACCTAGTCTCCTACCTCACTAAAGACATCTATAAAATACAGGGCTTAAATCAAATTATGCTTGTGCCATTCATGAAAAAGAAACAATTAATCTCAAACACCACTAACCTATGTCCAATTTCAATGTACTCTCTTGGCATAAAGATAATAGAATCAGTGATAAAAGATAAAATAGAGCCATTGATTTTGCCAAACCTATCAAAAATGCAATTTGCCAAAAAAGAATCCTCAACAGGACAGGCAGCCTTTCTATTCAAGTCAATTATAGAAACTGTTAGAGATAACAAAAAATACAGTCCAGTTGTTATTCAACTAGATATTGAAGCCGCTTTTGACATGATTTCCATCAGTACTCTTCTTAAAACTCTGCAAAAATACTCAGTTCCGAACGAATATCTAAACTTGCTTGCTAACTTGCTTTTAAACCGTCAGATTTATGTTTCCCTAAATGGAAAAACTTCACCATCAATAGTGCCACATCAGTCCATTCCTCAGGGCTCACCTCTCAGTGCCTTACTGTTCACTGCCTATATCAACCCTCTTATAAAAATAATAGAAAATGAATTTTCAGGATCATATATGGATGATATAGCAATATTTCTATCATCTCAAAAACAAATTCCAAAACATCTTAAGATACTTAATAATTTTACAAAAGAATACAAGCTGACATTTAATATGGAGAAATCGTGTGCATGGCAGATCTTCACCGGTAATAGCATTAATAAAGTTTTCAAAGGTAGACCAAGTGCATTTCTTGGGTTCAACTTTTATTTATGACATTCACCTATGAGATCGCTCATACAGAAAAATTTGATAAAGTGGAAAAGACTGTCAATTCACTCTCCAAAGCCTACCTCTCTCTATATACAAAAATGGCCTTGCTTAACATGCTAGTGATTACAAAAATCTCTTATTTTACTCCAACAATCATTTATACCAAGGCATTTACAAATAAAATAGACTCCTTATGCAGAAAATTATTCTGGGAAAAAAAGATTATTTCAATATCAATAAAACGCCTAAGAAAACCCCTTTCACAAAATGGCCTTGGCCTTCACTCAATACATGTCTTCAGGATACAAAAAACATTGAATATAATATCTACATGTGCACAAAAATTCCCATATTTAGAAATTGCTGCAAAGATTACCCCTACAGATAGACCACCTCCTCTCCAAGGATATCTGAACACACTCCTTACACTGTTATTAACAATTCACACTCTTAACTTTAAACCACTACAAGCCAAATATAAATATTGGGAAGTTTATCAACTTCTACATCCAAATCAAGAAGATGTACAAACTCCACTTCATATTATAACGTTTTCCATTTTTCTAGGCCTCTACACGCTAATATAAACTGCGTGTGAGTTGATCAAGCTATGTCAAAAAAGAAGAGTTATATTTCTATTCTAAAAACATAGCTATATTTCCTGATCAACTCGGCCTATTAATTGTTGAGAATTGTGCTATTGACGAAATCAGCTTTTAATTTATTTAATCTGGGCGCCAGAATTCCTAAGAATTCGCTGAAATCATCATATAACATCTCACAAATAAAAAAAAACTTTTAAACTAATCGGTATTACATCATACCATAACGAGAATTATTTTTTTAAGATTATTATTCCTGGGCTTATTCAAACATATTGGCAAAGGTAAATTACATTTTTCAAATCTTATTAAACTACTAATAGATTTAATAATAAAAAATAATAACTATTATTAATAATGCACAAATGAAAATTGGTATTAGAAATAATTTTATTCTAATAGACTAAAAAAATATTTGAAATAAATTATTTATCAAGTAAATTAGAGAGAACACAACTCAGACGTGAATCAATTAATAAAAAACAATTTTACAATTACTGTTCATATCTAAATTTCTTCTAGAAATTTCCTTAAAAAATTGAAATGTCTCTTGTACAAGAAAATTAATGTCTCTATCGGGATTGTTTAAACATACTTTTAGAAATTGTTTGAAAACGTTTAATTTGGTCACAATCAGGAGTAATGAAGTATAACTTACGGGTAAGTTTTGGGAATTCAGTAGTAGATAACTATGCATAGTTTTTTGGGTAGAATGAGCTCGGCCTTTTGGTTATTATTTGATCTTGTGGTCCATTCTCCTAGTTGGTCACGATAGCTTTTCTGGTATACATCTTCAGGCACGATGTCTTCAGAAGCTCCGGTTCACTCCGACATGCCGAATTACTTCAGCGTAGAGTGATCTTGGATATATTATTGTTATCCAAGACCAACTAGAGAAACCAACAAACAAAATGTTCTTCCAACTGATCTTTGCCTTTTATACTCTCTAGAGGCTCAGTTTTCCGACTTCTGTGCATATTTTTTTTGTCAAAATATCCGTTGATAATCTTATATATTCTTTATAAAATTTATGTTACAAAGTCTCTATTTTTTTCAGCATAATTCTGCCATCTTTAATTAGTTGAAATATTTTTACTTTCTCTTATCTAGATTGGTAATTTGTGTCTTTTGTTCTCTCCAATTCTAACTTTTATTTCTAATTACATAAAAAAAACGAAAGAATAATTTAACTTTCATTGTACATTATTTTTTTTTTAAAAAAAATTAGTCAAAAAAAAATCTAAATTTACTTTTATTTTTTAGGAGCTTTTACCAAATGCCAATATATTTGCAACGTATATAAATAAACGTTACAATATTAATAATAAACAATTATGTCGCAAATTCAAACTATGGTCACTTGAACCAAAATATTTTGACTTTCTCCTAAAGATAAATCTAGACTCACTACCTACACAACACTTTTTGAAATATCAAAGAAACTATAAAAGATATAGATGATATATGTAATCTTTGCCATAGAGACTCGGAGAACAAAACCACTTTTTTTTCTCATGCCCAAGTCTAGAAAACATTCGTGAAATTATTAGCACTTCACTCAAGGATAAAAAAATCAATATGAAAACCCTTTTTGACTCTTTTAAAAGGGGTATCTTTGCTGAAATAAGAATCTGCACATTTTTACTCCATGCCTTATGGTGTACAAGGTGTAATTTCATATACAATTATAACCCCAGAAGACATTCAAACACATTCAGAAATAAGCTGCAAAACATACATGAAAGAGACATGAAGATCACAGATCAATCTAAGTACATTGACATCTGGAATATACAAGAACTTATATAAAAGCACTAACAAAAAAAAACTATATCTAACATGGATCCTTTGTACCAGTTCTAAAGCCAACTGACACAAACTAGATGCAGTCCTGCTTTAATTTAACTGAAGTATATCTAATTGAATATTATCATATGATTGAGTGATCATCATTGTTTTTGTTGAACTGTTTTTTTTCTTAGATACTTCTAGTTTGATAACGCATACAGTTACTGATCAAATCATTGTACATATGCAGTTTTGTGAAACCAATTTATATGTAAGAACTATGTGTCAAATGTAACTTGTATAACCTTTTAGAATACTAATAAAGTTTATCCTTTGAAACATCATCATCATCGTAGTAGTAGTAGTAGTAGTAGTAGTAGTAGTAGTAGTAGTAGTAGTAATAATACTAATAAAAACTAAATTTTTAGATTAAAATTTTTAAAATACATTATAGTAACAGGTTAGTTTTTAATAAATCAGTAATATTCTAAATACTAATGTTATGCTTAAAAATAAGGAAATTTTAAAGTTATGAAAAGTCTTTCTTCCTTCTATAAGTTGAACATTTGTCAAAAAAAACTTCCCTCATTGTTTAGATACAAACAGAAGTTTTGAACAAAATCATACTCCTTCCTTAGCACCATTTTATGAAATATATAAATAACAAAATAAAATCCAATAAAATCTATGAAAAATATTGAACATCCTGAAAAAATAAATGTTTATTTTCAGTCCTTTCTGAAAATCTAATCCAGGCATGCAATATCTCCATAAAATAATTCAAGGATCCATTTTAAGGTAAAATAAGATATTTTTCTACATACATATTTTCTTTACTAATTCCAGCAGTTGTATATAGCATATATATTATCATAAATATAACATGTAATATTTGAATTTTAGTAAAATGTTATATAACATAAAATTATTTATTTAATATATATTTCAGTAGATATGTATTTTATAAACTAAAGATAAATATTTCTTTCTTTAAAATATTTAAAACTTTTATCCTTAAAATGTATATATTTCAACTAGAGATTTTTCAGGTAAAATGACAGTTATATCATCCAAGATTTATTAACTGAAATAATATCAATCTTTTAAACAGGCATACTATAGCCCATTTATTCAGATAAAATCATTTCATAGCATATAGTTTATTTATTGATTTCATCAATAATAAATCAATTTTAAAAATATAAAACATTCAACAGTCATTTCTTTCAATTTTTCTTCAAAATACATCATTCTCAAACATAAAAAATCCATTTAGATTAAACTTTAAAGATAAATTAAAATATAAAATGTTATTGGCATTCATATAACAGAACAGTTACTCAAGTATGTCATAAAAATATTTTAAATCTAGTTTTGTAACTTAAATGCAGAGTATTAAATCTTCTTTTTCTTTTCTCAAACTTAATGTTATGATAATGATTTTTTTATACAAAATGTTCATTTCCTCTTTATTAACTTAAGCTTCCTTGACAAATGAGTCTCAGTTATTAAAGTTAAATGTTCATTCAATCTAAGCATATTATTTATAAAAAACTTAAAGTCCTTACTTAAATCTTTGGTCTCATAGAATATTTTTCAGCATTTGACTATTATATTCCATAAAACTATTGTAGTTTTAAATTAAGTTTCAAGTAGAATCTTTTGACAAGGAATTTTTGGTTTTTTATTCAATCATAATTAAAATAGTTATAAAAATTATACTTTTTAAACATTTTTAAGAGAAAATAATAGCAATTTTAAAAAAATTATTACTATTATAATTGAAAAAAATTAGTTATAAATTTCAAACTACTGTTACTTTTACTATTATTTGTGTACCACGTGTACTATGTACTGTGTGTCTACACTGGATTAAACCTGTTTTTATACTGGTCTAATCTAGTGATTTAATTTGTTAATTCTGCTTGTAAAAACCTGCTAATTTATATAACTAAATCAATTTCATCTTTAAAATTAAGTTTTTAAAATTATGAGTCATGATTTATTAAATATTATCAAATTTATTCAAAACTTTAAATATTAAATATCTTTATCTAAATATTAAATATCTTCATAAAACAATATTAATATTTTCATGATTCTAAAATATTAATTTTTAAAGCAAAATATTACATTTAAACAAAATAATACTAATTTCTAATTATTACTTTTAAAACATTCTTTAGACTCTAATTTTTGTTACATTTATAATATGTCAAATTTAGTAACTCTTGAAAGCTCACACATTAACACAACCACCTTTAAGTCATGTGACACTTTCAAAATATTCTTGACTAATATTAAATTAACTATCTTTCAAACAATATTTTAAATAAAATAATTACTTTAAACATTTTATATATAAAATATTTACTGCTATAATTAAACTATTATATTATCATAGCATCTTTTGAATATAATAAATAAAATTAATACTATCTTTTAAACAATATATTATTTTCACTTATATTAAAATCACTAAACTACTTAAACATCTTTATAGACTACTATTTACTGAATTTGAATTCCTATTTAAAATTCTGAGATCCTGATACATGCTGATAGTGTACAGGCTAACTATAGACTAAATTTTCTTCAACAAAAAAATAAAATGTAGTGAATAAACTTTAAAAGTGATGCTTTTGCACCATCCAGAGAACTATCTGGATGTCCAAACACAAACCTAAGCCACTACATCTATATAAAATAATTATTATTTCTCATGAATAGCTTGGGAAGCAAATACCCCATGAACTGTGATTATAAACAAAAGAAAGTATAAATGTATATGTTTACTTTAATTTGAATAGTTTTAATTTACAAATCCCTAAAACACTATGCTATTATGAAATCAAGTCACACTTACTACCAATTCTTAGAACAGTTATCTGGAGGAATAAAGATGTTAAAACTATTTTTTAACAATTATTTAATAAATTAATTAATAAATAATTAAAAAAATTAATAAATGACATGATAATATGAAAATTCAAACTTAAATACAATTTTATCAATAAAATATTTCATACTTGTTGTTGGCTCTTACTAATTCAATTATCCAACATTAACTTTAAACAATTCTCTCCCCCTTCAATGATTAAAATTACAACACAACATTTTAAAGTTTAAAAAATTAAATTAGCTTAAATTCTCTTTCCCTTTTCTTATAAAAATGGAAAGATAATATACAATTGAATTTTGGAGGCAAAATAAGATAAAAAAACATGTTTCAATTAAGAAAATACTAATAAAATTATTCATTACTATTAGTAATTACTTATTCTAAAAATATCTATAAATGTAAATATAATGTGAACATTAAAATACATTTTTACCACAGTTTGTTTTTTTAGATTTCTTCTTTGATAGTTGTGATTTTTAGTTTTTTCATATTGATTTTACTTCTTGAAAGCTTCTCCATTAACATATATTTCTAAAGTAATGTACATAGTTAAAGTTATCCATTTTTATAATGATATTTTTAGTTTTCACATAGGCTGAATCTATCCATTTTTTCAATGTAATATCTTGGAGGTTGGATTAACACACACAATGAATTTGATTATTTTTTCCAATATAATAATTTTCAGGTCAGGCTAATATATAGACTGAATCTATTAATGTTTAGGTCAGGCTAGAAGACATAATAAATTTATCATTTTTTTTTCAATCTACTATTTTTCAGGTCAGGCAAATACAAAGAAAAAGATAGCCATGCTCTTGGATGGAGACATGGCTTATTACATATTACTTCAGGACTACATTCCTAATTTTTTCTTTAGTGAACAGGTTTCATGATGAGGTTTGATGATGTTCAGTTTTTAGCTAAAACTCAGCACATAAATTTTCTTGAAACCATTTTAACTTGTAATGAGCCTAGTCTTACTTTAGACTACTAAACTATTTCTCATTGTTTTTTCACAACTGAACTTCTGCTTTTGTATACCTCAACAGCTGAATCAAGGATAACTACTGTTACTGATTTCTTCAACATCTTGGTTTTTCAAAGTCACTGAAGCTTACTGCCTTAATCAGCCCTCAATATTTTTTGGAATAATCCCATTTTTATCCAGTCACATATTGTCTCAAACACAACCACATTACTGGTTTTACAAAATTTTTTTTTACTTATTTCTCTTCTTTTTAAATTAAAAAAAATTCTAATCATAAAAAATTCCATTGTATCTATTTTTCACTTATGCCAAAAAAAACAACAACAAGATAATCTTTTAATTATCCTTTAATTTGAACATTACTTTTTGTACTAGGGAGGTAAAAGGAAAAGAAAAAATAATTTTAATTAAAACAAATTTTTAAATAAAAATGTAATTTTGCCTATTTACATCTTTTATCATGTTTTAAAAGTTAAAATTAAAAAACTTTTCAATAACTTAGTGAAGATAATTTTTTCCCTCTTAGTCCTCTTTTTCAAAATTAATATTAGTAAATAAAATTACTGAAGAGAGAGAAAAGAACAAAATAAATTATTTATTTTATTTTGTATTTTTCCATCTCTTTTATAACTAATGATTAACAAATTATCAACATCCACATTATTATTTTTATGTTTAAAATTTTCATATTATCATTTAATAAATAAGAAAATATTTAATTAAATCAATTCTTCTTCTTATTATAAAACATGAAAAAATTAAATATTATCTCATTCTAACATTTTCTATAAGCTTGTATAATATTTTATATGGCCAGAATTGGCCATTGTCTACAATATATATATAATCAAATAAAAACACAGTCTTGATCAGATCAATATTAAAAAATAAATACCATACACAAGACTTTGAGTTTTCAAGAGTATGCATTTAATACTGAAATTATGAACTGAGAATATTTCAATAACAATTAATGCCAGATTAAATGTTTTATTGATTATTAACATCTAGTGTAGATACTAAAACTTTATAATGAAACAGGATTGAGTAAAATTGTATTTTTATTCACTATAAAAATAGAGGATGACTAATTTTCATAAAGATTAAAATGTTTTTGGGTGCACCAAAATTTTTAACTAAAAAATCTGTGAACTGACAAAAAATTGAATTGTTTCAACTTGTCAATTGATTCTCTTTACATAAAATATATTGCATTTGAAAAAGCTTGCTGTTCCAGTTTCCTGACAATATTATGAGCATAAAATATTTTAAAATTAGTATCATTCATGAGCATCATATCATTTGATCTATATGAGAGTGTCTCTGTTCAAGACATATGGTCAGGAAGGATCCTTAGGCTTTCAGCATTTGTACACAAGCTTATTAATATGAAAATCTATAGATAAATACTCAGACCATAACATTTGTAATGCCCATTCATAAAATTTATCAAATAGAAATTTAAAAAGATTAATAAGGTTTATTTGATTCAAACCTAGGCTTGATAAATTATTTTCTAAGATTGTTGTTTTACCGTGGATATTATTTGTAAACATTTTAAACCAATGTTTACCAATGAGTGCATGACTTTTCTATTTAAGACTGGGTTGGGATCTTTGGAAATATATTACAATTTATGGGCATTAATTGCATGTAACAATTAATCTTGCAGTCAAATACAATAATATGAGAAGTGAAACAAATCTAGTAGCAATATAAATCAACTTAATCAATCTATATATGGGGCAAGCTAAAAAGTTTTTTTGATATTAACAATGTATAAATGAGAAGATAAATATTTTTCTTTAGTATACATTTAATTTAATAAAAGCTGTGATTTTGTTCTTAACTCAAAGGTCAGGATTTTTTATTATTATCAAATATGATATAGTTTTGGTCTTTTCAACTGTCCACATTGATATTTAAAACCTAAAAAAGAGATATGTGCATGGAATTTTTCACATTACCTATGTTGTACTTGAATTCTTACATTTTATTACAATCATTCTCATTTAAAATTTTATTGGCATTATGAATACAGAAATTGACAGCTAATATTAATATTTTAAAGAGAATTCTAGTTAACATTGTACTGCTTATGCAATATTACAATAATTTTAGTATATATTAATTATTAAAGTAAGACAGATAATTTTAGAAGTATAATTAATTGACATAGATCTTTATTATAATTAACATGTAGTTATTAGAAGTTGACACTTTTTGTACTTTTATATTAGTTACATTGATATTGTTAATTAAATCTTTAAAAATCAGTAAGCAGTCCCCCCCACTCACCCCTTAAAAGTCTGTTTAGAAGTTTTGGCTTTCAGGGTAGTCATATTTCCAAATTAGAATAATTATTCAGATGTATTATAAATAACTTTAAGTATAGAGAATTGTCAGAGTTTAATTGATTGTATCTAACTATTCCAAAATAATTTGATGACACTTGCATTTATCACCATGATTTAGCATTAGAAATGAGTCCTATAACATGTAGAAGATGTTTTTTGATAAAGCTTCTTATCATATAAGTAAATTACTAATACTTCAGACTACATTCTATGCAGAATATTCCCAAAAGTAAATAGAATAATTACTAAGAATGCAAATGAGAGTAATCTCTTTTGCAACCATCGACATGATTTATAGTTAGTTCTGACTATTTGATATTTGTTTTTAACTGAAATGTGAAATTGTAAGATGTTTAATTGTGCAAATCACTTGTACTACTTGCATTTTGACAAAACAAATGTTCTATAATAAAATGATTATCATTCAGATAGGGCTACAAATCACAACAAGCTAAATAAAATAAGACACCATTTGTAATGTCCTTTTTTCATTTCTGAAGATATTCTTCATACTAAAGCATGAAACATCAATATTATAAAATTAATAACATGACAACAAACACTTTGGAAAAAATCACCAACCAAAAAATATTGTAAAGTCTATATAAAACCACAGTCATATATTTACTTTAATTTAAAAAAGGAACAGTATACCTTAAAACAATTAAGAAATGCTTTCTTTTGCAAGAATAATTGTATTTTCTTTTTGTGTAGAAAATAGTGTCTTTCTATACTTATGGATTCAACATCCATTGCTTAATATTAAAAAAAAATTAAAATAAGAAAGATTCATAAGAATTATTTCTCATTCCACAATTTCTTATCTTGAACATTCTAACGAAGAAGTGGTTATTCTCTTTGTTGCTGTTAACAATTAAAAGTGTTGATGTCTACACTTTTATATTTTTAAAATTAAATTGTATCTTAGGTGTTTATGCCAGTTCGTTAAATACACATTACATAGGGATTTCTATTATCCATAATACCAGATATCCATGAGGCGACTGCATTCTTTTTTTTATTTTTATGGTTGTTAATTATTTTTGTTTATTTATATTTAAATTATTTTTGTTGATGTCTAAATTTTTATATTTTTAAAATTAAATTGTATTGTAGGTGTTTGTGCGTATTCGTTAAACGCACTTATTAAATAAGGATTGTTATTATCCATAATATCAGTTATCCGTGAGAAGCCTTGAAACCAAATGGAAGTGAATATGGGAGAATTATATTCAAATTACAAAATTTTATAAAAAGTATAAGTACAAAATAAAACATTTTAAATTCTCAATAAAAAGATTCTTTTATTCTACGCATTAAAATATAAATAATAGGTAAAATAGCCCCAAACAGGCCGCTAAAGTTTAGTCTTTGTACTATTATCTATAGAGGAATAATGAAGAAGTAGATAAAATTTGAAAGACTGTGTGAAGCCAGGCCTTGTGGGATGAAATAGATTCTAGGAACTATTAGCTTTTATAAGATCTACACTCAAATGTTTGAAATAAGTAGCGTACAGAAATAATTGTAAAAATACTAAGAATATAGATATTGTATTAATTTCATAGATGGAATGCATAATCACATTTTTTGAAAATATAAACATTCTTTTTTCCTCTACTTTTTTTAAAAAAAAACATCTTGGTAACAATATCACTTCACTGAATGATACGCATTAATTAAAATTACACTTTTATAAAGCAGCTGTTTTTATAATCGGTTAGCAACCATCTTAGAATAGTTTATTGGATGTAGCAAAAACAAAAAAAAAAAAAAACCCAAAGAATTTATTTTCATGGTAAATAATAAACATATCAAGATATAATCTTTTCATGATAAATAATAAACATATCAAGATACAATTTTTTAGATTAAAAATATTTACAAAGTTTTTCAATCGTATAAAGACCCCCTCCCCACCTTATATATAGTTTTAAATTAACTTTATTAGGTTTACTATATACATTGGAGATAATTTAAAAATCTTATTGAAACAAGATATTTCAAATAAAAAACTAATAAGATAGATTATATTCATATAATTGAGCAATAATCAATATATATATCTAATGCATATAAATTAGTACATTCAATAACCATATACCTGCAAAAATATCAGCTGGTACATGGGTTTGATCTCTGGTCTTAATGTTATTTAAATTTTTTAGAAAGAGTGATTTAGTATTGTGAGATGTGGGATTAAACCTTAGATAGCATCTGACGAACCAGGGTGTGAAAAGAATGAATATAGTAATTCTTATATTGGGAAGAATACCACTTTGTATATTTTTTTATTAGGTTGTTGTGGGTTTAAATGAATCATGTCAGTGATAAAAGTATGATAAGGAAAAAGTGAGGAGTGACAGAGAGCACATAATGGATCTATATTTGTGAAGTGTCATTTGTAGAAGAAATAATAATTAATAGGAAGGGCTTTGACATTCATTTTAATTATGAAGTCCAGATATTTGGATTCCAAGTGCTAGTATCTGAACTTTTTTTTAATAATGTATTTGTTACTACATAACAAGAAAAATTGACTATTGTTTGATATATTATTATTATTTTCAATTTTTTATGTTTGCCAATAATTAATTTTATTTAGAAATAGACTATTTGAGAGAATAGTGTTATTAAGGTTTTGAAAAATTCTTTTAGTGTATATAGTATGTAATGGTGCAGAAAGGAGTTTGCTATTAACTGAAAGGAGACCCTTTGATTCCTCTTGGAGGCCTTAAAGGAACCGAGCAGGGCAAATTCCTAATGTCCACTCCATACGTTCTTGTCGTTGCAGCTGTTATTACTATATGTTTATTCATATAGTATACGAACATGGATGGGCTGCTCACCAACACGCATTAGCCAGCGTGGTGAGTTTATTGGCTTTTTACCTCTGAGTTTAAGATCAAGAAACACCATGGTCTTTCTTCTCAGTGCCTGATAAGTCAGAATGAATGTTTGTGTAAATGATAAAGATTTTTCCCAATTATACAATTATGACAGACAAAAATAAAGCATGGCCCTTATCCCCAGGAGGTTGTAAAGTCACCAACCAAGGCAGCGGTTGGTGGCCGAAGGCGGAGGGTGCTAAGAATATCCTGGAGGCGGACCCAGGCTGCCATTTGATGATGACTTTTTATTTAGGTACTTACAACTGCAGATCACTTTCAAGTGAAGGAAGATTGCAAGAATTAGAAGAAGAACTCTCTTATATTAAATGGGATATTATTGGACTTTGTGAAGTTAGAAGAAAAGGTGAAGAGACAATTGATTTAAAAAGTGGACATATGCTCTATTATAAAGGCACAAATATTGGAAATATAAGTGGAGTAGGATTCATTATAAATAAAAAGTGGAAGAACAATATTGTGGAGATTGATGGTGTATCAGACAGAGTGGCAAGATTAGTTATACAACTTAATAGCAGATATCAAATGCAGATAATTCAGGTTTATGCCCCAACAAGTTCTCACAGTGATGAAGTAGTAGAAGATTTTTATATGGATGTACAAAAGGCTTTTGATCAGAGTAAACAACATTTTAAAATTGTTATGGGAGATTTTAATGCTAGAATTGGTAAACAAATGAAAGATGAAAGTGTTGTAGGTAATTTTGGTTATGGTAATAGAAATGAGAGAGAACATAGACTTGTGGAGTTTGCAGAGAAGGAAAAACTTTATATTATGAATTCTTTTTTTGAGAAAAATGTTAGAAGGAAATGGACATGGAAGCATCCAAATGAAGGTACAGCAGAATTGGATTATATTTTGACTAACAGGAAATACATATTTCAAGATTGTAATGTTCTTAATAAATTTAACACAGGAAGTGATCATCGATTAGTAAGGGGTAAGATACATGTTAATGTAAAACTACAGAGACAAAAATTATTAAGAAAAACTATATTTACAGTTGATATTCCTAATCTTCAGAAACATTCCAATGAATTTAAATTAGAACTTACAAATCGGTTTCAAGTATTAGTAGATTTTGAACATGATTCAGATTTGAATGAAATTAATATGAAAATAACTGATACACTTTTAAAAACTGCAACAAAGATAGCTGGTAGAAAAAAGCAGCAATTGACTAATAAAATTTCTACTGAGACTAGAGAACTTATGAAGAAAAGAAGGAATATGAAGATATGCAAGAATGATGCATTAAAAAGAATTGAATATCTCGAATTTTGTAAAATGGTGTGGAAAAGAGTTGAAAATGATATAAGAAAGTATAACTGTGAACTAGCAAGAAAAGCTGTAGAAGAAAATAAAAGTCTTAAGAATGTAAAACAACATTTTGGTATTGGTAGGAAATTTATATCTGCAATAAGGAAAAAAGATGGAATTATTACTAAAAAGAGGGATGACATTATGAAATTGGTAGAAGATTTTTATCAAGAATTATATAGTAATAAAGAACAAGTACCTCCTATATCTATTACATCTTCCGAATTGCCCAGAATTTTAAATGAAGAAGTGAGAAATGCAATTAAATGTATGAAAAAAGGAAAGGCTCCAGGTAATGATGGAATTATAATTGATATATTAAAAGAAGCAGGTGAAGAAACAGAAAAAATATTAGCAAAGTCATATACCAAATGTCTAAATGATAAAGATGTACCGGATGATTGGAAGAATGCAGTAATAATATTAATATTTAAAAAAGGTGATAAAGAAGATATTAGAAATTACAGACCTATCAGCCTTTTATCAGTTTTATATAAAATTTTTACCAAGATAATTACAACTCGTCTACAGAGAACCTTGGATTTTCACCAACCAAGAGAACAAGCTGGATTTAAAAGTGGTTTTAGTACAGTAGATCATATTCAAGTATTGAGAGAAGTTATAGAAAGGACAAATGAATATGAGTTGTCATTATGTTTTGGATTTGTAGATTATGAAAAGGCATTTGATTCTATAAACATTTCTTCAGTGATTAAAGCATTGGATCATCAAGGTATAGATCCAGGATATTGTCATATTTTAAAGAATATTTATAAATTTTGTTTTTTTTTTTTATTTTTTTTAATTAAAATTTTTATTGATAAGAGTGTAGAGAGGAGAAAATAGTTGTTTGAGTGTTTGGTTGAGGAGGGTTTTTTAGACTTTTCTCGTGACACTGTGCTAGATAGTTTTAGTATGAGTGTATGTGTTTGAGGGATTTTTGCCAAAAGGTTCCCCCAAAATTTTTTTTTAATTATATTTTTTTTCTCTAATATTTAAAATTAAGTATTTTTATTAAAGAATATTTATAAAAATGCAACAGCAACAATTAGATTACATAATGATACTGGGAAAGTCAACATTGAGAAAGGTGTAAGACAAGGTGACTCCATATCTCCAAAACTTTTTACAGCAGTGCTGCAAGAAGTATTTTGTGGATTAAAATGGGAAACTAAAGGAGTGAAAGTAAATGGAGATTATTTAAGTCATTTAGATTTCGCAGATGATGTAGTTGTTTTTGCAAATAATGCTTCCGAGCTGCAGGAAATGTTGCAGGAGTTATCAGATGAAAGTAGGAAAGTAGGACTAAAGATAAATGTTAAAAAGACTAAAGTAATGTTTAATCGATTTGCTCAAAATATGAAAATAAAGATTGATTATGATGAATTAGAAGAAGTTAAGAGTTACAAATACCTTGGTCAGATTATTAATACAGATGGAAACATAATAGAGGAAATTAATCATAGAATTAAACTTGGTTGGAGTGCTTTTGGTAGAAATAACTTGATATTAAAAGGAAATATGCCTATGTGTTTGAAAAGAAAGGTTTTTAACAAATGTGTTTTACCAGTTCTTACTTATGGATCTGAGACTTGGACACTTAATAGAAGATCAATACGGAGACTTCAGACCATTCAAAGAAGTATGGAGAGATGTATGTTGGGAGTAACAAGAAGAGATCTAAAACGCAATGTATGGGTAAGAGAACAAACAGGTGTTACTGACCTCATTAAAAAAATTAAAAGATTGAAGTGGAGTTGGGCTGGACATATTGCTAGAAGAGATGATAATAGATGGACAATTGAAATTTTAAACTGGATTCCAAGAGATTGTAAAAGACCCAGAAGGAGACCACATGTAAGATGGATGGATGAAATAAGAAAATGTGTAGGGGTGATGTGGAGAAGAGAAGCTAAAGATCGGAGAAGATGGATTAAACTTGGAGAGACCTTCATCCTGCAGTGGATTGATAATGGTTGATAATGATGATGAATCTAATTTTGATTATCAAAACAAAATCTATACATGAATGTAAAAAAAAAAAGGATGATAAATTATGTTAAAAGGGGGAGAGAAAAAAATGCAAACAGTATCAAACTAGCATAAATAATGATTATTATCATTTATTTGAATGTCTAAACATGTATATGAGCAAAAACATAACAATCATAAGCATATATCTTTAAGCAGAAATTATTCATTGCAATTTCAAAGCTCTATGTTGAATGGTGAACTCAAAAGCTATGGTGGGTTGGACCAAAACTAAAACATTTCTGATGCTTCAATGAGTAATTAACCATTTAATTATTATCAATAACTTCAAAAACATAAAGTTGCTTGCTAATCAAATTTCAGTAATTCAACAGAATGCACATGTTGTGTGACTGTTAATCCTTGGATTATAGTTTCAGCTCTTTCATTTGTGCTGCTTGGATTTATGAACTCCTGTGCAACAATTTATTTGGTTATTATTATTATTTTTGGAAGTATATAAAAAAATAACTTTTTTATTAATGATATCAATTTATTTTCTTTGACAATTTACATATGATTTTAAATGTTTTTTTTTTTAATATTTCAGTCATAGATTCATTCATTGGCAGTCCTTCACAAATGAATATGGGTATTCTAATTTGTTAAACAAATATACAGTCCAGTGTTTGTGAAACATAAATTTGATCACTATAACATATTTGACATTTTGAGATGTTGCCTTCTAATCTTCTCTCCAGCAAAATTTTCTCTTTGAAAGACTTTAACAGCTTCCAATAAAAGTAATTTAATACCAGACTTTTTAGAGTGATATTAAGATAATCACTATAACATAAACAGGCTCTGTCTTTTTCACAAAAATCATACTCTACTCGCTGACTCTACTAGTGAATAATTTCCTTTTTTGTGAAAAGATAAAATGAATCCATCTATCCTTTCAACCCAAACATTTAAGTATGAGCAAATCTTAAGTATTTGTAAATGAAAGCATGAAGATATTAAACAATCACTTTAAATTACTTTTATTATAAACAGTGAGAATTGCCAATTCCTCTACAAGCTTTATGATAAATGCTTAGCCAGAGCCAGCACTTAAAATATCTCTGTCAGGAACCCCTCCCCAAACCCCTGACCATGGTTTCGTGCTTTGGCACTCCTCAGAGAGGTGTCAGGGTAGGTTCAGACACTAGATCTAAAAATACCAACCCAAAGCTAAGCACTTAGCTAAAAGTTATCTATTGGTATGTACATGTTTGAAAATTTCAGATTTTCCACTCAATAGATAACTTTTAGCTAAGTGCTTAGCTTTGGGTTGGTATTTTTAGATCTAGTGTCTGAACCTACCCTGACACCTCTCTGAGGAGTGCCAAAGCACGAAACCATGGTCAGGGGTTTGGGGAGGGGTTCCTGACAGAGATATTTTAAGTGCTGGCTCTGGCTAAGCATTTATCATAAAGCTTGTAGAGGAATTGGCAATCCTCACTGTTTATAACTTACAAGCTTAAGAGATAGGGTCATGTGATCTATGAATTGATCTATGACTTTTATTTTGACTATTTACTTTTATTATGTCTGAATGAATGACATTTACGAAATTTACTAGAATTTATGATATGTCATTCTTAGTTGAAATTAAACATATATAAATAAGCATTTATTTTATATAGCATGATGTTTTTAAACTGTAAATAGTAATAATCAGCCATTAAGCTAATGCACATGTACTTTGTGAATTTTAACTATAAATGAATACTCTCACTTTCCAAACACAAGATAAAGCCTTTGTGAAAAGATAGAATGAATCCATCTATCCTTTCAACTCAAACATTTAAGTACGGGCAAATCTTAAGTATTTGGAAATGAGAGCGTGAAGATATTAAACAATCACTTTAAATTCTGAATCCACAAAGCATATGTGCATTAGCTTAATAGCTGATTATTACTATTTATCTTATTATTGTACCTTTTTTGATCAGATGCTGAGTTCACATGAGATCTATAAGTGGTAAATAGTGGAATGGTATTTAGTTATGAGGATTAACAGCGAATAAACAATAAGCACTGCTACTTTGTAATATCATTAGAGATTAGATACTGTTTCAAATGCAAACAGCCTTTTCTGCTTTTTCTTTGTTATTTTACATTGTCTCTCTACTTTTCTTATTTTACCAAAGTCACTGATTAGTTTCATAATCTTGCCATCATATTTTCAGAATACTACAAGAATTCTTAAATTAAATTTTCACAATGTCTTAATGCTCCAAGCAAAGATCCCTTAACCTAAAGTTATCTATTGTAAGTTCAAGAATCATTGGCTACCAAATAATATAATGCTATAATATTTTCAATAGTTATGAATAAATCATTAATGTGTCCCTCATCAACTGCATAGATGTTAAGAAATTCCTTCACATTTGTAAACATTTCTAAGTTTTTTTTGCATTACATTTCATGTTTTGTAATTTTTTCTATAAAAAAAAACATTTACTTTGTAACTTATATCCATCATGTGTGTATTTGTTTTTTGGAGTTAAGATTTAACAAATTTAGTTTGTTAAATATATCCATCAAATAAGTGATCTCAAAATAGCTCTGCTTCCTGGCAGTATTTCTCTCCCAATAATATTGCAATTTCATCTCTTAATTGCCAAAGAAGTTGTAAAAATTCACAATGTGATAATCACATCATTTCACAATAAAAAAATAATGCAGAATGCTCTGCACTTATCTGTTTGCGATGCATAGTAAAAAAACTTAACTTTAAAGGCATCATTTTCACATAATTCATGACAATTATAACTATTTCTAGCATATTTCAGAGTAAGATCATTTCTTTGGAAGTAAAAACTTTTCTGTAAATCATGTAATGTGTCCATATACATTGAGGAAATTTTTGTCTTACAAATGCTACTCCAAAATCTTCTGGACATTGCTTGAGCTGATTCTGCATACTGCAACACAATTTCCCCATCCTATGTTTGCATCATTTAAAAAATTATCCAATGGATTAGCTCTGTTTTCTATAGATTTACAAAACAACAACTCAACTGCTAATATTCTATTACAAAATTGAACATAAACAATTAAATGGCAAGAAACTGAATTGAAAAAAATCTATCACACAGTGCGGATAAAGGTTGATGTTCTATATTTTCAGATATATTGCCACTTTGATGAGCAACAATGTTATTTGATAAAGAGATGAAATGCAAATTGTTTGGCAAAATTATCTCCAAGCATAATTTCTATAATTTGAATTGAAGCTAACAAAATGAGTTCCCAATGGAGTGCAGCTTTTTGCACTTGGCCATTTGAGATGCAACTTTGTAGCAAAGTACAAATGCTTTTTTATTAATAGGCAAAGCTTTTTTAAAAACAAATATTTGTTCCCCAAGATTTATTAATGTATTCACTATGGACTGTTTTCAAATATTGTTTAAGCTTATTGGGTTTCATGCTGACTCAAAATTTTTATACAAATAACACGCACAAGTTGCTCCTTGTCATTTACTTCAGTTCTTATGAATCCAAAATTTAAATATCAAAATATTTTTTTGATTTAACTTTTTGAATGTTCTATGATTTATTGATGCTTCACAATTATCCGATGTTCATTTGCACTCAATTTAAAATTTATCCATGTTTTTCCCCCAAAAAATTGCTTAATTTTACAACACAATTCAAGTTATTAAGCCCCCAAAATTGCTTATTTTTACAACACAATTCAAGTTATTAAGTTTATCTAGTAATCAAATCAAACATGTCTGCCATCAGCCCTTCAGAAACTATGGTAATGGCTAAAAGCAACTTAAATTTACATAAGCAGATACATCTTTAAAATGTTCATGATAGATTGGAGCCTCTCATGAAAATGTGAGAAATATGATGGGTTGATAATATTACCATAATTTTGCTATTTGTGTGGAATTTTAGCCTTGCTGTTGCATATGAGCAGTGAAAGAAAAAAAATAAAAATAAAAATATTAGGGCTCCAAAAAATCATTGGAAATGGAATACAATTAAAGCTGATAGGGAAAGTTTGGTCCCAAATACTAAAAGATTGAGATCCACATAACTAAATAAAGTAATACAAAAACAGCAACTAATCAAATGTAATTTTAAAAAATTATCTACGTCAAAGTATATTAAGTCCTAATGAAAGAGTTAACATTCTTAAGAGTAGAATTAAAAATAGATATCAAAACTCAGCTTTGTATATTCATGAAGTAAATATAGATCATAAAATATTATTTGACAATGCAGAGGTTATTATTCTATAAAACAAATGAAATAATAAAAAAGGAATTCTGATAATAAAATTTCTTGAATCTGATCTCATAATGACACACGTTGATGTTAAAGAAAGATGTTTTTTGAAATGAATGGTGGAACAGCTGTTTTTGTTTTGTATATGTTTATTTGTTAATAGATGAAACTGTGGTCATAAAAGAATTTTAGTAAAAGGTTTTTTAGCTAGTATTGTTGTAATTATATATATATATATTTCTATTTTATTACAATTACTAGTACAGCAGTAGACAATATTTAATTTTTTATATATATTGAATGTATTAAATTAGTGTTATTAAAGCTTATTTGCATTCAGTATAAATTTACATGTCAGCCAACTATTTGGTTATTAATCTAGATCTTCAATACTACTTTTTTAATTAAGAGATTGGGAGCTCAAACATAACTTAATAAATATATTTGACAGGTTATTAACACAAACATATCCACAACATATATCCCAATTGGCATGGAACACAGTGTTCTGAATGGTATTATTGTCATCTATTACTTCATTTATTATTGGCATAACAAGTGACACCTAGAACTGGAATTGAATTGTGATTTTAGATTGTTCAAGATAATGCTCTAACCAACTAGGCTATTCAAAATATCCTCATAATAAGTTTATAAAATTTCCATCAATTATTGCCTTTAACATTACACTATTTATAAGATGGAATTAGTGTAATATCAAAACAGTTTCCAAAGCCATAGCACACTGTAATGAATCCTATTTTTTTCAAAACTTAAACCTAAGCTAGAAATGCTGGAAAATAAGAATTCCATTATGATATACCATGTGAATATTAGTAAAACTAAAGGTTTGATAAAAAATATCAATTGAAAGGATAAAAAACAATGATCAGTTAGAAAAAAAACAACAAATGTATCTATAGTAAACCATGCATATACCAGTGAACATATGTTTGTTTGAGAAAACACAAGAATACTGATTAGAGAGAAAAAGTAAAAATATGTAATTTAAAGAAGTTATTTATATGAAAATAGCAACTAAACCTCATAAGTCGATTTCGTATGACAATAATTCATAATGCTTAGAAACCATTCATTGACATTAAGAAAAAATAAATGAAGAAATCAGATGGAATTTTATAGATAAGTGCTTTTGACAGAATAGCTTAATTGATTAAATCTTCACTTTTATACTCGGTATTCTTAAATCTAAAAGCGACAGGTTCAATTCTCATGCTAGCCCAAGGAAGAAAGGAAAATAATATTACTCAAAAAAATTCCATAACTGCCTATTATTAATAACAGTTGAATATGTTTAGAAAGGTATAAATAAAGTTTGAATATTCCTAAAAACGTAACAATTCAACTAGATAATGAAAATAATCAGAGGACTTAACTACAAATATAATATCATATTTCTTCACAGTGGTATTTCTATCTTAAAAATTGTTCGTGATAGTCAATCCAAAATTTAAATAAACAAATTTTAAAGTTTACAAAAAATCTACTATTATTTCCAATAATCTTAGGACATTATTCTTTGTTTCAACCAAATACGAAAACTGATATTTTTAAAGAAAAATAATTGGAATTTTATTGATACTGATGTAATAGTACAGCTAACAAAAAAAAAAAAGTAAAAGCTTTCTTTCTTTGAAATTTCTCAATGTAAAATAAGAAAGACTAATAAAATACACATAGAAATTATTGTGCAAAACAATTTTTAGCATTATTACATATTTCCTGATATGCCTAGAAATTTCAAGAAAAGAAGATACCAAATTATAGTTTACAATAAATCAAACTCTGCAATCTTCTTGTAGTAGATGATATGCTCTTTGAAAAAAAACCCCCAAAAAACTTATAGTCATTTATCTGTTTAATTAATCTTCCTTTCTCTGGAATATTAGTTTAGCTAAATAAGCTATATTAGTATTAAATCTTGACAGCTCTATAACTAGAGATACTGTTTAATATTCAAGTTCCAAAGTCATTTGCTTGATATCAACCATGATCATATCTTTAGAAAAAAAATATTTATTTGTCTTATTATTACTATTATTTACTGCTTTGTAGCTATTATTGTTACTGTACATCTGTTTATATTGCTTAAATGACCATTCACTTGATCTGATTTAGTAAGACTTATCATCATTAATCCACTTATTAAAGTTTTTTCATGCTTATAAAACATGGGGAGATTCCTAATAAGATCACACAATCACTCAATTGTGAACCAAATAGAATTGGTTGTCAATTTATTTTCCATATTGAATCTTCATTGTTTATATTGCTTTTTTCAAGAGTCATAACTAAATTATTTAGTTTGTAGTCTCTTTCCATTACTGTTCTCTTAATATTCAGGGTTTTGCATATTAAAATTTATATTATCATGCATGTTTTCATATATAAAAGAAGTCAGCAACATTATGATGTAATTAAGGTATGGAATAATTACACAAACACATAATTCATTGAAACATTTAGGACAGAAAGATAGACACTGACATAACAACGTAATTAATTGAAGACTAAGGTTAGACACCCCCCCCCCCTCCAGAAAATCAAGAGAGAAAAAGCATATAAAAAAGAAAGACTGGATCATTCGTAAAGAAAATCATACTCGGCAAGACTATTATTTATGATTACTGTATTATTTATTTTTTTTAAAATTAATCTATCCGTAATTTGTGGAGCTGTCGATGGCTGACAAAGTTTTTAATGCATATACTATTTCACACACACACACCCATATATAGAGAGCCAAATTAACAATAATAATATTTAAATTTCCTGTCAAATTATAATTAATTATTAGATGGGTTAATTATCTGCAAAGTGATCTTAGATTGTGTTAAGTTTGACAAAAAGTGATATTTTTAAAGAGTTTGTATTTCAGAAGTTGCAAACAAAAAGAATATCTTGTAACTTGAAAACATTAATTCTAAGAAAATACCCCAAGTGATTCTTAACAACATGCTGAGTACCTTTCTCAGTCAACCAGTGTCAAATGAGAATTGTTTCCAAGGGAAAAATTAAAATTTAGAACCATTTGTCAGTATGAATGGCAGGTTAACTTCTGTCACGAATAGAAAAAAATAGCTGAGAACAGCTGGACTTCTTTGGTTTACCAAATAAAATTTTACAACTTAGTTTTTATGAGTTTATTGACTAACAATAATAGGATTCCCATTTCTGTGTAGATACACGTATATATATATCTGTATTTTTATATTGGACTATTTCCATCATCTAATATGTGTGTTGAATGTCTTTAGAAAAGTTTAATTTTAGTTAAATATTCCAAATGCATTCAACTGTTAGTAATATCACAGCAAACAGGTTAGTATATGCACCAACTGTTAGTAATATCACAGCAAACAAATGTTAATAATATCACAGCAAACAGGTTAGTATATGCACTAACTGTTAGTAATATCACAGCAAACAGGTTAGTATACGCACAACGTTTCGAGAGGTATTTTTCTCCCCTCTTCTTCAGGTGTTGCTGGCCTGACCAGTGACAGTACTAGCATGGGATTCGAACCTGGGTCCTTAGATTCTTGATTATTGAAATTTAAGGTAACGCTCTAACCAACTGAGCCATCCTGCCAAAGGCAACAGTATGTAGTAATTTCATATACTTATCTATGAGGTTCCTCCTGATTTCTCCACTTTTTCCTCAGAGCAAAGTTGATTATGCATTCAATTAATACTGTAGAATGTCTTCTAAAAAATAAACTTACTGACGATGACTACATGAGAGTTTTTCAAGCAGTAAGAAAATCATATTCTATATTACATGGAAAAATAAAAGAATGTCAAAAGAAGAAACTTGCTAACCTACATGGGCATATCAAAAATCATAATGTACCAAGCAATGTAACAGCTTCATCTGTTAAAAATCTAAGTTCTAAACATCTAACAGATACTGAAATTTCTGTTCTTGAAAGAGGATTAAACTTTGCTGTAACACCATCTAATATCCCCTTATTAGATATAATGGCAGCCACTGAGGAAGTCACTCAAAAATTGCCTTTAGAAGAAGCAGCAGAATTGCGCTGGAGAATAAAAAGAACACTTGACAAGCAACAAAAATTGCAGTCAAACATATCCTATGGGGAGAGGAAAGCAATTAAATCTCTCAAAGCAGATAGATCTATAATTATTCTCCCTGCTGACAAAGGCAATGCAACAGTTGTAATGGATACAACTGATTATGACAACAAAATACAAGAACTCCTCACAGCTGGCCAATATAGAAAAGTGGCAAAAGATCCGATACCAAGTACGGAAACAAAGTTACAAGCATTACTCAGAAAGCATCGCAAGTACTTCACTGATTCAGAAAAGAGTAAAATAACATCATATTTCAGCAAAATTCCTCATCTTTATGGTCTACCTAAAATCCATAAGGATCATGTTCCATTACGACCTATTGTTAGTTCTAGAGATTCACCTTGCCAGAATTTGGCAAGATTTCTTCTCAAAGTTCTAAGTCCTTTGGCATGCAAGACCCAATCATTTGTCAGGGATTCTAGACACTTTGTAGAATTAATCAAGAACATGAAAATTGAAAGAACTGACTTACTGGTAAGCTTTGATGTGGAAAGTTTATTCACAAATGTACCATGTGAAGAAGCATTGTCTATTGTAAGAAAAAGGTTAAATGATGATAATAGTTTACAAACCAGACAGCTCTTCCTATTGATAGCATAATGGAACTATTAACTTTCTGTATAAAAACAACCTACTTTCAATATAACACAGAGTTCTTCCAACAAAATCAAGGAATGGCTATGGGCTCACCATTGTCTCCCCTGATTAGCAATATTTACATGGAAGAACTTGAAACCACAGCCATAAAAACTACTTCTTATCCACCTAAAGTTTGGCTTCGCTATGTGGATGATACATTTGTTGTATGGCCACATGGTGAAGCATTGCTACAAACTTTCTGGACACACATCAACAACATATCCCCTTCAATTAAATTTACAATAGAACCAGAACAAGAACAAAAATTGGCATTCTTAGATGTTCTTGTGACAAGACTCCCTCATGGCAAAATTAAAACTACAGTTTACCGAAAACCTACACATACAGGAAAATACCTAGCCTATACATCTAATCACACCAGAAACACAAAACATGGAGTTATACTATCACTGTGGAACAGAGCAAAAGAAGTTTGTTCAGAAACTGGTGATTTGGAAAAAGAAAAGATCTATATAGAACAAACTCTTAAGAAAAATGGTTATCCATCAGCTGTTATTAAGAAAACATTAAACAGACAACAAAAAGAACCATCAAGAGAAAAGACAATTATTGGTACTGTAGTGTATTCATACATTCCAAAAATAGCAGACAAATTAAGGAAAATCTGCAATCAGTATAACATCAGAACAGCTTTTCAGAGCCATACCACACTACGAGGAATTCTAACATCCACAAAGCCTAAACTTGAAATGCTGCAAAGAAAAAACTGCATCTATGAAATACCATGTGAATATGGAAGAACATATATTGGTGAGACCAGCCGTCCCATTCAAAAGCGCTTGCAAGAACATAAACTGATGATTAGAAGAGAGAAAACAGATGTGTCTAAGGTAGCAGACCATGTATGGACCAATGAACATACGTTCAATTGGGAAAATACAATAATATTGGATAAAGAAGAAAAGGTACAAAGAAGAAAATTTAAAGAAGCTGCTCACATGACAATGGCAAAAAATCCCATAAGCCAACCTAGTGTGACTATACATAATGTATGGAAATCACTAATCAACTTTGCTCTGAGGAAAAAGTGGAGAAATCAGGAGGAACCTCATAGATAAGTATATGAAATTACTACATACTGTTGCCTTTGGCAGGATGGCTCAGTTGGTTAGAGCGTTACCTTAAATTTCAATAATCAAGAATCTAAGGACCCAGGTTCGAATCCCATGCTAGTACTGTCACTGGTCAGGCCAGCAACACCTGAAGAAGAGGGGAGAAAAATACCTCTCGAAACGTTGTGCGTATACTAACCTGTTTGCTGTGATATTACTAACAGTTAGTGCATATACTAACCTGTTTGCTGTGATATTATTAACATTTGTTTGCTGTGATATTACTAACAGTTGGTGCATATACTAACCTGTTTGCTGTGATATTACTAACAGTTGAATGCATTTGGAATATTTAACTAAAAATTAAACTTTTCTAAAGACATTCAACACACATATTAGATGATGGAAATAGTCCAATATAAAAATACAGCTAGAACACCATCATCACAAACCTTCAGAAAAACACGTATATATATATGTTTCATATACACTATACATTTATATATTATTTAAATTTTAAAATATTTTAAGACTAAACGCTGTACTTTTGAAAGAAACTCACCAAGAATGAACCAGTGACTCTTCCATCCTTGTTTTTATCATTTAGTTATAGATAGCTAAGTACCCACTTATTAAGTAAAGATAAGTAGTTATCTGGATTGACTATGGGTCAGTTATGAATGTGAAGAACTACTTGAAAATAATTTAAAATAAAGAGTGTCAAATACAGGTCATAGATATAATAGACAATGTGCTATCCCTATTCCAAAATATCCTGTTCCACGAAGAGATACTTAATCTTCACTATACTTTCAGCTCCATAAAAACTCCACATGACTAAAGCTGAAGTCAAATTAATTAATTGCAGACATATTACATATACTGTATATCACATCAAACAATTAATTGCTGACATATACACATGTATGTTACAACAAACAATAATTAGAATTAACATTTGATATCAATTCAAGACTACTTTACTTAATAATAATGTTAATAAAAAAATTGATAGTAATGATGTAAAAATTAAATATTTTAATAACCTAACCTAACCAAAACAGATAAAAACATAATGGATGAAATTAGCTTGTAAGGAAGGCTTTTAGTAGAACTAAATTTATCTGACTACACACTTGAAAGAATGATTTTAAATAAATTCGTCTTACTAATAATTATTTACGAATCTGAGATTCAAAGTCTTAATTAAATAAAATAAGCAATATAGATTTTTCAGACTACACAATAAAATATGAAAAGTGCAATAATGAAAATAAATTAAAACTGAATAAAACAGCTATGACTAAAATTAGTGAAAGGAGGCTGAAATTAATTTGAGATGGAAATAAAATCATAAAAAATTGTAAAAGATCTAGTACAAAACCATATGTAAGATGAATAAATCTTCCAGCATATTGATAATAATTTAATATAACAATATTAAAAATCTATGAAACATCAGCAATTAGATAACTTATAATGCCCTAGATGAATAAACATTGGCAATTTTGAGTAAAATGGTTGTTGTTTTCCAAGACATTATAGCTTCCAAATTAATAGACTAAAATATATATCATCATCATCATTTTCAACTGTTATTGATCCACTGTAGAATGAAGATCTGTCAAGTTAAATCCATCTTCTTCAATCTCTAGTCTCTCTTTTCCACATCACCTCAGTACACTTCCTTATTTCATCCATCCATCTCACATGTAATATCTTTCTAGGTCTTATACAATCTCCTGAAATACAGTCTAAAATTTCAATTGTCCATCTATTATCATATCTTCTAGAAATATGTCCAGTACCAATTTTTACTTTAGTCTCTTAATCTTTTCAATGACATCAGTAATACCTGTTTGTTCTCTCACCCATGCATTTCATTTTTAATTTCTTGTTATTTCTAATATCTATACATATTTCATTGAATGGTCTGAGGTTTTTGTATTGCTCTTCCATTAAATGTCCAAGTTTCAGATACATAAGTAAGAACTGATAAAACACATTTATTAAAAAACTTTCTTTTTCAAACACATATGCATATTTCCTCTTAAGATTATTTCTATCAAAAGCCCTCCAATCAAATTTAATTCTATGATTAATTTTATCCATTATGTTTCAAATGGTAGTAATAATCTGACCAAGGTATTTGTGGCTGTTAACTTCTTCTAACTCATCATTATCAATCTTTATTTTTTTTAAAGAAAACCCATTGAACATTAACATTTACTTTTAATCCTACTTTCTTACTTTTATCTGATACCTCTTGCAACATTTCCTGAAGCTCTAAAGCTTTAATTACAAAAATAATTACATCAGCGAAAAAAACTAGATGACTTAATATTAACATTTTTGATTAGTCCTGATATTCTTTAGGAAAAATATATGTTATAAATTGCTGGTAATATGATAAAATTCTCTCAGCAATTAAATAGTTGTAAAAGATAATGAAAAGTTCTTTTATTTGGATTATACCATGTATTATTCTGTTTTATTTTCCAACATTTTGATGAAACAACATTTATTTTTATCTATATATGTGTGTACTTTGACTTACAAGCATCAAACTTGTACTCACAACTTTGACTTCAATACTTTCAAATAAACAAATGATTATTACTAATCGTGTAGTTTAATAAATAATTAATAATAATCATTGATCCATTCATGCAAATTGATTGGTGTCAAAGTTGTGAGAACAGAAAGTTGGGACACTCATAAGTCAAAATTTATTAATAAATATTTAATAAATGGTGAAGTCATGCATAAAAGATTGTGACTTAGGGCAATGAAAGAGAGCTGGTTCAGCACAAAATGAATTTTGGAAGACATTGTTTTTCAGATTTATTTATTAATATATTTTAAGAATTTTTGTAGTGGAGTAAAAGTTTTATGTATATCTTAAAAAATATTAATCATGGAAAAAGAGAGATGAAGTTGCACTGTTGTATATGTTTGTTTAATTAAAATATATTAATCTTTAACAGTTTAAAGTTCATATTTGAGCTAGGAATAATCTATAGTTAATAATTGATTTAATAATTCTCATTGGTGCATTTACCTGGAAAGATTGATGTCAATGTTGTGTGAGCAGAAAATTTGACATAAGTAATTCAGAGTTAATAATTTGGTACCAAATAAATCTTGAAGAACTGCACAAGAAATTGTGATGTGAAAGAACTGAATGAATAATGCTGGTTCAGCATGTAATTTATTTTAAATATTTATTTTTCAGATGACTTTATTCTTGAATGGAAATTTTAGGTTCATCTTAATAAAAGTTTGTATGATGATTATTCCATAAGTATGAAATTTTTTTTGACAAATTCTAGAATTTCAAATTTTGCAAAGCAATGTAGTTTATATTTAACTAGTTATTTAATGGTATTTTGAATTGACTAAGAATGAAAAGTTATTAGTGTAGCATTTTTTGTAGTTTATATTGCTCCCAATGTAGCAGATTTGCTCTGTGAAGTTTAGAGTATGATAAATTGATGGACTTGAAAGTTAACAGTTTCTGGATTTATGCTTAATATGACATTTTTGATGTTTGAGTCTTACTTGATCTCTTAAGCAATTAATTGCTTTTTTTTAGTGGTAGGTTTTATGCTCAGTGAGACAGGTCAATATTAATAGTTTTTGCAATTTGTTCAGTTCTAAACTCAAGAACAGAAAATATGCTCATTTCTATAATTGTATAATTATTTATTAATGCATTTTAATTCCACATCCTATTTTAAAATATTGCATAACTCATAAAGGCTTCAAAGACTAATATTCATGTCCAGCTATAATTAACAACTGCAATGTGAGTTTAGATTCACTTTTCCTCTAAAGTCTGCTATAATAAGCTTTGTATTATTAGCATTATAATAAGTAAGACATTAAAAATCTTTATCTAAAGTCATTCTGTTATATTACAAGTCATTCTGTGCAAAACTTAGTAACTCTGTGACAGTCATTTACTTTGTTATTTCATCTTTTTATAATTTTTTTGTTTGAAAAGAAATCACTCCTACCCCAATAATGTATTCCTTTTTAAATATAATTTGTATGTTATGTAATAGTGTTTATAATTATTTGTAGATGATTTGCTACCATATCTTTAACATTTCTTCAATAATTTTAGACTAATTTTTTTCTGATGCACTAGATAGTAAGATATTTGGTATTTATGATTATCTCATTACTCAATAGTTAGAGGATAAAAAGTATTCTTTATTAATGTGCAAAGTATTTTATGAAATTTGCCATAGATTACATTAAATATAATTCTATTAAGATTGTTTGAAACTAATAACTTTCCAATTATGACTAAAGCATCATCCTCTGTAACTTACAAAAATATATTCAATTTCTCTAACTGGATCAATAATTTTATATTCTATTATGTATGTTAATTATCATAATAATACAGTGACAGACATCACTAAACATTTTGGGATCGATTCTCAGCTGATTAACTTTAAACAATTCAGTTCAAATCTAACACTACAGTGATAGATTATCATATGATACTTTAAACAATTAATCGTATGAGTATATATTAAAAGTCAATTTGGCATTAAGGTTAAAAGTTGGGTATTTCAAAATGTTGGCCAAGATGAGAGGCTGATTGCTTTAATTTAAAATTGAATAGTTCAACTATCATTACTGACAACCAATGAACGATGGTCAGGCCTTTATTCTATCACCCTCAACAACTGTCTGACCTTTATTCTGTTACACTCAACAGCTTATACAATCAGAAATTTGACTCACAACACAAAAAAAATTACATGACAAAAATTATACTCAAATTTATTAATTACAGACACATTACACACACAAATATATATAAACTTTAAATTGAACATACCTTAACATATATGTAAACAAAGAGAGTAAACCACCGTCTTCCCAGGTCATCAATGAAAATCACTCTAAATGCTCAATGAAAGATTAAGACTAGAATGAATCCACCTATTCTTGGAGCTCTGATGTTTATAAGCATACCTTTGTTGAGATTGTTGGTAATACAAAGTGAGATTAATTTATCAGTCAGATGAAATATGGCACTAAAGAGTTATTAAATTCATAATAAATTATACAATACAGAAGACAGAATCTCACTTTTAACCTTGATTATAATAAATACTATTTAATATGTAAACTTTAAATTAAATATACCTCAATGTAGATGTAAACAAAGGAAGTGAATCATTCTACACTAGATTATAAATTAAAAGCACCATTGAACAAAGAATCAGAAATTTAATTAATTTATCTCTAATCATTACAGGAATAAATTTTTCAACTAGTAGGCCAATTTCAATGTTCCCTTTTTAAACAAACCATAATTTTTTTGTGAATTAAAAATAAAGTAACAGCATTATTACTAATGACTATTCCACATTTAATGCAAATTTTTCCAATTTACCTTGAACCACTCTTCATAACATAATTATATTCTCAAAATTTATATATGTTCTGGATAGATTAATTCTACATCAATTAAGATGTAATCTTTTATAAATGCCCCTTCAGAAAATGGTTTCAAATTTTCTGCTTTTTAAAAAATAACTTGTTTTTACAGAATTTTCTAACTTGTTTGCATTTTTTATAAAATATATCAGCTATTTGATGAAGCTCATTTTCAAGTTTTCATGTTCTGGATAGATTAATTCTACATCAGTTAAGATGTAATCTTTTATAAATGCCCCTTCAGAAAATGGTTTCAAATTTTCTGCTTTTTAAAAAATAACTTGTTTTTACAGAATTTTCTAACTTGTTTGCATTTTTTATCAAATATATCAGCTATTTGATGAAGCTCATTTTCAAGTTTTCAATTTTAATATTTCTTTGTTCCCCAATAATTTTGTTGTAGTCAAAATGTTTTGATAGTGTCTCTTAATAATGTGTTGTTTATTATCTGAAATACATTCCAAACATATCAATTTACTATTTCTTTCTATAAAAAATATGCATTGGTCCATTTCTTTTGAAATGCACAATTTTCTGTGACCATTTTTCTTATGTTATTCTGTGCACCTAATAAAAAAAAATTAAATGCAAAGTAATAATAATAATAATAATAAAATGAAATAAAATTCAAGTTTTATTTTTGCTAATTATAGGTTTATATGTAAAAATCACTGTAAGACAATTTTTTCACATCTAATTTAATGTATTAAATGTCTTTTGAAGAAATTAACTTTATTTAAATATTCCAAATACATTCAACTGTTAATAATAGCATACATATTAGTACATGCACAATGTTTCAAGAAGTATTATTCTCCCCTCTTCTTCAGGTGTGCTAGCCTGAACAGTGACAGTACTAGCATGTGAATTGAACCCAGATCCTTAGATTTTTAAATATTTAATTTTAAAATAATGCTGTCATCAACTTGGTCATCCTGCCAAAGGCAACAATCAATAGAAATTTTATACACTTATCCATGAGATTCCTCCTGATATCTACTCTTTTTCCTAAAAGCAAAGTTGATTAGTAGTTTCAATACATTATGTATAATCACACTTGATTGGCTGATGGGATTGTTTGCCATTGTCATGTGAGGAGCTTCTTTAAATTTTATTCTTTGTATCTTTTTTCTATCCAATATTTTTGTATTTTCCCAATTGAACATATGTTCATTGGTGCATACATGGTCTGATACCTTAAATACATGTTTTCTCTCTTCTAATCATCAGTTTGGGTTCTTACAGCACTTTTCAATGAGATGACTAGTCTCACCAATATATGTTCTTCCACATTCATGTGGTATTTCATAGATGTTCTTAGTGTATAGATTTGTTTGAATATTGCATCTCTGATAGAATGAAGTAGTACTATTATAAAGGTTAGAGAGAAAAAAATGTAGCTGAGAAAATAAATATTTTATTTTACTTAACACTTAATTCAACATTTGCACTGTATGCATGTTTAAATAGAAATTTTATACAGATCCATTTTATATTGTTTTTAAAAATGTTTGGAGTGATGGAGTGAGAGCTTTTAAGGACTGGATATGACCTATGATCAAGAGGTTCCCCACTGCTGCTTTGATTATCAAGATTATAAATCCAGAATATTGTCATATTCTCTAGAATATTTAACAAAATGCAAAAGCAATATTTAGATTAGTTGGCATTACTAAAATTAATGTTAAGGGCATATATTACAGTAATTCCCACACAAAAATCTTATTTAAATCATCTAGATTTCTCAGATGATGTGATAGTTTAGCAAATAATGCTCCAGAGCTTCAGAAATGTTGTACAAGTTATTAAATGCAGGAAGAAAGTAAGATTAAAAAAATACCAAAAAGATTAAAATAATGTCCAATAGATTTTCTCAGAAAAAGAAAATAAAGATTGAAATTAACTGTTATAAATATCTTGGTCAGATTTTTTTTTTTTAATACAGATAAAAACAAAATGGATGAAATTAATCACAGAATTAAATTTGGATCAAATGCTTCTGGTAAAAATAACTATATAAAAACATGCCTATATGTTGAAAAGAAAGATTTTGAATAAATATATTTTATCAATTCTTACATATATATGTAAAACTTATATATCTGAAAGAAGAACCATATGCATATTTCAGATTGCTCAAGAAAATATGAAACGATACATGGTGACAGTAAAAAGGAAAATACATTGGAAGGAAAATACATTGGTGAGAAAATGAATAGGTATCATTGATAAATTGCTAGAAGAGATGGTAATAGATAGACAATTGAAATCTCAAATGATCTTCTAAAAATTATAAAAAACTAGAGGTCACACATGAAATGGATAAGTGAAATTAAAAATATGTTGCTATTGTAAGAAGAAAAACTAAAAATTAAAGAAGATGGATTAAATTTGAAATGACCATCACTCTTAAATACTATAGAATCACTCATAACTATTTCATTAATTAAGTTTTCTTTTTCTTTTACTTACAATTAATTCAATTAAAAATCAATTTGCCACAATTACTTAAATTAAATAATTTAAACAAAATAAATTTATTTTAAATTGTTTTCTTTTTAAATTTTATTTCATATGTATACTTCTATATATTTACCAATAAAAAATTTCAGAAATATAGAACAGCAAGAATTTTTTTTTCAAATAATAAAAACAAACAAGAATAGTAAATGAGATATGATGGACTATTTCCACCATCTATCTATTAAATGTTGAATGTATAGAAAATTTTAAACTTTCCAAATACAAACAGTTTGTTAGTAATGACATAGTCCAACATATCACATCTAGAAATAGTAAAATCTTCTTAAGAGGTTTTTTTGACATTGATATTGCATTATTTATAGTCTCTAATTTTTTTCTATCTTTTGTGTTTACATTCTGTTATGTGCATTTGTTTATTAAAATATGAAATTTAAGGGTGAATAAAAAATTTATTTAGTTCAAGATTTGGTCAATTTTTCATTTAAAAAAAAGAAAGATGGGTATTCTTACCATTAAAAATGTTCCAGAAATTTTTTAAATATTTTATTTAGGCATTTTTCTGATAATTAATTAAAACTTACATTTTTTACAATTTTGTGCACATAGTTCTTCATCATATCCCATTTTAGTGATCATGAGATTACCCCTTTATTTATGGGAATAGACATGTTGGGGTCTACTAAGTCACACATTTTTCTGTAAGATTAAAAAGCAAAAGAAAAAAATCATAAGAGTGAGCAGCAGTTATACTATTACTGATTTACAATTGGAGATATTACTCCAGGAGCATATAATTTGGCATGGATGAATTATTGCTGATAATCATTCAATAATAAACATGTACAATGTGCATACTAAAAAAAACTTGTTTATTGATTTTTTAAAAATAATATGCTAACTTCTTTTAACATAGTATGCTAAGCATGCTTTCAACTAACTGGTAGTCAAAATCATAGCAACAGTTCACAAGAATTACTTGATTTATAGAAGTGGCTATTTACAGTACATTGATTATAAAATGTAAATGAGTTGATTTACATAAGCCACATTTTTAAAAAGGGGATGCAGGATTATTTTTTCTTGATAGGTGATGTATAAAGCCGCTTTGATTTTTCACTTCACATCTCTTAGAGCAGACAGGGCTGACAGATGCGAATTTGAATATGACCATTCTTGGTTTCATGTTTGAAGAAAATAGATTTAACTTCTGTATTGGTTTTAGCCCCACTGTACTGATATCTATGTTGAGTCACCCTAGTAAAGAGATTGGCTTAGGATTTCCCAAAATAAAGTATTGCAGTTCATGTTATTGCATCTGATTTTTTAATATGATCTGGAAAACTTGCTTTGGGGGCAATTTGTCATTAGTGTTGTTAATTAAGCAGTTTATGAGGGGAGGGGTGTGAAAACTTACTCCACAAGTGTTACTATACAAATTTTCTTATGCTGTGAGTTTTACCGAGTATATAGGGCAGCAATATCCATATTTTTTTATTTCCTTGCATAGGTCTGTTTATTTTTGTAATGAATGTTTTAATGATATTAATGGCACTGTATGTTTATATCCAAAGTTGTATAAATCCTTAATGTATGTATCTATATTCATTTTATGGTCAGATTCAAATTTGCATAAGTTGTAATACTATGCAAAAACACTTTGAGACCTGCGAATTTATAAGTGGTGTTAATAACCCAGGGTGTATTATACCTTACATATGATGGACAGGTTTAACTATCATTTTATAAATCAATTGATAGCCAACATGCTGAACATATAAATCCAGAAAATTTAGTATGTGTTCATGTTCTATAGTCCACTATTAATGACAACTTCTGTATAAGGATTTGATTTATTTCATTAACTTGTACCTCTGGGGTGCAAATAAGGACATAATTTATGTATCACATGTATAACAGGCTTGGTATTTGCTTGAATTATTTAGGAAGGACATCTTCAAATTTCATTAATGTGATACAAGATATTAAGCCACTCATGGGAAGTCCCATGGGCCACCCACCTTCAATTTTATAATATTTACCATTGGAGAAGGATATTGTGTCATTATTAATCCAGTTCAGACATTTGATGATAAAATCAATTTTTTTAGTCATTGTACTCCGATTTTACAAGAGCTTCTTTGATTATTTCAATAGTCTGTTTTCTGGACATAGAATTGTCCAATTCTATTTTGACCAGTGGTGCAAGTATGTTTTGGTTTCTGACTTAAATTTTTAATGCTGTTTACACATTCAAAAGATGATTTAACAGTGAACCTGCCAAATCCAATTTGTTCGGTGAGCATTTTTATCATTTTCACAGCACTGTAGTAATAGGCTCCTCCAAAGTCAATCATTTACCTTAGAGAGTGTTCTATTTTATATAATTTTGCATTTGCAAATATTCTGGATGAAATAGATGCTAATGGGTTTATTTTTAAATATTCATGTTTTGTAAATGCTATATTATAGAATTTTCTAAAAATCAAAAAAAAAATAAATCTTTGTTTCTTTTTAAGTTATAAGAATCTGCGAGTTTAAATTTTAACTTATTAATTTGTGTATTAATTTTTGTAGTGTAATCATGTTTATTAAGTAAGATGATTCTGTTTCTCCTGTCTTCTTTTATGCAAATAATGTCATTCTCATGAAAATATTGTTTGATCCTATTTGGTAGACTCAATATCTTTCAACTAATTATTATTTTCACTTTGTTTTCAAATTGTTGTTTGGACAGTTTGTCCAATTATCTTTTCTCTTTGTGAGCTATCTGAGAATTTTGTTTCTATATCCACAATAAGTTCTCTCATTGCTTCCATGTCCCACCTATGACTCGCAGTCTGTGAATTAATATTTTCTTAATCGTTACGTTCACACAATTATATCATAGTGGGTAGTAATTTATGCCTTATTATTTTGCAAAAATGATTATTTTCTTAGTGTATTTGACATACAAATTCAGAATCATAAGTTGACATTTGTCATTAATAGAAAACAGTATATCTTGTGTTAAGACATATTTCCCATTTTTGTTGCTCCTCCTTTTTCAAAAGTTTCTTGCACCCTTCAATAGTTATGTATTGCAAAGAAGAAGGACAAACTGAGCCATCTTTTCATTTTTATCAAGAATAAAAAAAAATATAAAAAAAGATCAAATAATATTACAAAATTTTTCTTAAAGAAGATTTTCCAGGTTGAAAAGTAACTAATTTTACATTAAAAAAAAGGATCAAGGAGCTTTTTTAGTTGTTATAAAAAATATTTATAGAACAAACCAAAGTAATTAAAAATTTTGTTTTTGATAAATCTTATATTGAACAAACTTTAGAGTTTTCTAATAACTCCTATAAGATTGGTAGATGAAATGCTTGAGGTGTGAACAAAGAAATGAATATTGTTGAAAGAGAAATGATGAGTGAATATGGATGTTTTTTGGATTGAAGACTTCAAGATTTTCTGTTCTGGCAATGTATATATATATAATTTAAACAATAGTAATTATTATATAAAATATTATGGCTTCAATAAAGTGATATAATTCTACTTATGCATATTATCTCTCAAAATTCAAAATTTCTCATGAAATAATAGTATAATCATCCATCTACAAAATTATTAAAAAGGTGTCATAAATAAGTTACAGTAAGCAAAATGCAATAAACAAAAAATAATACACTAATAAACAGTGACAGTTATTTTAATTCTAAAGTTGAAAAACAGGATTTAGATAGATGTAGAAACAATCATAGTATTGATCATAAATTTGAATTCCTGATGAATACCATGATCAAATAGACTAAATTCTGTGGAAAATATAAAATCAATTCCTGTTTCCTAGACCTTATCTGGTGTTGATTGTAGGTTAGACAATAACGTAAATGTCTCTACATAATCTGAATTGATAAATAAATGTGGAAATTGCTATTCAAAAAACTTCTTTTGCAGCACAATATTTCCCCCATTATTTTCATGTAAAGCCACAACTATATATATTCGTATTAGGAAAATTAATTCATGACAATTTTCATTATCTACTGATTGTCAGAGATTAATAAGAGATTTAATCATTTTTAATGAGAAATGTTTTGTGGGTTCATAAGTTAAATACATGTTTTAGCTTTAGTAATAATTTAAATGAATTATAAATATTTTTAAAGAAGATTATTATATATAAATAATGAGACATTCTTATAGGTTTTTTATACATGCATGGATATGTTATAAACAAATAAGCAAATGACTTTACTGCATAGGAGTTTATAAGAAAATCAATGGTCCAGAAACTGAGATTCTTTTACTGTACTAAAATATGCAGGGCATATATCATATAAATTAAAAATGAAATATAAGTAATAGTAGTAGTTATGCTCTCTTTAAGAAAACTTTTACACAACTCACTTTAGTAGTTTCATTATAGTTATTTATAAATAGAGTAACAAAATGCTTTAAGAAAAAATATTGTATAATCGAAACTGTCAGTTGGATTGCATTGTTTCACTGCTTAAGGAAGTGTTGAAATATTACTGCTATTTACATTAGAGTGAAAGAGAAAGGATTTGGTGATTTTCCATTTTTATATTACTTTCTAACTAACAAACAATTAAACACCCATTTACTAATTTATAGTCAGGTGGATTGGTTATAAAATAACGATCTGAAAAATACAATTCTCTTATCAGGAGCTAAAGAAAAAAAAAGTTTTGCTCAGTCCCGATTTTGAATGTTATTAAGCATGTGTCTGTGTGTGCACACATATGACCCTAAATTCCATTTAAAATAAGGGTTAGATGTCTAGTCTATAAGGTATTGTGACCAAGTAATAATACTTTATTATTTGTGAATATTGTCTTCCTCTCATCAACATAATTTGTCTGTGAATCTTAAATTTAGAGCCATATCATAAATCTTAATGTCTAGAACTACATCATAAAATAATAAAATTCTTTACATGAAAAATAATCATTTATTTCAAAATAAATTTTAATGTTTCCTGGAGCAAACTAAAACATTCATTGCTTAGGTTTTAAAAAACCAATGACCTCTGAACTTAAAAACTCGTATTTAATGGACTATATAGTATTTTTTAGTATTTCTTAATGCGAACTGATAGCATCTTCTACATATCTAAGATAGATGACCATAAGTGATAGTTTGACAGTTTTAACATATTGTTTTTCCTTTTTACGACTCTACTGGACTGTCAACAAATGGTGTTAAGCTAAAAAAAACCCGACATGAAAAATTGTCAATTATTCATTATAAATAATAAAAAGCAACAAATAAAATGAAGCAATTTAAGTAACTGATGACACATTTTAACAGCTATGCTTTTCTGTTTTCTTCAATTTTTTGCTTGATAAATTATTATTGTGATAAAAATTTAGTTCTAATATTTTTACAGTATTTACTTTATTAATAGATAAGATTATTTTTCATAATTTAAACATTTTAAATTATAATTTTAAGATGTAAATGTAATAACAATAATAATCGAATGGTATGTAAGGTTGCTAGGTCATACGGGCTCGAGTACCGGAAAAACAGTTTGAGTTGCAAATCTTAAGATATTTAGTTACCTAATCGACCTATCTATGACTGCAATAAAGCAAACAGGATAAATAATAGTAAAATAGTTTATTGTTCTGGAGTTCGTTTGAAGTTTGAGCACCAGAAGGGACCGAGTTTGGCTGCGATCCATAAATTTTGAACTCTATAATCTACCACATAACTACTACATCAAATTATGCATATATATATAAAGAAAGAGAAAGTATATTGGTATACATCAAAAAATAGATAAACTATCATTCTTATTCAATAGAAAAACATTTTCAATTTTAAGCAACAAGATAACGAAGAAAATAGTGATATCATTCCAGTTCTCATTTGTAATCATTATAGAATGAAAATCTTTCCAAGTGTATTTTGTTTGATTCTTTCAATGAATAGCTTTTCTATTTCACTTCAGCAAATCTTCTTAACTATTTAATCTCACATGTCAATTTGTTACAATCAGTTTATCCTTAGTCAATAGTGATGAACTGAAGAGCTAGAAAATCCTGATTAATTCCAGTTAAGATTAAAAAAATCCTAGTTTTGTTAATTTGCCCTTTGTTGTATTGCTTATATGTCATTTGACTTCCTCAAAAAGATATATAATTTCTTTACAATCATATGTACTCTAGGAGATTAAAATTTTAAACCAAAAATCTCCATTAATTTACAAAGAGCAAAGCTGGCTACTTAAAATGCTAAAAACATTTCAAAGACTTATTTTCAGCCTATTCTAAAGCCATATACTGTTAGTTTGAATAATCAATGAACACTAGATAGAATACTGCTTATAAAACCCCAATTTCTGCATTGGTTTATCAGTTAAGATTAAGAATCAAAGGTAGAAGTAATTCACTTGTGCATTTAGCAATCATCTTTTAATTTTTTAAATTATTTTAAATGGAAGTTGTGTACTTGGCCCAATGTGGCCACTTGATGGCATTGTTTCTCTGCAAAAGCACAGAAATATACAGTTTACATGGCCCAAGTTACAGCCTGTAGAACAGTTCTGTTCATATTAGCCATTGGCAGGGCTAGCTAGCATTGCACACAAATATTATGGTCCACTGATGTGCTTTATGTCACTATGAAAATAGCACACACTTCACAGATCACTACCGTACAATGTGAGGGTGTATGGAATTCAACTAACCATAAGTGTTTTAATGTGCAGTCAAAGTAACAATCTTACAACTTACCTAATATACTATTACATACTAATAATTGTAAGCCCATTGCTGCATTTCCCTACACATCTTGGAAGGTGAAAACAACTGCAAATGGCTAAGTTCCAGAACCATTTCACATAAGACATGAGAAAAGGCACGTTTGCGGGAGAACATCTACGAGAATAATAAAATGGCTGTGTTTGTAGGTTGTTTTGGAAATCATAATCTTGGTTTGCTCAGACTAGTGCATGTATTGGCTGATCCTTTGGTTGGGAAAATCATCGGATCCCCCCGCACATTCCAGCGCTACACGCTGAAAGTTTGGTTTGCTTAGACAAGTACATGTATTGGCAAAATTATCGGACCCCCTCCCTCCACATGCCAGTTCTACATGCTGAAATGTAAAATGTAATTAAAAAATGTAATTTAGAAAAAAATGTTGTTCGTAAATTTTTTAAAAATACTTTGAAAAATTGTCAGAGAACAGAAAGCAAAAAATAATCGGCCCAATAATGTTACATTTCATTATTCTTGCAAGCAACAATACCATCAAGCAGCACATAAGCTCAAGTACACAATAAGCTTTTAAAATAATATCCTGAAATTAAAACCCCTGTGTTTTGAACCCACACTAACTCATTTGCAAAATTATATAGATATGACATCAAGCCAATTTTTATATATTTTAGAGAACTTAGTTTTACTACTGCTGTAGGCCTCTTGCTAACATTTGGCTATGGATATTAATACCAATAACACTATCACACAGACTTCTCATCTGCCTGCTCATATGCTTCACTCTATTCAAAAGATATTTACTTCAGATTGAATAATCAATGAATATTACACTGATAAAAGATGGAGATTTTATAACATTATCAAGATCACTTATTTTTACTTTAATTTAAAGCTATCTCTTGTAAATTTGAATAATCATTAAATATCAGATAGTAATAATGCTATAAAATCCCCATCTCCAAACTGTTTCCTGACTATTGTCTCTAGTGAAGAGTAGATGGCTTTAAAGCAAGACAAATGTAACTGCTTTTGGAAGGATATGAGAAAGTCATGTGTCAACATTATTGATGAAAACATTTCAAATAATAATATAAAAAAAATCCAAGTTATTGGTGTTACTGCAGTATATTATATGTTCAAACTAGAATTGCAAAAAATAATCTGTTTATATGCAAGTCTAAAAAAATAGTAAAAATAGACACAAGACTGACAGAAGCAGAATTACCAGAGGACTCTTTTACTACCATATTATAAAAAGAAATGATAACAAATTATAAGATTATGTAAATTAAATTGAAAGGCTGAAACCTCTTGCATGTGCTTTTTTAGAATGCTTGTATGACAGCCAATCAGATGTAATGATAGCTGTCTAGAGGGCTATCATTTACATTCTTTATTACTTTTACAATGCTTCATATAATTACAACCTACTATTGATGGTTTTGATTGCTCCAATAATCTTCTTCAGAACTAAAACTCAATATAAGCACATGAATATAAGTATACATGAACATATAATTTTATATGAAATTGCCAATAATGGATTATAATTATATGAAGATTGTAAAAGTAATAAAGAATGTAAATGATATTAATATTATATGGATTTGGCAATGCAATAAGAAAAATAAAGTTATAATACTGCATAAAGATTGTGTAAATTAAAATGTAAAAATATATTATAGAAAAAAGTAGTCAATTTTCAATTTGGATAAGTGAATTTGAAATTTTTTCAGATAAAAAACACAGGATTTTTTTTTGAGAGTAGCTCTCCAGTAGCTATTGTTAGTTGGAGACTAAATGTTCCAAGTTAATCTGGATAGATCAGATGAATGTTGATGTAATGGATATAAAAAGAAAAATATTAATATAGTGAAGTCTTTTCTATTGATGAGAGTGGTGGTCTATTTTTACTATTACTAAGTCCATAATTTGTTTTTATATTAGACACGATTTTAGAAACCAGTTTTATAAATACATTAAATATCAGCCTTTCAAGCTACTGTGCATGCGCTGTTTACGAGTGTTAATAATAAATGGATCAATGACATTTATAAGTCCTAAATTGTTTGGAGCAATGATACTGTGGCAAATTCTAAAACTGAAAATCAAGGAATAATAAACCACTTTTGTCATTTCCACTGCTTGAACTTTTTATAAATTCCTGAGCAATAAATCATTCAGTTAATATTATTATTAATGATATATCAATTTTAAAAGACCATGTGCTGGTTCGGATTTATATGTCAACAAATAGGCATGAGAATGATTCAATTATATTACCATTATAAATTTTATCAACTCCGACTTTGGCAATTATAAGACTAGTATTTTTTATATTCAACATTTTTTTAACATAATATATGAGAGTAGTTTGATTGTTTTCTCCTATTCAGTTCAAAATAATGATGTTATTTCAACATAATTATGGTCAACTATTACCAGTGCTATTTTACTTATATGTATTGTATAATATAAATATTAGTAACAATAAAAGAAAACACAACAAAAATATAAATAAAGATAATAAAAATAAAATGTAGATTTCTTTATTAATATTATTAGAGAAAGTTACTTTTTAAGTAAAGAATGCATAGATATTAACAATATGAAATAAATGAGAAGAATGTAACCAACAACTATCTTTTAGATTTACTCTGCATTGAAGAAAAATTATTAAAAAAGAATAGGATAATATTTTTGTCTGCACCAGTTGTAATTAAAAGAGGAAAAATAAAGTGACAACAAAATTATTATTCAATATTTGCAAAAATAATTACATAATAGCTGGTAAAATGAATATATTCACAGAAAATGTAGTTTTTTAAATATTTATCTATATTAACATACTTTCAATATATTTACTATATCATAATCATGGTATATGATGGTATGATTAAATGGTTTTTTATATCAGTCTTTAATCAATGTTTAATTAATTGTTTACATATTCAATTTTATTTTAAAATTTAAATATTCAAATAGCCTATTTCTTTGAAACAGTTATGGTTGTTTCTTTTCTGTTAATAGAAAAATTGTCACTAGCTACTGAACATGCTTCTTTGATCTTCCACTTTCTATTCTCTCTCTGTGTACACAATCTCTGCTTTTGTTAGCTCAAATCTATGGCCAGTTTTCTGCTCATGGTCTGTAAATATTGATGTGTATTCTTTATCTCTGAGGGCTCTATTGCCTAAATATCTGTGTTGAACAAGTCTCATTGGCATCCCTATAATATGCAGCATTGCATGCTGATTGGCTGCACTTAATTTAAAGGCCACATGATGGCCCAATTTTTTTTAGAATTAATGATTAATGGCTTAAGAAACAAGTGTACTCATTTCAAAGAAATGGCCTATTTGAATATTCAAATTTAAATTTTAAAATAAAATTTAATACATGAATAGTCAATTAAACATTGATTAAACACTGATATAAAGAACCATTTAATCACATCACTCTATGCCATGAATATGATATAATTAAAATTTTAAAAGCATGCTAGGTAGTAATAAAGCTAAATGTTAAAAAAACTATTTTTTCTGTGAGTATTATATTGGTGCTCAGAAAAGAAGAAAATGAATAACAAAAGAATTACTTTTTATGGATTCCTAAGAAATAAACCATTCAATTATTATTAATAATATATTAATAAAGTTATTTAAAAAATGATGACCAAGATGCTGCTGGTTGAACTACACTCTTCATTTGGCTAAACCTCTTACATGTCTTCATTATCTTTGGGGGTCATTTACTTTTTTCTAAGATATTTTTATAAATATATTTAAAGAATGTGGTAAAATAAAAGTTCTAAGTATATCTAAAAGATTACAGGATAAAAGAATTAAACTAATAATACCATGTGATTCTTTAGGATAAGAATATATTTATCTTTAATTAACTCAATAAATAGTGATGGTATACTATGCTAGAAAGATTAGATATTTATTCTTTAAAATTTACAGCTTAACACTCCTTTCGACCAGGTCAGTCACATTCTTAGAATTAATATGAGTGTATAAAAAATAGAAAATAAATAAGTTTATAAATTTAATTGTAAATATGCAATTTTTTTCGCATGCATTAGTGAAGCTGTAATTATATTATAATGTTTAATATGCCTGCTTAGGCTTTCAAGATTTAGTATTTAAATCTCATACTCATAGTTTTATTAATAAAGACTGTTGTGATTTATTGTACACATATGCAAATGAGCTTGATTTTTAATTAGTTAGTCCATTGTTTGGAGAGAGCAAAGCATGGTATTTGAATTCTATTTTCTATACACCCATATTAATTTTATGAATATGACTGATCTGGTTGAAAGCAGTGCTAAGCTGTAAATTTTAGACTAAATTTATAATAATTCTGATATAGTGTTCCATCGCTATTTATTGAGTTATATACAAATAAGAAAAGAATAAAATCTGATTGAGTTATAATCTTTAATTAAGTTTATATGTAAGAGAAAAATGATATGGTAATCTCTAGTTTGATTAGTAATAATAATTAATAAATTTACATAAAAAGAATATTGTTAAATATGCACAATTAAAATTCCAATGAACTTAAATTAGAACTTGTAAAGCATTTTAAATTAGTAATAGGCTTTGAAGATAGTTGAGATAGGATGAGAGAAAATAAATGATACTGCATTAAAAACTTCAACAAAGATAGCTTGTACTTAGCCAACAAGAATAAGAATCCCAATAATTAGATTAGATACCCATTCATTAGACCACATAATCTATATTATCTTCTCCATGATTTTTACTTTCCCAATGATTCAACATTTTTATGTTAATCCACTACAGATTTGTATTCGACTTTTTTACTATCTGATCAATTGCTTGCCACCAAACATACAATCATATCAAAGCATTCATTTGTATAATGCCTGGATGGCCATTTTGTAGTAATTGAAGCAACTGACTGCAACACAATTGGTATGAGCAGGTGGTCAGTTAAAGAATGCATCCATAGATATACACAAACTTTCATGGCCATTCCTTATTGACCTGATAACATAGTTTGGATGATTTTTTGGTTATCCCAGTAAAATCCAATTTTTTAATTCTTTGTAGCCACAGTCTTGGTTAGTCCACTCTGCAACTTTAGCACTGTTTAGATTTTCTGCTGCACCTCACCTTAATTGTTAAAAGTGAAAAAGCATCCCTACATCAAATCTCTTAACCAGGTTTGTAAATAAACATATAATCATAGGCAGATAATATATTAATCCTAGGGTTAGTTTCTAGCTATCATGTTAAAAAGTTTTCTTATTTGGAGAGAAAATTCCATATAAAGGACTATAAACTCAAGTAAAAATGTTCAGCCATATACAAATTAATAAAAAAATTTGACTAAAAACAATAGCCAAGACTTCTTAGTCCAATTGATTATAGTTTTTTTTTCTGCAGATGTCAAGGTCCTCAATGCTTACATTATTGAATGTTCATCTCCAAAACAGTGGTGAGAGATAGTAGCTGTCACTCTGAATTCCAAAACATCAGTGGTTATAATTACTTCCAGGTCATGATGATAATGAACAAGGAATTTGTTAATCATTAAAAAATCCTTGGCTTTTTAAAAAGATAAATTGTGTTCCTCTCTACATCTCCAATATTGTCCTTTCCACAATAGTTCATATAAAGATGTTAAAAAATTCAATTGCCCTTTTAGAAAACTCTCATAAAATTCAATAATCCTAGAAAGGCTTGTAATTCCTTATATCCCTAGGCCTTGCCACATTTTTGCTATCTCTAACTTTTTCTGGATTAAGATATTTTCTGTTTAGTAAAAGCATGACCCAGAAACTTGACCTCTGAGGTAACTCATATCCACTTCACAGTATTCAATCTTACATCAACATTGTCTAATTTTAACTGACTTTCACAATGTACATTTCCAGTTCATGTTCAGTCTGAAAAATTATAAGATAATATCCAGGTAAAGTATAACTCTTTCCATGCCTGTGAACAAAGCATCAATTCCAACTTGGAGGATGTTCAGAGCAACTATAATTCCATATGGTAACTTATTGCACTTAAAAAATCCTATGTGAGTGTTAATGATTAGCAACTCTATTCTTTCCATGACAGATATCTGAAGGAAGATGGAGTTTAAATAAATCTTCATGAAAAATGATGCTTACTATAGTGAGGCTAGACTTTGCACACACTTGGCACAGGATACATTCCTTTATTAATATATTTATTAAGGGTGCTCTGCAAAAACAAATAATCCTAACTGTCTTCTTTATCACTATCACTGGAATCATTATGATGAGAATTTCTACTGGCGACAACACACCTTTGTAGACCATATCCATAATTGTCTCAATTTTTGTTTTCAAAGTGTATGGAACTTTATGAGGTTTAAACACAATAGGCTAGGCATCTCTCAACTCTATGTCCACTGCCTGTGTCTTCAGTCCAGTTACTCCTGATTTAAATAGCTGAAGAAACTTGTCTCTAACTTCAGTTTTCAGATGTATTTTCTTAATTCTCTCAAGACAGATCCCTAATAGTCAAATTCAGTTTCAACCTAGTAGAGGATTTATATTTCTCTTGGACTAAAAATATAGATAACAATTTACTTCTGATATTGAACTTTACTTGTACTAACACTTTACCATATATGCCTACTTTGTTACATTTTACGTATTTTCCAATGTCCACATGATTTTAGTTGTTCCACTAATAATATTCCAATCTTTTAGTGATAATATTGATAATCCTACACCACTGTTAACTTCCATACCATGGTCACATCTAGCATGATTTATTTTTCTGATATCTTCTTTATCTTTAATTACATCTTACCTCAACTTAGAGTCTGAACATGATTTAGTTTTTAAACTTTTTTTTCCATAGAAGACAAGAGCAAAATGTTCTCTTTCCATTGCATGTGTAATACATTTCTATTTTACCTCTGCAAAATTATTTAATGTGGCCTTTCAGACCAAAATAATAAATGATGTTGTCCTTTGCAGCCTTCAAAGATGCATTTAGCTTGTGTTTTCACATTGAGTTATTTTGCAAATCAGATGAAACTTAAAATTCTGAAGCATTGTCTAATACAGCTCTTTAGCAATAGACTTTGTGACTGCTAATTTTATATATCATGTCTGGATCATTTAATAAAGTTTTTCTGAAATTACAGTGCAATATTCTGAACAATAGTTGGATCACCACATGCCATCTAGCTTGACAAAAAGTTGCATTGTTTAGCAATCATTTATAGTGCTAAATTGTAATCACAATATTGCTCATGAAATGATTGTTTCTTCATTCAAAATCATAGATTTGCTACCCATTTTGCCACTACTAGCCAGAAATAAATATTCAGAATTTCAATAGTCTTTATATGAAATATCCTTGAAACTTTTACTGCCAGCAAAAAAATAATAGAGTAGCCACTTCAACTATTCATCCTTGACTTTATTTATGAACATGTAATGCTTGATGTGTTCGACATATGTATTCCATGCCACTGCATTGTTTACATTGAATTCACAAATATTATGACTCAGCAATGTCATCATTAATGTTTACTCCATTCTGCTTAGTTATCCCAGAGGTAAATCTCTTAATTATTTTGTGCCATTTTGCTGTCATTTGTGATAATCTGCTAACACACATGCAGATTTTACTATTGGCTATAATACTACTGTCACTTTTCACTAACAGGCTCTACTATCAACTAACACCATTCTGCTGTGTATCTGGGGATACTTTCAATTATATCGTCAGAGAAGCATCAATATTTAAATAAAATAACACTAAGATAAAACTTTAAAACTGAACAAGTTTATTGTGCTAAAATAATGATAGTAATAATAAATGAAAATAATGAATACCTACTTTTGGGAAAGTGATTAACAACAATATGACATATGGGTATAAATTCTCATCATGCATTACCAATATATATATATAGTCCATATATCTTGAGTTTCCTAAAACTTATATTTTATATACACACAATATGATAACTTTTTAGTCAACGTTTTAACATCAATTTTAATAAGTTTTTAACCTAGGCTAATCATTTTCATTTATTTATGCATTTTTAAGTCTATAAGCATGGCTCTGATTTAGCCCATGCTTTTTTCTCTCTTGCTAGAACTTCTCTCTTATTCAACTTGCAGTCTTTGACTGATTTTAGTTCATTTATATAATATGGTTAATTAGCACATGTCAAATTCATTTACTATTCACTTCATTATACTGTATATTAATTTTCTGGAGTGCGTATTTTAACCGAGGAAATAATAATAAACTTTATTTACAAAAATAAATATATATATAATTGCATTTTGATACTTTGACATTCTAAACATTAATGTAAAAAAACTTTTTTTTTTAGTATTTTTACATTAATGTGTACATACACGCACGCAGACAGTCCAATAACTCATTTAGATTATATTTTAATATCTAGCTTAATTAATATAAAATACCTTATTGTGATACTAAAAATGAACGTAATGCAAATCCTGGTAAGATATTTTAAAATTTAAAATGTAGTAGTGGTGTATTAGCAAAATATCAATTTTTTTCAAAAACTATTTCTGTCTGGAAGCAAAAACATAGTATTCAAAGTTTATAAACTGACAAGTTTGATATATATATAAGTGCATATACTAAATTAGAAATTGAGTCAATTGCTATTCTAATTGCATACAATACGATTGCGAAAAACTGACTAGATTTTCTATAATCTTTTGTAGTATTAATTAGTATAAACCATAATATTAAAGAATATTCTTTCTAAAATCCTTATTAAAATTTCAATTAAAAAGTTTTATAAAACAATTCCAATATTCTATAGCTCCACAGAAATATACACATACCAATATATATGATAGGTTGATATCTCACTCTTAAAGTACATGTTGATCATTTCAGATAAGTTGAGAATATATAATGCAGTGTTTTCCTACTTGACTTTTATAGCATATTGAGATCTCCTCCTCCATATTATTATTATTTTTTTTGCCAAAATCAACAAACACATAGACATTCATTATTTATAACTGCCCATTACTATGGAATTTAATGTTGCATTTAGGGGCTAGTTATAATGTGAGAACAGTCTCCTACTAGTAGTTACATTATTATTAGATTAGTTATTTTGATTGTTGCAATACTACTATTTATTCTAAATGATTCAACATTTTATTTTTCCTTCGATGTCATACACAAGTGAAACATTTGGCAGAAATTGCTATCTTATAGTGTCATCAAAATGCAAATTATTGAAAAATATGGTAAAATAATTGAAGACAGATGCCAGTTTAGAGGAATATAATAAAATCTAAACACTGTATCATACTTTATGTCACAATACGTTCAAAATTTTATTAAATTATATAGCCTAAAAACGATTTACTCGCTGACGAAGAAGCTTCCAAATAAACAAAACAAATTTCGCTTAAAACTATTAAATGGGCCAAGCGCTTTCGAGGTTTGCCCTCATATTCATGGCCGACGAAAGTAATAAATCTTTACGTAGTGTTATTAAATAACAAATATGCAAATGTAAATGCAAATCAGTTTGACCATTTTTTTGAAATGGAAAAACACGTGTCGCGTCTATTGATAGAATTGTTGTCGCAAACAATGAAGTACGCCTCTTTGATCTTTCTTTTACAGTCGTTGGTTTCAGGGCATACAATCATGGGGTTGCCTGATTCGAACACATAGCCAGTCTGCTTTTCATGTTCCAGAAATATTGAAAAGTTATCGCTGTTCTTTTTTGCTCTTTTATAGGTATACAAGTGTTGAGCAGCTCTGTTGTGAACAGTGGCCTTAGTTTTCCCATAGTATATGGCTTTGCATCCGGCCTGTGGACATGACATGCTGTAAATCACCTGAGGTGTTTGAGATGGTTCTGTTCTATCCTTTGAATTATTAATGAGTCTGTTAGAATTAGGGGGAGTACGAAAACCAACCTTAAATTCCCCAGTTAAAGTCTTTATTATCTGTTGTGATACTTTGGAAATATAAGGGAGGGTAATTTGAGGCTTATCTTTATTATTGTGGTTAGCTATTAGTTTACTGTGAAATTGCTTAATTTTCTTTGCAATTGATCTGTAGCTGAAACCTACGCTAAGCAAATCTTTTATATAAATTGCGATGTTGGTCTTTCTATCGGCTTCAAATTTACATAAATTTTGATTTCTAAATAAAAACGCATTGAGCCCTGCGAATTTATGTGCAGTAGGTGACATAGATTTCAGGTGAGTAAAGCCTCGGATCTCAAGCGGTTTAACTATCATACTATAATGCAGATCTCTGTTTTCTCTATGGACCAGCAAATCCAAATAGTGACTTCTTTATCATCAAAAAAAAGATAAAATGAAATATATATATATTAGAATGGTAGAACTGCACATCATTAAGAAATTTATATGGGCTAGGAAATGGAATGCTTTCATTTGCTACTATTATGATGTGAAGCCTAGAACTATGGCAAGAGTGCAATAAAAATTATTGATTTAGAAATATGCTATTTTTTTTACTAGATTTTGTGTTAATTTCTTATTTGGTTTCCTAATTGCACAAGATTCTAAAATCTTTGAGGAGTAGCTTGAAATAACTATTGAATAATATATTTGTTGGTCTAACATTGTACTATTAAAGAAGCCTTTGAATTTTTGGAAAACAAATATTGACAATAGATATTTGTATGCTAACTTGCTAAAAATGGATGTAAACTGATCAATTTTAACATGGTCTATAAAAAATCCCATGTTGTTGAACAATCTATATTTTATAAAATAGTCAGTTGTTTCTCAAGACATCATTTTAAGTTTGGGCTCTGAAACTGGAAGTGTTCTAATTAAATTGCAATATATAGATCTTTAGCACATGCACCAAAACATACAAAATATATATTCCAGCATAGGGTACCAGAGGACAACCAATATTCTCAGCTTGTATAATTTCATATGAATCAATCTCAATCAACTCTGTAATAATATCATTGATAGTTATTAGTGATTAGACAAATTTATGACTTGTCACAAAATATAATATAGAGAATTTCCTGCCATACTATTCTATTTCTATACATCTTAGTCAAAGCTGTCACTAGGAATTTTACTACTCTATGCAATCGGATATTTTGATACTCCTTCATCAAAAAAATTCTTTTAAAAACAACTTAAAAGCCATATTAAATAAAACTTTAGCATATTTGATTAATTCTAAATACAGCACTAGCTAGTGATAAATGATTATAAACTATATTTTTTGTAGAAAAATAAATTTTTAAAAAAGTATTATTATTAATTACATGCAAGTAAAGCCCCATATCATATAGAAGGAAACCTGCTAAATACAAATGTATAACTATGGTAAATATATATATTGAAGTGAATAGTCTTATTTATTTCAATATCTGTCATGTGGTCTTCAACATGGTTGTGAGCAGGTTTTCAGAGTTGTGAGGGATGCTAATAAATATAGCAAACAGAAGTTTTTAAATATTATTCTATAAAATATAACAAATGGTTTTAAAAAATAGGCAATAATCAAATGTTAGAATAAATTATTAAATGTCATATTAAAATAACATTAAATGATGTAGTAGATTTGTTAAAATGTTTAAATGTAAAAGAAACTAGTGAATTATATAAATTATATTAAAATTGAAAAAGTTTCTCTTATCAAAAATCAAAACATGTATACTATGTAAAAAAAAAAATTCAGGAAATTTAATAATTACAATATTTTATATCAAAAAATAAAGCAATGTTTTTCAAATTCAGGTAATTAAAATAAAATGTTATAAAGGTGTTGAAAATAAGTCATAAGTGTAAAAAACAAGAGCAAAGATGTTCTAAAAAAAAATCAAAGATGTTAAAAACAAGAGATCAAATCTATTGTAACTGAAAAGCCCTATCCCAGATTGTAACAGTTTAAATTAATAATACAATACACAGCTATTACCATACAATCTGATCACAGCCAGGGTACACCGTGAAGGCTAATCGCAGCATTATTTAAAGGTACATCAAGTTATCTAACTAAACTTTTATTATTATTTTTAAATTAACTATTGCTGGATTTCAAACGGCATTCTCAAATCTTAATTTATGATTTATAATTATTCTTTTGATGACTGTTTCTGAAAACCACATGATGACCTTAATTTACACAATGGCAGACCATAGACAAGATGGTATAAACTATGAAACCGCTAATCATTACAGGGTAAAAATGGGCCATTAAACCAGATAGTAATAATTATAATCTGCTCCACAATATCAAAAATGGTAGCTCATCATGTATTCAGGTTTAAAGTAAAGAAACACTATATAAAGTAAATGCTTTGCAATGGAAGATAAACAATATGAATTTTAAGTTATTTCTTCATTAACCCAAATATTAAATTAAATCAATAGCAATGAAACTCTTAGGGATAACTAAGGCATCTGTTATAATTTTAGAAAATAGGTTCACTTGTTCTACTTGCTAGCAAATTTATTATTAATTTAGGTATTAATGTCAAAAATATCAGTAGAGATAACATATTCTGGATATACTCTAGAATTGACAAAGCAAAGCAGCAGTGATGCAGAAGGTAAATGGGATTTTATTATATCCTATATATCACAAAATACCTAAGAATAAACATTAAAATACTCTCTGGATGCTCCAGTAAATCTTGTATACATCGTCATCAGGGATGAGATGTGCTCTGCTATTTATGGTCTATTTACTATTCTGGATTTCTGACTCTATATGTGACTAATAGCAATGGTACAAATAAGTTAAGTTATCAAATTAACATTTATTTATGATTCAATAAATATGAAAATAGCAATTGGTTAACAATATTCATAATTTTATATAAATGATAAATAACATGAAATAACAACACATAATTATTCTACATGAACAATGTACATTAATTGGGTAACTAAATAAACAAAATAAAACACTATCACATGTATTTATTCCTGTGCATGGATATGTGCACAAGTTTCAGATAATACAATCTAAAATTTTATTACAAATGTATTGATTTTTATTCTTATGGATAAGTAAATTTTATATATTACAGGAGCATGAGATCACGAGAACATGAGATCAGCCAACTAACAGAAAAGATTAGTTATCAGTAAACTCCTTAGAGTAACTAAAATATTATATATATTTATCAGCATTATAAAAAGTAAAAGTAAATACTAGTACTACTCAAAAGAAACCATTCATCATCATGAATGATCAACACTAAAATAAAAATCAACAGTCCATCTTGTGGTTGGATTTGAACAATACAAAATATAAATCAACAGTCAATCTTGTGACTGGATTGGAAATGAGTTTTCTGTAGACCAGACCAACTATTTAGCCTTTGCCAGCTTAAGAAATTATTTAAACATTACTTGGAGGTACCATTTAAGTGTGAATCCATAAGAATACATAATTTAAAAAAAAATCTTACAATAATGCTGGGACATTAAAACATGTTGTTCATCATCAATGCTCTGGCCACTTAGTACCATTATTTGTACTTGCCAACTATAAACTTAATTTCCAATAGACTAAACTAAATAAAATGTAGTGCAAAGGCTTTGAAGAATATAATCCTCATACTAAAACCAGGACAATGTCAAACTGGAATGCCCCTTAAGCACTAAATAAACACCACCCATTTATATATCAGCCATTTTACACAAATCTAGCTCAGAAGAACCCAAGCTCTATAACTGTTATGGTGACCAAGAGATGATGTGATCCAATTTTAACAATTGAATTCAAGTTTATTAATAACAATATATAAAAAATATTAAAATCTGTAGAATATGGCTATACATATTAAACCCTTCTGATTTTGATTAACATATAAAAAAAAATTATCACATTTGTAATTTACAAAATTACCATACAAAATTCAAGTTACTATTATGGATTACATATTGACATTTAATAATAATAAAAAATAATTAAAATTTACATATGTGTTACTTGACCCTCATTGATATATATGCACAGACATGTGCAGTATAATTCCTAAATATATTTGAATCATAGTACAATAAATGATTAAAATTTTATATATATGTTTGTGCATGTATTGGCACACTGATGTTTACATCATATTTTAATTTATCAAAATAAAGTTATTAAAAATTATTTTTGCAATTAATTCCATTTAGAAATCATATAAATTGCATTCATTATTTTATAGTAAGTTCTATTCTTTATTATTTAGTTTCTTAAAAGAAATAAATACTAGCAACTTTTTTTTCTTGTAAAAATATAGTCAATTTTTTGATAGGTCACTCTAACAAAATTGGGCTGATTAATTATAATGATTTTAGATTTCCTTTTTTTTTTTCAAAAATAAAACCAGTCTATGCTAAGTAATTATTACTTTTTTAGAATAATATAGTCATCTTTAAAATTAATACAGCATGTATATTTTTTTCCCAATCTAAAAAGACTCCTGAAGTCTTTTTCCTTTTTCTTTTAAATAAAATGGTCAATGAATTAATCTAGATTCTTAATTTTTAATCCAAGCAATTATTTGTGTTTGTTTCACTTTTAGAATGTCTCTTATTTTTTTTAATAAATGAAAAATAAAATCATTTCTAAAATTAAAAAATTTCAAAATGTCTTTTTGTTTTCTCAATAAATGATTTAAAATAATCATTATAGATTATATATCTCACTTTTAGAATTTCATTTTAAAATGAATTATTAAAAAAACTTATTTAAAATTTTGTTAACATTATATATACTGCTACTCATAATTGTATATACATTTATCCGTGCTTCTCTCTGCATATAGCTGAAATAACACCCATACCAATTCTTCAAGCATTCTCACAGTAAGCTTGTTTTTTCACTATTAGAAAAGTATAATCCAGGCTTGTTATCATCATCAGGGAAAAGTATAATCCAGATAATTGTTGGCAAGCCATGATTTTCTTTGTCTAGGGCTTGATGAGCTTCAGGTCAGCAAAATGTCTTCTAGACCACATTTATACTGGCTAATTGATCCATTTTAAGTTGACCCAGTCTTCAAATAATCAAAACTAGTATATAGAACTAGTAGACTGCTTACTGCTGGATCTATTGGCTTGATTTCAGTTACATCTTCATGGGGACTAATTTTATTTTCATAACTCTTCAAACACCAATTCTGTTAGCCAACTGTTTCACAAAAATATTAACACAAGAACTGTCTTCAAAAAGTTACTATCCAAACTTTGCAGCTGGCCAATATTAACCAGACTGAAGTGATATTTTTTCAGCCTTTTATAAAATCATTTGGAGATGATAAAAGCACATGAATTGAAAACAGTTTTTTTATCTCTCTAATCTTTTCAAAAAGATCAATAATCCTTTCAAAAACAACTTTGAACTTTAATCAAAGGTATGATCTACATGTTTTTACTTAGATAAAGTAATGCATACAAGCATTAATTAAAAAAATATTTTATAAAAGTTTTAATTAAAAGGATTCAAAAATAAATCCTGCTTGTTTTAAATTTCAAAATCAGAATAATAATTTATTTAGACCTTTTTAAAAATATTTATTTCATAATAAAATTCTGTTTTGAATCCAGTGCTGTTTAATCCATTGCAATCATTAGAACTCCAAGTGAAATGTAGAAAATATCTGCAAACATTTATGTATTTATTTCCACTTTTACTTTACTTTATACACACACAACTGTTACTCTGCCATGTAACCCAACCAGTTACAATATATATATATATATATATATATATATATATATATATATATATATATATATATATATATATATAAGACCAGAGAAATGGCTTATTAAATAAAAGAAAATTATATTTTGTCTGACCATTACAATATTTTATAATAAACTATTGCTTTTATTGTTTTAATTAGTTGTTAACTTCTTTAAATGCAATTTGTCTAGTCTGTGTACTTATTCTATGTCTATTTCATTGGGAGTAATTTATGTTCTATGACAGAGATGGAGAACCCTGACCCGTAGGCCAAGTCCAGCCCTCAAAATCATTCAAACCAGCCACCAGATATTTTTGCAAATGTATATAAAATGGACCCATATAAAACTTCTGTTTAAAACACAGATAGTGCAAATATTATGTGTTAATATTGAATTAAGAGTGTAGTAAAATAAATTATTTATTTTTTCAACTAAAATTTTTTCTCTCTTCAACCTTTATAATTATTCTACTTTATTCTATTAGAAGTCAACTAATTAAATTTTTCATCATGCTAATTTTTAAGTTGATAATTTTGTGTGGTTAGGCAAAGGCTATAAATATCCAAATGGCCCTTTGCAGAAAAAAGTTTCCATCTCTGTTCTACAGGTTCTAGCCTAGTATTGGATATAATGACTGGTAGTGATCATCATCACTATATTAAAGAAAATATTTCCAAATCTTAAATATATATATATGTAATAGGTGCTGAGCTATTTCCTTGTGTTTAATGGCAGATAGTACCCAAATCAATTAAAAGAAATATATATAATTTAAACATATATAAGATGATCATTACAATATATATATATATATATAATGTAAAACACTTATCATGCCTTAATATAAGTTATTTTACACTTTTACCATTAAAACATAAACCTATTGCTTAAAACAAAACTTTTTTTGCTTTTATATTTGCAAAAATCACAAATAAGACCTATTTCATATCAGACCTATTAATCAAATTTTGGCCGCTTTTCTTTTATTATTAGTAATTTTTATAGTAAATTTCTGATATCACCAATTATACCTACAAAGGTTTTTGCAAGTATTAAATTTTCTCTCCTATTTCTGTATTGCTGACCTTTTATTCTATATTTTTGGATATTTGAACCCATTTAGCAGGAATATAATTGTTTTTCATCCAATGAAATTGTTTTAATATTTTCACTGTTACAATCTGATGATGAACACAAACAAATATGTAAACATTTTCTTAAATTGGGATTTCTGACAATAGACCATATACATGAACCATCTGATTCACCATTTTTCAATTCTAAATAATTATTATTAATATCATTTATCTTGATGGTATAATTTTTTTTTTTTAAAAAAATAACATTGATACTAAAATAATTTTTTAATAATCTGGAAGTATTTGCTTCTGCAGCAATTAGATTGTAACTGATTATTTTTTTATTTTTTATGATAACACAATGTTTAGTGTTAATGTTATTATCTAATACATACCACTGAATTAAAAAATCACTTAACTACATTCTTATAAATGTTTGAATTGCATTATTTCAATGAAATAAATAATTTAATATTTGATGGCCAATTTTTTTTTGTCATTTAGTAGTGTTAAGTCTAATTATTAAGGAAATTTACTTTCAATAAAAAGGAATCAATAAAGTGTTTTAAAATTAAAATTTAAAAGAATTCAAAAAGTGAAATTAATCAATTTGACTTATTAATAATAAATTGAGGAAGTACCTTTACATAGATATTTATTATATGTGCGTTCATACAAAAATTAAAAATAATAAAAAAACTTACTATACCATATCTTTATTTTATTAAAAATAAAAGTGATCTATTAAACTTTCATCACAATTAAACACACTTCAAATAATATCTTTTTTTTTCAATACCCCCCCCCCCTATGAAAATGAAACAATATTCTTGTTATCAGCAGACTACAATATTTTTATTGTTTTGATGTTTTTAAATCTGTATTCATTTCAAAATCTATACAATCACCCCTATTGACATGATACATTTCAGATTCTCAATTAAACTTCTCAAAATATGCAATATAAGAATGTTTAATAGTTTTTTTTTTGCATTAGTAAATTGGTAACTTTTATTTATTGCTTAAAAAAGACATTTTATAAATTTTCTTAAAATTCATAAAACTTTTAGCTTTATGTTTTGAAATCATTTTAATACAATGTAGTTTTGTACCACATAAAAATGCGGAAGATGTTTCAGCATATTACAAAAAAATATTATTAATAAATGTGATAACTTATGGTATTAAGAGATTGAAAAATGTCTACTGTTATATCATAATATTTATGAATTTTAATGTTTTTATTTTTCATTTACTTACATTTTTTTGGATAGCATACAACTGGTATATGTTAATATATTGCAGCTTCACTGTAATTTACATTTACATTGATAAAAATATATTTATATATTTTTTAAATCAGTACCAACTATCAGAAAAAACAAAACAAAACTAGAAATCAGTCATGAAGGACTGTTTTTTTATTCCCATGTAATGTCTACTATTTTTAACTCATTACTTACTTTCTTAATAAGAGTAAGCAATGTGATGCACTATCACTTTTCCTTTATCGGAGTCAAAAATCTCTCAGCCACTATGCCCAGAGAAACCTTTTAGCTAGCTACCTTCCCTTTCCATTCCCCACCCTAAGTTTTTCCCATATTATTCTCTATCTTCTTCCATCCCATTTCCACATTATCTTTGTCCACTTTATGGCTTTTATATCTAGATCTCTTATCTTTTTCAAACCCAGCGTAAAAATCAAGAACCCACTTTCTGTATAATCACTTTGTTATATTTATTCTCACACAACTTTATTATTTGTATCCTTTTTGCTTGTAAGCATTTATATTCAATTAGAAAATGACTAATATTTTCCATACTTTCCTTGCCAAACTTGCAGACTAAATCACCCACATTCCTATGTATATATTCTCTTGATGCTAATAATCTTGTTTAAGCCTTAAACAGTAATCAACTTTCCTTGCTATTATTGTAAATTAAGTCACACCCAATATTTTGTTTACTTCTTTATATACTTAAACTCTTTTTACTCTCTGTACTAGTTCTACATCTCTCCACCTCCTTATTTTTTAATAATGCACCTATTCTTCTATCCCATTCTTTGGCACTATGACACTCAACAATTCTCCTAACACAATCATCTCACCTTTTGTATAAATATACTGACATAATGTCTTTATCCAAATATTCTGCATACAGTACTACCTTTCTCATCTATCTTGTTATTTGTCCTTTAATCATAATCCAATTAAATACTATTTTTTCTATTCTATTATTATTGATAAATTGCAATCTATCAAATATTTTTATTTTGCTTTTTGTATCTCTCATATAAAAACTTGACCACTCTATTTCTCCTTAAATTGACTTCTTTGCCATCAACACATCTGTATCTAATGCATACCTTCCTACTTCTCTTTGTATTTTTTCTAAGTAATCTAACACCTCTTTACTAACATAATGCATCATTACCATAAGCTAACCGTGCTACTGCTACTCTCTTTCATTCAATTTCTTTATACATCATATTTATTATATAAAAACATTATTAATTTCTTTATCAACCCTTTCTTTTTTTTGCTTACTAAACTCTCCATACAGTAGTGCTCCAAGTGCAAGTCCTCATAATCTTGCATCCATTAATTATGAAGGCTTGCACTTGGTAGCATCACTGTATGGAGTTTGGTATTCTTATTAACAGCACATGTAAACATATGAAATAGTGATTATCTGATACTTACTTTCTTGCTTCTAGAATTGGAGAAAGATGTCACTATTATCTCATACTGTTAGTTGAGAAAGTAAGAAATACTTGATATCTGTATTGTAAACATAATCATAATAAAAACTTAACCAATAGTCCTCATTCCTATACAGATCAATAAAAATTTCAACAATCCATGGTCAAGGCAACACTATAAATATATTTTCCATTTACTTCCTAGTTTTATGTAGTCTTGATAAAATATTCTACCAATCCACAAAATAATGAAGGCTATGATGATTTAATTTATATACAATAATCAGATAGCTAATGGCATTTATGTCTAATAAAAATTTAGATAGCAAAAAACCTTTCTTCATTCTAACATCAATTCTATAAGTTTATATTTAATGGGCACTAGAAGACAATAGAGATTTCGATGACTGCTTATTATCTAATTAGCTTTTACTATTTGAAACACTGTCTATTCTATAATTAAATAAAACTGCTCTGAATAGAGAGATTTAAATGTAGATTAAAAAATTATGTAATGCTTTTTTGGGATATTAATAAAATTGTAATTATATATACATAATAACATTTAATAAACCAAATATGACTAATGCTAAACTGGTATTTGTATAAATAAATTAGATAATAACCTACATTTAAGTTATCCAGCAATGCCACTTAGTTTTGACCAAGATAGAAAAATGAATCCAATTGATTTTTAACTACCATCTAAATTCATTTTGGTCTGATAGTAAAAGGCTCTGAAACTAAATGGTATATGTGGAATAATTTAAATATGTTGTATAATTTTTTTAATAATACTTATATAATGGGTAATATAATACATAGTGTTATTTTAACTGTTACATATAATCTCAGGTTTTAACAACCGAAACCAAATGCGGAACATTTCAACAGCATTTGGTTTTATTGATCAAGATTAGAGATTATATAATGGATAATATATAAATGTAATGATTTTCATAAAAATAATTATTAATTTAAGCTATATTTCTGCTTTTCTTATTCAGATTAAAAAAAAAAAAAATCTATAGCAAGCTGAATTTAAAAAAGCTAACATTGAATTTATACAGTATCTATTAAATTATGTACATGCTATTGCATAAATTATATTTAACAAAAATATGTATATATATATATATTCTAGTTACAGAAATGGAAGTCCTGAAGGGGATTTTGAAAGCACAAAATGCAGTCAGTCAAGGAATAGCTTTTATAAGAACTATTAATAATATAAATACAAATACTTTACATCAAGCTTCTAAATTTATTGATATTACAAATGAAAAAGTTGATGAAGATGCACAAATTTTGCTGTCAGAGTTGAGAGATATTAAGGTTATTGAAAGTTTAGCTTCATCTAATATTAAACATTTTTATATAGATTGGATTGAAAAAGAAGGACTCACTAGAAAAACTCATGAAGAATATTTAAACAATTTTGGAAATTCTTTCTATGATTTAGTTATATCATTTATTGACAAAGAAATGAAACAAAAAGGGAACACAGCAAAAAGTAGACTATATAATGAAGTGCTCCAGCATTTACATACATGCAAAAAATTGATTCAAATTTTTAAAGGACGAGAAAAAGAATTAGATATGATCAACAAATATATAATAAATAATAGAAAATATCCATTAATTTTGTATGGTCCAGAAGGAAGTGGTAAGACTAACTTTCTGGCAAAATGTGCTAGTTTAGCTAAAGAATGGACAAATAATGATATAGTATTAATTTTACGATTTTTAGGCACTTCTCCTGATAGTTCTTCATTAACTTCATTACTAATAAGTATAATTAATCAAATAATATACAATTACAATCTTCCAAAAGAAGAAATTCCAACAGATATTAATAAATTAATATCATATTTTAAAAAAATAATTTATAATATTAACAAAGAAAAACTTTTAATTATCTTATTAGATTCTTTAAACTTTCTTTATTGTGATACCTCAATTCCTGATTTATCATGGATTCCAATCAATTTGCCCGACAATGTAAAAGTAATCTTGTCAGTATCAGAAACCTTTACAGATATTTTGGATAACTTGAATAACTACTTAGAAAATTCTGAAAAAAATTATGTACAAATTCAATCATTTGAATCTGAAATAGCATCCAAAATTATATTAAAAATGCTTCATAATGCTAATCGAAAAATTACTGAAAAACAGTGGGAAATAGTTAGGACAACAATTAATAAATGTTCACTTGGAATATTCATAAAGTTAGTTTTTTCTGAAATTAATCAGTGGAAATCATATAGCACAAATGCTGATGCTACTTTAAAATACACAGTTAGAGCTGCAGTTTTAAAACTTTTTAATAGAATTGAACATCAGCATGGAAAAATTTTAGTTTCTCACTGTTTAACATATATAACACTGAGTAAAAATGGTTTAAGTGAATCCGAATTAGAAGATCTTTTGTCTTTAGATGATAGAGTTTTGGAAGATGTCTATCAATACCACCTTCCACCAATAAGGCGCATTCCTCCATTACTATGGTCTAGAATTAGAAATGATCTCCCAAATTATTTGGTGGAAACAGAAGCAGACAAAACTCCAGTTTTAAAATGGTATCATCAACAATTTGTTGATGTGATTAAAGAATGTTACTGTAAAAATATAAATTCATTAAAAATGTTTCATTCTAATATCTCAGACTACTTTCTGGGGTTATGGAGTTTGGGAAAAGCCAAACCATTTTCATATACAGAACTTCAAAGAAAAAGATTTGGAATTGTAGACATAGTTGGAGAAGCAGATCGGAAAGTTCCTTCTCAACCACTTGCTTATTTTGCAAAAGATGGCACTGTTAAACATTACAATCTTAGAAAGCTGAATGAACTTCCATTTCATTTAATACGATCAGAAAGAATAAATGATTTTTATCAGATTATTCTTTTTAATTATGAATGGATTCATAGTAAACTTTCTTGTTATTCATTACACTACTTACTTAATGACATTGAGGACTTCCTTTCCTATTTTGAATCAAATTTGTCAGCAGATATTATTAAACAAGTAATACTTTTAGTTGATTCTTTGAAGCTTTCTAGTGGTATATTAAATAAAAGTCCAGATATGTTAGGCATACATCTTGTTGGTAGATTAATGCCCTTATTTGGAATGTATGAAAAATTAGATTCATTATTATCACAATGTGATACTATTGGAATTAAACACTGCTCTCTTATAGCAATGTATAATTTTCTGCACACACCAGGAGGTCCATTACAATTTTCCTTAGAAGATCATTATTTTGCTGTATTTGGAATGATATTGGCATCTGATAACAGACATCTTTATTCAATATCAAACTGTATTATTGTTCATGATTTATTAACAGGAGAGACCATTCGTAGAGTCTTTCCAGAAATAGAAGGCCTTTTGCAAAAAATGATACTTAGTCTTAATGACCATTATTTAATAACATATACAAATCTTGATATTATAATTATTTTAAATAATTTAACAGGTGATCTTAAAAAGTTTAAAGGTCCTAATAATATAAAAGATTTAACTATATGTGAAACCACATTCATTTTATGGACAGAAAAATCTTATCATAAATTCACCTTTGCAGGGCAAAAGATAAATAGTTATACCCAAGAAGATCAATATATTATCCTACAGATACATTCTTTATCAGAGGAAGATTATGACATTATATTATGGGATGGGGTTTGTGACGAAGGAGAATTTTTAATTGAAACTTTTAGAAAAGGTCACCAATATGAGGTATTAAATTTTCATTATGCTTTAGTGGGAAGTAAAAAAGGATTCAAGATTTATACATGTATTTTAAAAAATGATAAATATACTATTTGCATGTGTGAACTAGAAGCATATCAATGGAAAATGTCAAAATATATTGATAGGGAACTTTTTAATAAGCGAATAATTAATTTAAAATTATCACCAGATGAAAAATATCTCTTAGCCAGTTTGTTTAAAGGATTTAAAATTTGGGATCTTGAGAAAGAAAAGCAGTATTTATTGAAATTACCAAAAAATATCATTAATATCCCAATTCTGCCTATGCATTCAACACCTGTAATATTTAGTACAGGAAATCAGTACATTATTGCAAGTGTGAGGTCTTATCTTTATGTATGGAAACTTTTGACATGTTCTTTAATTAAAGTTTTTGATGTTCATTACAGCCGAATTTTATGTTTAATTCCAGTAAACACTGATAAAAAAAATATGATTGTATCATCTTCTTTAGATAAATCTATAAAAGTATGGAATTTAAATAATATTCGAGAAGAAGCTTTTACAATAGATAAAGATGAAAATGTAATAGAAAACATTTATATAACTGACAAAATAGAAAAAGTTTTTACAAAAACTAGAACTCATATAGGAATTTGGAATATTTATACAGGCAAATTATTATCAACTTTATCTGCTTTCAAATATGGAAGTATAATTACACACATGGCAATCAATCATACAGCCGAATATATAGTGACTTCAGAAAATGAAAACCTTATTATCTGGGATGTAGAAAACGAAAGTATAATTTCTCAGAGAGAGTATTTATTCATAGAACAATTACTTTTTACAGAAAATGATTGCAAAATAATTATTGTGTCAAAAAAGCACAATAGTTACAAAAATACAACAGCTATTTGTATTTTAAAAAACATTCCTACAGGAGAAAGCATATATACAATCAAATTTTCATATAAATTGTTTCGAAAAGTTATTGTAAATTGTGATGGTAATATATTACTAATTTCTCAGTTTAGTATTAAAAAAATGAAAGAATATATAGGTTTATATAATGCTAATACAGGTGTCTATATAAAAAGAGTCTCTTTGCAGGATGACCTCATCAATAAATTTGTTCGATTTATTCCAATCCCAAATAGACCACATGAATTTGGATTACTTGAACAAGATGGAGGACACATATATAATTTAAAACAAGGTAAAATCATTACCACTATTAAACAATGGAATGGTTTAATATCTACTAATGGAAAAATTGGTATCAAAGTATCTGATTGGGGACTTTTAGAACTCATTAATATTAAAAATGGATCAACAAAACTCACACTGATGAAAAATCTAAATGAAAGTCTTATATTTTTTACAGTAATATTTTCACAAACTTGTGAGCATTTATTGTATTATCAAAAAAATCTAAGAGTGGTAAAAGTTTTTAGAGTTTCTGATGGAAAATTAATTGCCACTTATACATCTCATGTTGAAATAAGTTTGTTAGACAGTACTAAAGATGGAAAAAACATTGTAATAGGTGGCAATGATGGTTCACTTACAACACTAGCTATTGTTGATGTTCAAACAAATGAAAATGGCCAAAATATAATACAAAATCTAAGAAAGCTACAAAATTGTGGAAGTTCTCATTTTAATAAGAAAAAAACTTTGAATACAAAGTATAGAAGTGTTTTCCAGACTGTATTAGCAGTAGCTAAAATAAAAAGAATCAGAAAAGAAAGACTAAATCAATCATCTATGTTATGCAATATTTCTTAAAATATTCAATACAAAATTTAAGATTTTACCTGAACATTTTAATAAACAAGGTATCTTCTAAATAAGAGTTTGGCATATTTTGACAATTAGAAAATGGTAGATTCCATAAAAAAAATGGAGAAGAATAAGATAGCTTCTAAGAGCAAAATTATAATCATAAATAAAAACCCAAACAAATAAATGTATTAAAATTAAAACAAACACAGTGATATTAATCCTACAGCCAACAAAAAATGCACATAAATTTCTTCTTTTATATTAAATATAACCATAAGTTATATCTTTAATGAGAACTTAATTTATTAACATGTGATAGGAGTACATCTCAATGACCTACTAGGATTAATAGCAAAATAGTTGAGCCTTGCAAATAGTGAAAATTTATATAAAAATGATGATTGTCAGAAAAGCTACTAATAAAATTTTATCTATTATATGCTACTATATTAATTATTACATTATAGAAATGTCAGATTATCATCAAAGTCAAATATAAAATGGTACTATAATCTTGCTGGATGATATTTGCAATTCTTACCCAGTTTGAAATTACCAGGTATACTAAAGAAATTCAACTTAACATTAAAATAATTAACCAAATAGAATTCAATGATACTTTTGATATATCGATGTAGAAAATTTTGCTTACTAGATGAAAGAAATAATTGTATCTTAAATAACCATGCCAAAAATTGAGCTTTCCCCATCTTTCATATTAAAAAATCTGAATAACAGGAAAATTTAATGGTCAGTGATATTTTTTGTTGTATCAATCTCATATTTTAAAACATCTTAGACATGATAAACTAATATTTTGATTTCTATTTTTTTTTTTTGACAGATAAATTTTTTGTTTATGAGAATGATATACTCATAGTGGTTTATTGTTTGGAAATTCATATAAAATTCTATCACAAGAAGTAACAGCTGGCCACAATCCACAGACCTTGAAATCCAAAGTGCTATTCTAATGCACCACTAAATCATTCAGAGCTTAGTACAATGGTAGTTTGGCTGACTATGCAACTCAAAGACCATGAATTGTGACTTTATTTTACTTCTGGGATTCATATTTCTTATGAACTCTTAAACAATAAATCATTAATTTTGAGATTGAATAAATGCATGGTTTCATTGCTCAGACATTCAAAAGAAGTTCAAATACTAGAAGTGACAGGTTCAATCATAATCCAATGGAACTTGAGCTCTCAAATTCATCACTTTAATACTGCACTAAATCAGACAAAGCATTTTACCACATTAATAAGGGACATTTGTAGAAGCAATTTTTCAGAACTTCTTTGGATACTATAGTGAACTCATCCTAACTCAGAAGAATTTTATCCTCAAATAATGGATTTGTCCTTATTACAATTTTATAAAAAATGGATTCAATTTACAATTAAACTGACCAATAAAATAGCAATCAAAAAACAGGCCAACTGGAAAGCTATATCAGTGAATCTGATTGTTTCTGATAAGGGGATCTCATTATACATTGAAATTCATTTAGAGGAAAGATAGTTAACAATTTTCAGATGATCAGCAATATCAGACAATTATCAAACATTGAATAATGTATGCAGTGAAGCATGCTCAAATATGTAATAGGAATCTTCAAGCTACAGTCATAACTGGACCAGCATATAAGATAAGCCACAGACTGGAAGTGTCAGGGTCCTGAAAATAAATCGTAATATTTCATCCTAAACATTAGCTACATTACCAATAGTTAGAACTTCCATAGTTTTCCAACAGTAACAGGCAAAATGTTATGCTAATACTTGCACATACTCTATATGAAATACTGCACACACACACACACACATATATATATATTAAGCAGTCTGATCTAAGTTCGCTCCTAGATTCATGACATCTTGCCAGAAGCCCACTTCAAACCCTAGTACTGACCTTGAATTTCTGATGCAATGGGGCTTTATACATTCAATCCACGCTAGTTTCTTTAAAGAAAAACTATTACATAAATGTGTGTTAAAATTAACTCGTTTGAGGTTTAAATTAATCAATTCTATTAATAAATTCATGATAGAATTATTCATGAATTTATATATATCATAATTGCGTGGATTGTGCGTATATATTTATAAATATTTAAACATATATATTCATTCTAAAGTTTCATTGCGTCGGGAATGTTTTATTTTACTTTTAAATAATTTGTTTGAATTTTAGTGATTAAAAGCTACAATCTTTCGATAAGCTTTCAGATTGTCCCTTTCCAAAAACAATGGGTAAAGTTTTATTAATTAGAAAAAAGATAATTATTAAAAATGTAAGGATGGTTCCTAATTAAAATCATTTTTCTGATTTTAAAAATTCATTTTCTAATTAGAAAATGAATTCAAGTTAATGAGTTGAAAGCCTTATCGAGAGAATGTATCTAAAACCAATTAGTAAATTTTGTAACATTAATAATGAAAGAAGCGCTAGCCTGAAGGCATCAGAGGACAGTATAAATAGCCAGAAAAAGTTTGGAGAGGGAGAAGCCATCTTTGTTTAGAGAAGTACCATTAAACTCTGTGCATATTTTAAATTATGATTTTAAATAGTGTTTCTATCATGGTGAGGAGCTAAACTTCAGGAATCTGATTACTGTTCCTGAAGTCCCCTGAAAATCTTCAATGAAGCTGCTAAATCCTTTCCGGACCAATCGGGCTGCCCAAAAATCATGAAAAAAATCAATCAAAATGCCGTTCAAACAATTTACCAAATGCGCATCTACATTTCCACCAACTCGGACATGTAAACTAAGGAACCAGCCCCAGAAGAAATGGTAATATAATTCCATCATGAACCACAACTTTCTGGCCAGTTTACGAACTTTACTTTACACTCCCTTTAAAAGCTCTTCTCATTCCTTAATGTAATAATCTGTATAAAACTTTCCTTTTAATTTATGGAATTTTAAATTATATAGTAATTCTCTCAATCTCTAGTCCTTAGATTTAACTTTTCTTTTTTTTTATGATGGCGGTTCATTTATTGTATTATATATATTTATTGAGTAATTTATTAATGCCATTTATTTTCAATTATATGTCAATAATCCTCCGACTCGATGATCTCCCCTGTTCCATTTGCCTTATACAAGTAATAAAATATTAAGTCTGATAGTAATTTCCACCCATTAGAACTAAATTTATACCGTTCTATTAATCATCAAGTCGAAAGAATTTATTCAATGTTTGCTATTTTTATAATTGGCTAATAATAAATCATTAGCTTCATTTCTAACCTATGTCCCCAGCTCTTTTATCAGGTTAACAAATGTTTATCTATTTATATTTATAATCTTAAAATATTTTTGCAAAGGGGTTGATAAAGAAATCAAATGAATACTTTCTAATCCAAATCCTTTTTTTTATATATTAATATTCAGGGGGGGGGGCATGATGTTTGGGCCTAATTAATATAATTTTATAACTGCTTTAAAATAATTTTAGTTAAAAGTTTGTTTGACTTTAATTAATTTGATCAAGTCATCACGTAGAGCATTCTATAATAAATTGGGTTTTATTATTCAAACGGTGACTATCAAGTCATCATCTTTGAACGATGCTGATGTAGGGCAATCTTCCGCTCCATAGGCTTGTTGTTGGTGACATTACTATTATTTTAATTATAGAGGAAGAAAGCACTTCCTCCCCCGCTTATATTATATTTGGAGCACCAAAGGTTCATAGCTATGACTCGGCCTGGCTTTCCCAGAGTTCCACGTCTCCTTAAAGGGCAGTAAGACTTGTAAAATACAAGCCACCATACTACTTAAATCACTGACAAGTGATTATCTTTCCTGTTCATTTTATAGCTCATAATTCATCAGCACCATTACCTCTCTGTTCCAGTATTCGTGATGAAGTGATTTCATTAAAGTTGAACAAATTCCTAGTCATCTCTACTTAAATAAGTTTTCTAGTAAAGGTTAAAGTTATGCCCTAAATACGTATCTTGCTCTTCATGAATGGATTTGCGAATGTGAAAATAAATCTCACATTCTTTCATATAAAATTAGAATAATAATTTCTGCCACCACTGAATACCTTTATCTGCCTTTATTTTCTTGTTGGGGGCATAGACATATAGACTTCCATAATATTGCGTAATAGTGTTGGCATATAATAGGGACTGCCATTCTTATTGTAATCATAAACTCTGTTTAAGGACTAGAGGTAATCAATATAGTCATCATTTAAAAATTGAACAAAAACTATTACTATTATTATTAAACATTTTATTAACACACTTGGTTTCTTAACTCTATTATTCAATCATTATTTTAATGTTAATGCTCGCTGTCTGTGTTGGCAACTCGAACATATACATATGATTCGACTTAAAATTATCTTTAGTTAGTTTATTATCTGTTATTAGTGTCAGTTCAGGGGTCTCAAATCATCATCATCCATTGAGCTAGTTTCTTGGCACATAGTCATGTACCGTCGATAGATGTCATCCATTGATTTGATCTGAGCTTGTGAGTTGGGTTTGAATTCAGTTTGGTTTGATTGAGTTTGAATCCGACTTGGAGTGAGGTTGTTGGTGGGTGGTTTTTCGACCGGTACAATATATATATATAATCTTTTGATTATATATACTTATATATATATTATAACATTATTTAAATGCTGTGTACATTTAATATAAAAGATAGACTCCAAAGTCTACCTCTTCTGCTAAATGTACATAACATTTGAATAATATTACAATAATCCTGAAAAGAGAGAAATAGTTTTGATATATTGTAACTATAACAAGTTCAAGAGCAACTCAAATGTGGTTATATTATAAAGCTGCAAGAAAAAAAAATAAAAGCCTGTCTTCAAAATTGAAAAACAAATATATGAACTACCTAAAAAATTAAAAGAAAAGTTACTTTATGTATTTGTTCACACTGTTAGATATTTTATAAAGTTACTTTGGAATAAATAAGAAACAATGGAATGATAAATTACATTATAAATGAAGAAAAATGCTTTTGATATGTGAAAGAATTTAAATTGCATAATTTCTAAAAAAATCTACAGCATTTTGAACCCTTTTTAGTTTGCATTTTTTTAAAATTGGGTTTTAAATAAAGTCTGTCTCATTTTTGTAGTAAATTGGATGGCAAAGCTAAATATACTATTAAAATTTTGGAATAGATATTTTAAAAGATATTTAAAATTTAAGTGTTTGCAACAATTTTTTATTTCTTCCTATGCTAACTAATGTAAATAAAGAAAAAAAAAGGATTTTTTTCTTTCATTCATTTATGTATCAAATCATAATATATTGTCAAGAAATAGAAATCAAATCTTAATCAGCTGATAATGAATCAATTGTTTGAAAAACATGTTGAACATCAAATAGTTATAGACTTGAAACAAGCAACTAAGATATTCCAATCAAGTTCAATATTACATTCCTGTCCAGTTCAGGCAGTCCAGTATACTCTAGTTTATCCAAAGACTCAACAATGTGGAGGAAAGAAACCACTGGTTAAAACTGTTTACCACCATAACTCAGATAGCTGTATTTTACTGGCTGTTTTAAAGTATTTTTCAATACTCCAGTTATAACAACCAGAATGATTTATCTAGAAGACTATCTGCTAGGTATGGTTAGACAACAAAACACCACACCAGCCAAAATACATGGAAAATGCAGTCAGATCCCAAAACAAATGCTGAAATTTTTCAAAACCAGCCAGTGCTGCTGTATTTCCTTTCAAACATCACTAGTAGCTAAGGAGAAGACCTGCCATCTTTAGAAGAACCAATGAAGACATCCAGAAATATATTAAAATAGTATTTGCAGAAAACTATGGTTTGGGACTATTTACATATTTCGCATACTAAGATCTTATCATTATAGAAATTGAAAATATCTTTTATATTTTGCATACATATAAATAGGTGCAAGTGTATATGCAACAGTTTTTATTTAGGCACTGTTAATACATTTCTTAAGTTATTTCTTTATTAATTCATTTAATTTGTGTTTGCTTCTATTTCAAACATTAATATTTTTAGCATTCAATATGCTAATAATACCCACAACCCTCAGAAATCATGTAAACCACTGGGGGGGGGGGCATGCAGGGATAGCAGTCATAATTTATAAATGATGACGATTGGGCATTAATAAATTTTCCAAAAGTAAATTTTCTAATTAGAAGGTTTGGCACATGAGAGTTTCCTTCTTTATTTTATTAAAACTGAAAAACAAAAAAAATTTTTTTGAAAGGACTTGTACTTAGACTATAAATCATCAACATCATCATCACATTGGTTAATATTATTATATATATTTGAATTAAATCATTTTTTTTTAAATTTTATTAACCATTCAACTTTCACCATATAAATATTTATTTGGAACCAAGGATTTTAATAAATATTTGTATTTCTTTGGTTCTTGTTTCAAAACAGTAGACTGTAGCATATTTAACATTATAATATATATATAATATTGTAAATATGTATAATAAATATTTTTATATTAATTTATAAAAGTTATGCATTATTCTCAAATGACCAGGAATAGTACTTCCAGCCATACTATAGTATAACTCAACAGAATTAATCCAGTTATGATAAGATAAGCCCTTATAGGTTGTTTAAATCTCTGTCATTTATTTGAAATAAAAAATTGACAGCTAACATTATTAATACATAAAAAAAAGACACAAACACTAGTGTTGCTCATTTTCTGTGAAGAAAAGTTGAAGGAAAAAAGTTTTCCTATTTGGACAGAAAAAGAAATAATCATAATGGAGAAAATTGGTTTCCTAAAAAAAATTGAAACTGCCAATCTAGAAAATTAGCCAGCAAATGTTGATCAGGTCCACTTGTTTCTTATGGCAAACCAAATCAAAAATATATAAAATCTTACATTCTCAGTCAGCCTCTAAACATCCATATAAATCAGATTTTGATGCTGTAATATCCCTTCTAACAGTTTATTTTTGCTCAAAATACCTAACAATATTAGCAGAGCACAATTTCAACCTGTGTTCTGGAGGAGAAAAGACCAGCCTTAGGATGAAACTGTTAATGAACTTAAATAGTACTTTGATTTGGCAGTTTTCCAGGTCACTCTAGCTGAATCTACAGTGAGGAAGGTAGCTTCATAAAGAAAACTCATTCCAGTAATAAAGTTATCGGTCTGAAAACTGGATCAGATGAGTATGCAGCAGATCAAATAAAAATAAGAAATATTCAATTAAAAATATTAGAAACTTCCTAAATAAATCAGCAAAAACAAACACAAAAGTTTACCATAGATGTGACAAGGCAAAAAATTCATATCGAATGTCTATATCAATATAAAGTGTAAAAGCATTGAAATCAAGTCAGTCATATAGAAACTGCATGTTTTTTTAAAAAGAAATGTTGCATATTTTAAAAAATGTTCAGAAAAAAAAAATGGGAGAGACTATTCTAAAAAAACCAGAATAGCAAAGTAAAACCAAAAAAAATCACTACCTTTATAAATAATGTGAGAAGCACTGATTCAGCTCTCATAGGCCAAATCACGATTAATGATATGTCAATAATAATGGAACTGGATACCTGATCTACAGTGTCAGGTCAAAAAATATATGGGCTTTCTATTAATAAAAATAATGATTTAGCCACAACTTAGGAGAATAATGATTACTGTTTATCGAGGTAACCAAATACAACCCTTAGGTTAAAGTTAAAATTACTAATTCAAATAAAACAATTTATTTATCTTTTATTGTGTAGCTAGCAAGTACCGCAACTTATTAACCTGTGATTGGTTTAACTAGTTGGGCTATTATATAATGAATAAAGGTAATCATCTCAAAAATATAACAAAATTTAACAGGTATTTAGAACAAACCTATCAATTTGAGAATCAGACTTTTGATAAAAACAAAAATAAAATTGTTGAGATGTGGAAAGTACCACCAAATGGTTCCAACAATAATCAAGACATTAAAAATTTGAAGACAGTGGTTATTCATAATGATGATGAACAATATCAACACAGATATTAAATGAGGCCAGATTATAAAACTTTGACAATGAAGAGTTCATTAAATCAGATGAAAAACTCAGACTAGATGAAGAATCCACACCAGATGAAGAAACCAGATCTGTTGATGAAACAAAATCTAAAAATTATAAACCAAGTCAAAAGATGAGTCCTTACTATAATTTTATGAAGATCAGATTCAAGTTACAATAAAACTAACTAATGAAGTAATAATGTGAGAAATAGTCAATGTTTAAACAGGCCAGTGAATTCATTTGTTTCCAGTAAGGATGGGAGATCTCTCTATATACTAAGATCCATTTGAGAGGAAGATAGATAATAATTTCCAGTGTACAGACAACATCAAGCAATTCTCAGACGTTAAATATCAGTATGTAAATTGTCCACAATATTATAAACTGCAGAAGGCATACTCAAACATGGAACAGAAAGCTTATAGCTATACTCATCATCATACCTGCTCATGAGGAAAGCCATTTGTAGGCTGGAAGTATCGGTGTTCTAAAGGGACCACAGCATTTATTTCTAAATACCTTAGCTGTACTGCCATTAGTTAGACGCATCGTTTGCCAATCGTAACTGAGGAAAAATGTCATACCTAAACATTTATATAAGCTCTATGTATAAAATATTGTGTGTGTATGTGTATATATATATTGCATTATGTAAGTATATTAAATATCTTTATATTTATTTACAAGACATGTTACTTTTAAATGGCCAAGAATACTACCCCTGACCATAATGCAGTATTTTTTATTTACTGTGCACATGAATATATATATATATAAGTTTGATATCAGATGCAAAATTTCTCCAATTAATTGAATCGTCTCACTAATGAATGCTTTAAGAATCCCAATTTACTCATCATTTACAAAAAAAAAAAAAAAAACTTTTCTGCTAATCAAATTATAAATATAGTTGGATTTCTTTTTTTATTAATTAACATCTAACACTATTTTATTTTTAAAAAAGATCATAATCAGCACTGACAGCCAAAGATGTTATTTCATTTTGTTCTCTATATTATGTTTCAGGGAATTTTATTGTTACTAACATTAACAAAGTCACATCTAATTACCACATTATGTCTTTCAAATTCAAAATTTCAAAAGACCAAATGAATTCAGAGTGAAACTATTCATCAAATTTATATACATGTAATTCAGGTAACTGTGTAAAAATGATTAGAATTATTTTAAGATATCTTTTGTTCTTATATTAATTTGTTTGAGAACAAAAATAAAAAAAATCTTTATAACTTTCTGGTTATTTGATTATGGTTTCCTAACTAATTTGTGCAATCACTCCAAAAAAGGTAATAAATTTATTGGAAAACATGTTGCCAAACCATCATTAATAAATATGGAAGATTTAAATTCAATTATGGATGCTTTCCCACAGTTCTTATTTTTATAACTGTAGACTCTGGTCATACAAGAAATCATATAAATCATATTATACTGCTAATATCTGATTGCAGCAGTTCATCCCTGGTCTCTCTTAGGGAAGAAGTTAGAACAAATTCCAACAATAGATTAAGGATCTTTTTCATGTTGGTGCACTTAAAGTGGTTTTCCAGATAATTATTCAAAATAAACATGTTATCACCACATATTTTTAAATCACTTGGCAATATATGTTCAAAAAGTGATCAAAGATGTTTACCAAATCTCATAAAGTTCTGCTTAAAATAAATAATTGAATAGCTTTATTGTTTAAAAATTCATAAGAAGTTTGAGAGATGAAAGTGGCAGATATGGAAATAATCTTAGAACTTACGCTTTAGTCAATTGATCATCACCTTAAATTCTGTCAACAATATTAACTCTTATTCTATTATGATTATTGATACAAACACCAAAAATTCATTATATGAAAATCAATACTAATTTTCTTGACTTACTATTAGATAACATTAGTTTACATTTTCAATATTAGCTCAAATAATTTAACATGGTTAAAGATCTTGATGCCATATCCATATATAGATATATTTGCATATCCATATTATAAATTTCTATTAATGAAAATAAATCAAAATAATTACAATAAATATAAATTTTCACACTTAATGCTGATAATAAAATGATGAATTCAAAAGTTATAGGGCAAATCAATTTTTGATGCTGCATATCTTTGTCAAAGCCAATAAAGACAAATCAATCATAGTAATACAGATAATATGCTAAATGAACTAATAGACATACTAAGTTTTAATATCAGTGGAATGTTTAATCAAGATTCTTTAATCTTACATCTCCAGTCATTCTTCTTGATACAAACAATGTCTATCTGATTTGGTTCATAAGAATAATCAAATACCTTTTTCATAAAAAAATTGATGCCCATGTTTTACATTTCTTTTGTCTATAATTCATAAACGAATGTTATGATAAGTGAGTTTTTAGACTTCATTTTTTCTTATTTTATAGCAGGGCAATTTCATCTTTAGATTAATCCTAATTCATTAATTTATTCTTGGAAATTATTGATAATTTTATTCAGAGAAATTGCACATTTAAAATTTACGACTTGTAAGATGATGAAAAAATATTCTTCAACTGCACAGTATAAAAAATATGAATCCAAGTTTTTATTAGACAGATTAATCATTTATTTCTTAATAAATTTTTCAGTATACAGTATCTGGATTTCCAAAATGACTAAGTTCCTGTTTATAATTTTTCATATTTAACACTTTGCTTCATATTTACATAAATTTGCACTACTGAACACAAAAAAATCTAAGATCAGACATTTCATAACATTAATTAATGCTATTAACATTAAGACTTATAGATTGCAACTAAAAACCCATTAATTTATTTGATATTCTATCTGCAATTACTATCATTGATTTATAATTATTAGCTTTGATAAAGATGTGTAGAATCAAAAGCTGGTTTAACCTATAATTTTGTAATCATTCTTTCATCATATCATCATCTGAAAATTCAATTGGATAATAATTATTATATTCTATTTATGTAATTTAATATTAATTGTATATATATTTTTATTAATATTTTATGTAGATAGTTTTTCTGGATATAAATTTGTTTTTATTAGAAAATCTGACATATTATTAAGAATCGGACAATAACATTCCAAACCGTTACAATCCCAAATTTTAAGAAAACGAAACTAATTTAAGAGTCCTAATTCAGCATTCACTATTCCCACATAAGCTTTTACACCAGTTACTGAATATTCTAAAGTATAAACAAAAAAAACATGGAAGTAACATCAATATGTGAATCATCCATTAATGATTATAAGCTTCAATTTTAAATCTTCATTTTAAGTAATATTTACTGAGGCTATAATCTCGATAATATGCATATAAAATGCGATAGTAGGGACCTCTACAGGTGTTTTAACCACAAGCTTACGCTACGGAAGAAAAGAGGGAACCCTTCTTTACTTCAACCTACTTTCTATTTAAATAGGTGAAGCTGAAGAGGTCCCTACTATCGCATTTTATATGCATATTATCGAGGTTATAGCCTCAGTAAATATTACTTACATAATCAATGTGCGTTTAATAAATTTATAATTAAATCTTCATTTTATAGAAGTCAATTGCAAAACTTCTTCTTAGATCCATAGTCATCATAGCTATGGCATAACTATTAAGATATCACTTCCTATATAATTTCATAATTTTTTTTAATCTTGACCAATCTCTTCTTGTCTTTATACATAAAAAAACAAGAACTTCTCAATGTAATAGTAATACTATAATGATAGGCTGGGTTAAACTTGAATTTTTTTCAGTTACTACATTTTTCTTTTAGATAGTTGGCCCTTAACCAGCTAGTGCTTCAATATTCTTAACTAAAAAGTAAAAAAGGTAAAACATGGATGAAAAAACCCCCCAAGTTTCAACACTCATCATTTAAAAAAATCTAGTTAGTCGGATCTTCATTGTTTTCTATGATGGATTATTGGGAAAGTGTTTGCTTACCAGAGCAATCAATAATCTTTTTCATATAGTGTGAGATAGACTATATCTTATCTGGTAAACATGAAAAACTATGATTCTTAATGAATGCAATAAATTATTTAATTAGTCAAAGATTGAAAGTGTATACTGTAGAGGCAATTATAGTTATATATATATATCAAACTCTTCTTTTTTAAAGAAAGATTGAAAATGGGTAATTAAAAACCTTATGATTTTCAAAATAATAATTGATTTTATTGAATTAAGCAACAGGATTAGTGATAGTGTAATAGTAATAATAAGTATGAACTCAGTATCAGAGGGTTTACAACATCTCCCTCAATAATAAAGAGAGTTAAAGAAATAGTACCTGTAGAGATGACATCTCCTTCATTACCAATGAAGACTATCATAATAAAATTGTATTTTTTCGTATTAAAAGCATTGATAATCAACTGCTGAACTTAGATTAATTGGAATTTCCAATAATGAGTAACTAGATATTTATAAAGAATCTAAGGTGAAAGAGTTTATTTTTATTTAACTAGATATTCATTTACTGATCAATAATTGGATGACTAGCTAAATTGTATATGGCTAGACATATAGAAAAATATTAGGCTTGTTTAGAAATCTTTAGCTATCTAAAAAAAAATCCAAACTTTTCCTTAATTCAAATCAGGTATGCACTATGACATGTGATCCATTAGATTGTGAAAAAATCTCTTTTTTATGACTAATTCAATGGAGAATAATTCATTTGGCTAGCTATGATTACTCTGGAAGTTTATTATCCATCAATGAACTATTAAATACCTAATTATCAATCAATATATATGTCAATTTAATTGATTATAAGATAACTATTTGAAAAGACTTTACCTTTTTTTTTAAAAAAAAAACTTTCCTGAAAAAACCTTCAAGTCCCATTTAGATTTAAATTCAAAAATATGAGAGCAAGATATTACACACTACATCTACTTAATATTAAAAATGATTACAGGTACATAAGTGACAAATATATATCATATAAAATTGAGGTGAAAAAATACAGACTAATAATTTTCTTTTACTCATATAAAAATAAAGAACATTAGTGAATATTTCAAATGATTCTTAAAAGTTAATGACACTTTAACAGATGGGAAATTATTCCACCATAAATTTTTAAGCTGGATTATTACACAATGAAATCTCAGATATTTACATGTTAATAAAAAAAACATTGAAAGTATTAAAAAAAAAATCTCAGAAAGAAATAAAGCTATAATAAAAAAATATAGAGTTACATGGTAAACATTAATGTATAATAATTTAAAACAATCATTAAATTGTCCAGCACAAAAATCTCACCATAGAAAAACAGTAAAGAAGAAAGCATTATTTAACAATTTCCTAAATGATGTTTTTTCAATCTTGTTTTAATTTTAATTGTGAATATCTAGATATCCATTTCATGAGCAGTGCTGGATAGTTGGGTTGACATATGAGCAGGCCCTTAAACATGAAGACAATCCAGCAATTCTTACAAAAAAAAAAAAAGGGAAAGCAAATAATTCACAAAGAATTTCAAGCAAATATATTTTACAAATAAAACTAGTTAATCTGACTCACCCTAATCATTGCTGAGTCATTATTTTTATGTACTTAAAATTTCTTTATCTTCATTTAAAGTTGTAGGAAAATAGTATGGATTATGCATGCAAGAGTTACATCTTTTTTTCCTTTATCTTTACGATGGTATATGTTATGTTTTTCTACAATAAAGTTTGAATTTTTGATGAATTTTTAACTTCATTTAATTTTTTTTCCTCAGAAAAGACCATATTATATTTTTAAATAGAAAAAATAGATTCTGACATAGATTCAAGCATCGATGATTTTTTACTACCTTCTAGGCTATTGACCTCTGAAGATATTTTATCATCTAGTAGTTCCAAAATTTATTTTTGAAAGATAAACTAATTCCTTTAGCAGTGAAAAAAAAATGAAGAAAGGGACAAGTAGTCTGTAATAACAGAAATTAGCAATACACCAGATTCTTCATCCCAACAACTTCTGAAAATGCTACAGAATGTAATGGAAAAATGAGTGAAGGTCTATTTACAATGTTTGCAGACCTGAAATTTTTTATTATATGTGTGCAGTAAATTTTACATATTTTTATTGTGATAAAATTATTGGTAAAAGTAATAAATAAGCCAATAAAAAAATGCAGAATTGACAAAATGTGTAATGTCACAAAGTGTTAATTTTTGACAGTGAAATAACATACATATATACTTCTTTGTAAGGCAGATGTAGTTCAGCTGGGGATAATTGTGGCTCAAATTCAAGATATAAATCTGAGACAGCTTTATTTTGAGGACATACTGACCTGTAATAAGATTCATAATTTATTATCATGAATGCATTTCAATAATAATGAAAAAATGCCAGGAAACAAAAGTAAAGATTTCAACTGAATATATATATATGCTTGTGCAACATAAAATTTAAAACTGCACATCAGATGCATAAAGAAAAAAGTAGTAGTTAAATGAGAATCATTGAATTTACTGCTCATAATACAACACAACAATATGATCTCTCAAAACTAGTAAAATGATGGTTCGAATGATGAATCTGTGCAGAGATAACTGTAACGAGTATATGCATCATACAGAATTATATATAGGTAAAAATGTAACTTTTTATGCTAGCCACTATTTGGGCATTTAAGCAGTGCTTTGAGTCGTTTTACGACATTCAAAAAGTGTTGTGTTTTCTGCCTAGAAAAAGAGTATGAAAGTTTTTTCATTGTGTGGAGTAATAGTCGCACAATTAAAATTGAGATAGACAATGCACCTCTTCAAAGTCATTTAGTTTCTTCACTAATGTTGACTAATAAACCAGCTCCACCCAACAACTTTCTGTGTACATGTTTCAACTTTATGGTCAGAAAAGAATGATCCATACATAGTTCTATTTGGTAAGTTATATCTGCATTTTTATTTATTTTGTTGAATGATTACAGTAACATTTTATTATTTGCAAACAATCATTTTATAGCAATCACCTGATTTTACATTTTAGGTGGATTCTACCTAACAAAAGTGAAAAGTAAGAGATAATAAAGTGAGCATTATTATTATTAATATTCTATATTGAACTAAATTTTACTTCTTTTCTGTTTATTCACACCATTTATAGAATCTTTAGACTAACTTATTCATCTTTGTTAATTTCTCTTCTCCAATATACTCTGATTCCTTCAAAGAAAAATCTCTTATGGAATTTCATGGAAAAATGGAAGGTATCAATGACACTATTTTCTGATAGTCTGGACTAATGGATTGTCATGTTAGGTGCTACTTTATTGAAAATTTTTTAAGAAATGTAATGAACCTATTATTAAAAATAAAATGTAACTATTAAAATTAAGAAATTTTGAAGAAACATAAAAATAATAATTTAAAAAAATGTTAAAATCTTTATATATTTTTTGAATATATAATGACTATATTTTTTTCAGCTTTATTACATTCTTTAGTATTTTATTTTCCTGATAACATAAACTACATGATTTTTGTATAACTCTAACTGAAGCTATCTCAAAAATTATGTTTTATACCAATTCTTCAAAAATCCAATATGGCTACCATTCGAGGAAAACAGTAATAAAAACATGCACATATTTGTTATGAAAAAGGAAGGTTTATGCCAAATTATTTTGATGACAATAATAAATGTTTTCTGAAATTAAAAAATTAGTAACTCTAACTGAAGCTATCTCAAAAATTATGTTTTATACCAATTCTTCAAAAATCCAATATGGCTACCATTCGAGGAAAACAGTAATAAAAACATGCACATATTTGTTATAAAAAAGGAAGGTTTATGCCAAATTATTTTGATGACAATAATAAATGTTTTCTGAAACTAAAAAATTAGTAAAACATAGTATATAGAGAATAAAGAGTTATTATATATATTATAAAGAAAAATAACAATATAACTATTCATAAAGTAATGTAATTTAGCTGGTTTAAAAAGCATCAATTTAAATTAAATGAATAAAACAAACAAGGAAATCAAGTTCTTTAGCAGTTCAGCATTGTATATTGTGCCCTTTTTATTGGTACACCCCATCATAAAAACAAATTGGGAATAAACTTTAGTATGCATAATTTTAAATTTTATAAAATCAAAAAAATATTCACTTATTAAACTATAAAAAATAAGTTATTTTTGTTACCCTAGGATTTGAATTTGGACTTAATTAATTTGTTATAATATATATATATATATATGTACAAATTATTTATTCATATAAGGTATATATGCAACATTAAAAGAGAAATACTACACACTATGTTTGCATACATAAATGTCAAAGTGCATAAATGATTGTGAATAAATAATAATTATACTGTCAGTTTATCACAAAATATAATAATTCCAATTAATCAACTAAGCTGAAACTTTTTTAAATTTTATTTTCTTCAACCATTTATTTTCTTCAATTAATAATTAATTCAGAAATATTTTAGTTTTTAAATTCACAATCTCAATACTATAAATATAGGGTTGTGTCTGCAAAATGATTTCATAAAAAATTCATGGAATCTTACTGAATAAAAAGCAGTTCTATTTTTTTTTTATTATAAAAAAAATTTATTAATAACAAATTGTATACAAATATAAACATACTTAAAATAGAATAAATTTGTTCATAGGCAAAAGTATGATGAAACCACAGATAATAATATACGTTGTTTAAGTCAAATAAAGGGTGATCCAAATTTAAAGAGTTCAGATACTTATTTTCAAGAATGAAATCTGATGGAGAATGTTAATAAAAATAAAGGCTTAACCTATGAGAGAGCACAAATAAGATAGCTTGTAGATTACCAAGTTTTTGTCATGATACTCCTGGGTAAAAATTTGAGAAAATATAGGTATGAGTTTCTTTTGAGTTAAATTGTATTTCTTATTATCAAACATTATGGAGCAGTGTACAAGCTACATGATTCTTAGTGTATAAATAATTACAAATGTGTTATAAGGCTGAAAGTATTTTATATATTTTTAAAGTAATTGCTTGAAATTGACTGTACTCTTATGAAACATGAATAGGCATAGAAATGAGAATTAGAGGTAGGTTTTAAAAAAAAAATTGTAGCATTTTTTCTGGATAAATATTGCACAAAATACATGTGGTTTTAAGATTTAGCTTGAATCGATCATAAGAAATATTGGTTGGAATTGTATCCTGTAATAAATTAATAAGAAAGTTCAATCATGATTGAGGAGCATAAAGATCTTGGAACTTAGTTAGAGCTTTAGCAACTGACTGGTTTATCTGTAGGAATCTTGATAGATAAGCCATCTTATATAAATTTTTAAGTATGCCAATTGTTTGTTGTTAATCACAATAATACATATAAACACAAATGAGTACACATATGTTTTATAATATATTTACTAGTAATATATTGTACCTCTTATGGAAAAGTGATCCACGTGAAATTTTTGTCTAAAAATTATTAAAATAAAATTATCATAAATAATGTGAAGGTTTCAGTTTGAGAGATTGTTGTTTATAAAAATCTAGAGTTTTTAGTAGTTTAAATAAAATATAGCTCAATAAAAGAAAATAGTTAGTAAAAGTTACAATTAATTAATTGGAAAGGGGGGGGGATGACTAAAAGCTTAAAATATAAATCTTTTACATAAAATTAAAAATATCGCTTTCATTTAAATTATTAAAGGAAGAACAAAAAGAGAAAAGTAATCTTAATAATTAAATAACAAATTGATTTTAAAATATACATGTGCGTAAATAACAAGTGATAAGTGTGAGTGTGTTAAAAATATTAAAAAAGAAAAACCAATGAAAGCGTGTAATTGGAATGCCTTTCAAAGATTATTAAATATTGTATACACTCGTGATATAAAAACAGAATTTTCAATGGCTAATAAGTTAACAAACTCCACAAAACAATTTATTTGCAATGGCTACTAATTAAAAGATCTCAAACAACAGGATTAAAATCTTATCGAAGGAATGTATTCAAAAACAATGGAGGAATTCATGACAACAGGTCATCATATAAATAGTCTGGATTTTCATCAAGCAGTTCAGATTACAATCAGTTGAGTCCACAATAAGTTGAGTTCAATCTATCAGTGAGTTCAGTTCAGCGGAGTTTAATCTATCAGTTGAGATCACAATCAGATTAAATCAGTTCTTCAGTCGAGTTCAGTCAATCAGTTCTCAGTCAGTCTTCTCATGCAGTGTTGATCAGTTTTAGGACATACGATGAACTCCAAGCCTGCCCTAAATACCAGTAGTTTGCCTGATGGAAGTAATGCACACTTAATAATCTGAAGCCACCCGATGTCTAACTGTCTCTAATAAGAAGTAGCAAGGAACAGCAATCAACAGAAAACCTCCACAAAAAACCTCGAATCCAACCAGTTGGAAAGATTTTCACGTGAAGCAACAAACAGCAAGAAGTATCCACATTCTGAAATCCTAGATAATAAATAACATTTTCTTATTTCCATTTCTAATTAATGTAGCCATTGCAATCCTTAAAGCCTCCCAGAGTCAATTAATAAATGAACTCTATAGCTTGCATAAAGAACTATTGATGTGTGTTTTGAAATGTTGTGTATGTGAATGCTTTACGGTATTTTATATTGATTTCATGTGTTTATTAAATGCCTTGTATTATTTAATACTCTTTGTTATATTATATTGTATATTGTAATATAATATGTGTGTGCTTGAGGTGGTGATAAGTCATTGTTTCATTTAATTAAGATTCATATAAGTAGTTAAAATTAGAATAATAGATATTTAGTTAAAATAAATTTTGTCGGTCAATTCTTTACCACTAATTAAAGCAATAATGTGTTAGATTATTCTTTTGACTGAGCTAGTCATGGGATATTTCGAGCGCTGGATTATGGGCCTATTGTCCAAACACCTTAGTTATCATAACCTTAGTTATCATAACTAGCTCATGCCTGAGGTTTACCTCAAAACAAATAAAGTGGTTGGATAGTAGGGGTTTGGATTTAGCAGTCGAGGTGGGCCATGGTCTGGAAATGTGATCGTATTATGCATTGCATAGCTCGGTCTGATCGTGGGTATCGTTGATAGCTCTACTATCGAGAGCTATCGATGGTATTCTCCCCTTTGCTCGAAGGGCTGATCATTTCATGTAATATTTATAATAAAATAATGATAAGTAAGGTTTAAACCCAGTTAAACCTAGCAAATAGAGTACTCCAGATCTTCTTCCGAACACACCCGATACAATATAGATCCAAAAATTTTCACAATTGTTATTTATAAATAGCTATACTATATCTGATACTGTTGGTGAGGCATAGTTCCCAGTTCTAGGGTGAACCATTGAAGAAGGGACTGCATATTCCCTTATAGATTTTCTATCTACTTCCAGCTGTACTTGGAAACCTGCCTCGTGAGTGTGACCTTTCTAGCTGTAATGATAGGTTGTCTCAAGTTGACTTTGGTTCTGGCAGCTTCCAGTCTGAATGTTGACTTGCCTCACTCCGTACCAGTCTGAAAAACAAGCACTGCTGTTCAGGTTAGCAGAAATTCCCTTCAACTATATATGGAGAACCAGGCATTGATATTTCACAGTAGTTCTCGACCCTTCAATCAAAAAGACTATTTATTGCCAAATCACCAACTTAAAGGAAACATTTGGATTCAGTGAGCATCATTGCCTATTGGTCTGTTCTTGTCATTGTCTACGCATTATCTCTTTATATATACATTGGTTAGTGGCAATGAATGCTTAATCTGATCATGATAAGAAAGGAATCTGGACTAGTCCATTATTTGAAGGCAAGGTGAGTATGAGACCCTCATATGCTAAAATTAGCCCTGGAGAATGTAGTTATGTAGGTTAGTTGGAAGATGTCTTCACTTTGGTTCTTCTTCTGGCTAGGTGATGTTCTCAGCAGGTCCACTGTTGTCATTATTTGTTTTTTTTTGAAACTGCAGATTGATTACAGCTGATGATATATGATTTAATCTAATTTGATTTCTGTGGTGGATGTTGTCTATCAGCCATTTCAGCAATCACTGTTTCAAGTCCCTGGCATCCATTTGGTAGTTCTGTCATCCATTCGACATAACTTGGGTCTTATTTATACTTTAGTATTGTCATTTTTCTCATCAATGTTACTAGGCTTGGAAACTTATAGGTTGGTTCTTAGACTCCTATTAAATAGTAAGTAATTCAGCTAATGTTTTTCCAGTGAATGGGCTCATGTAGAATGATGTCTAACAGCATATGTAAATATAAACACAGTCGATTTACAATTGTTATTTCTAGGGAATTGTTGAAAAAGGGACTATATATTTTCTTACAGATTTGCTACCCACTTACAGATATACCTGGCAGCCTGCCATGACTGTAATGACCGCTTGCTCCAGGTCGGCCTTGGTTCCGGCAACTTCCAGTCCTGAATATGGACTTGTCTTGCCATATACCATTAGCTTAAATAGCTATAGTCTGGAAAATAAGCACTGCTGTTTAGGTTAGCAGAAGTTTCCTTCAACCATATATGGAGAACCAGTCTGCTGTTATTCAGGTTTAACAATTGTTCTCTGACACTACCTTAAAAAAACCAGACTATTTATAGCTAGATCCGCAACCTTAATAGAAACATTCAGATTTATCATTACCTATTAGCGTGTTCTTGCCATTAGCTATGCATTGTCTCTTTATATATGTATTGGTTAGTGGCAATGAATGCTCAATCAGACTGTGATAAGAAGGAAACTGGACTACTCCGTTATTTGAAGACAAGGTGAGATATGAACTAACAAAAGATTTGATCTTATATTGGTCCGATAGATCAACATGCTCATCTTGATTGGGGGTGAAAATAACTTAAAATCTAATGAAAAGTAACATTATATCTTTTTTTGTTTTGATAAAAAAAGATGTACATCTATATATAAAAATTTATATAAATGTGTATATTATTTTTAAAATAAAGCAGGAGTTCTAAATATATTATATAAAATAAATATATAAAAAATATTTGGGATTATTAATTTGAAAACAAAAAATAAATAAATAATGAATATAAGCTGAGATTAAAAAAAAAAAAATCCAATCATGTAATAAAAGAATTATATTTTGGATAGATATTTAAATATATTCCAGAAAAAGATCAAATTTGAAATAGATGCCTTCCAAGCAGCTGGCCCGAATTCGCTTCCCGGTTAACGCTTTGACATATAAAAAAAATCAAAAAAGTTTGGTAGACCATTATTGAAAATATAGATAGAAATCTGGAAAACCTTTTGCCTAATAGATTTTTTAAGGACTGAAGATATTGATATCATTATTATGTGATAAAGGCCAATTCAAAAATTTATGGCAGCAATTTTGATGTAAAACGTACATTGGACATAGTAATCATCGCGTAAGTGATAGTCACTAAATTGGTTTGTATTGCCTCTCACTCTTATCTGTTTAAACTATATCATTACTATTATTTGTTTTAGATAGAATAGTATGATTTATTTCCCTGTCTATATTTTAAAAACACTACGTAAATATCTTTCGGTCGTTAACCTTTAGTTCTTAAAGTATATCAGAAATAGATTCTACATATTTTTTAAAAGAAGTAATCTAACACAAATTGATAAAGATAATTTCTTTTGAGATAAGGAAAACTGTCAATATTAGTTCGAGTTATAAATTACTACAAAAATTATTTTCAAAAACATATTTATAATTTGATTGATTTTTAAAATTTAGTTTCATGGTTAACATTAAAATACTAATTTAAAAAACCAACAAATAAATAAATTAATAAAACTAAATGATGTTACGATAATTTACCGGAAACTCAAGAAGAAGCTTGAATAAATTTCAAAACACATGCTTATGTTTTGCCGACCCACGTGTTAAAACATGGAGTCACCTAAAGAATCTGACATTAGTGCAACATCTACTTTTTATAAAAACCACCGTTTATCTGTAGTGGAACGTTATTATACGCCTAGATATAGAATAGGTATTCACAATTCATTATTTTATTATACTTTTATTTCTTCAGTTTATCGTAAATTGTTATTATTAATTTTTTAAAATTGTGCAGAAATAACGTTCACTATGTAAAATTGCTGTGTGATAATTCAGCGATGTCTTTATTTGTTGATCGATTCATTTATATATTGTTGCCACAATTAGACGCTAGTCAGATTTTAAAAATATCCTTTTTTATTTTGTTTCAATAAAACCAACCACATTTTAATCAGATTTAAAAACAGAAAATATGCATCGCATTTCATGCACAGTTTTTTTTATTATTATTTACAAACTTATTAAGAATGATAGAAGTTTTATCAATTGGGATAAGGAATGATAATGGTGAAATGTTGATTAGATATGCGTGGTTTAAAAATAGGATTCCCAGATAGAAAAGCCCACATGATGGGAATATATTTCTCTTGGTTTAGAAATAGTGGAGAATTGAGCTTCTGAAGAACTGAGGCTTAAAACAAATGCGTTACTAGTAATTGAAAGGGAATATTGAACGATTAATTTTCAGATTTGTTGGATAAGAAACTAGTAAAAATATTGAATTGGTCTCCTGATAAAATAAATTCAAATTGAAGATGGTAAATGTCAAATTTTAAAAATGTTCCTATAGATTATGACAAAAAGAACTAAAATCTTAGCAATAAGATGTTTTTTTTTTTTTTTTAAGAAAGTAAAAAGAACTATATATGTAGAAGGTTTATCTACAAATTAAAATGTGAAATAGGGAGAGAGGAATTATGAAATGAATATTGGGAATAAAAGAACTATAAAGAAAAGTAGGTTTATTTTAATATTCACTAAAATAACTTGACTGGGAAAAACAGTCACAGAACTGAACCAATAAATTTATAAATATAAGACAATGAGTGCATTGAAAAGATGGACAATTTATATAATAACTAATAAACTTATGTTAAAAAAAAAAGTTAGTAGATAAGGATAAAATAGGTTTATTAAACAAATTCGTTTCTCAATAATATAAATTGTAACTTTTATGAAAAACAAAGAAATGATGAGACCTCAGTTGAATTATTAAAGGCTTTACTGATAAAAAGTTTTGAGAGAATCAATTGTTTATGGCAATGTTATCTATGACTTAGATGAATAACCAATAGATTTTTCAATAAAATACAACAGCTTGTAGAGATTCAGAACAATTAGTTTAATATTACATGCAGATAAGATTTTGTTACTAATTAAGTGTATTTTCAATAGATTAAATTATTATTTTTTGATTAACTGTTTGATTTTTAAATGTAAAGAACGGAATATAGTTATAATGTTGAGAACTATTGCTAAGAAATATATAAGGCAAAGAAGAAATATTAATATTTATTTTACAACTTAAAAATGCTTGTTATAAAGTTAATTGGATTATTTTATTGAATATTTTAAAAAGAAGGATATAGATTGGAAAGAGATACATTTGTTAGGAAATTTGAATTTATGAATTAAATATAGGAAGAGATGTAGAAATAGGAGTGGGTTTTTTTTTGTGTGTTTTGTGAGACATATATTTAGAAGTTGTTAAATGAATGCTAGCAAAGATAAATTTCAAAAAATGTTATATAGGATTGATAGAAATTGTAAAAGCTTTGAGATAAAAATAGACCTAAATAAAACTAAAGCAATGAAAATTAGTGATGAGATGAAAACATTAAAAGTAAGCTTTGGACATAAAGCTATAGAATAGATTAATGCTATTAAATATTTACATAATTGAATAATTGTTGATGGAATTAAGGATAAATTAGATCTATATGTTTTTAATAAGGATAAGAAAATATTTTTCCATTTATTGAAATTAGTTGTAAGGAAATGGTTTGTTAAATATTTTGGACAGTTACGACAAGAAAGTTAATAAAATTGGAGGCTTTTGAAATCTGAATTTGGAGGAAAAAGATGTAAGTTGGAATGATAAAAATAGCAATATAGAAGTGAAAAAAGTTTTTAGAGAAAAATTATGAGGAAGAGAAATTGTACATATTTGCGGCAAGAGAATTATGAAAGAAATGTTGTGAAGGAATTGTGAACAAATGAAAGAAGTAAGAAAAGGAAGTTGATGATTTAAGAAGGGAGTATTGTTTTATTTTAAAAATAAAAGAAGATAGTCTAATTTTATTTGTGAGCCTTTCTTTTAACATATCTAATGAGATGAACTTATATTATTATTTTTTTTTAACTGTTTAGTGGTTTCCACCATTATAAAACAATTTTGTTTAATCGGATTTATTTCATGTAAATCTATTTTTTTTTAATGAAATTTTTTTCCATTAGTTTTACTCATCTTTATGAATTCTTTTGACTTCTTTAATTTTAGACATTATCAAATCTATTAGGGTAGGAAGAAGATTTTTACCATCTAATTCTCAAGTTGGAAAAGTTAATCGACACTTGCATTTAGATATATTCTATTCTATTATGTCTTAAATCTAAAATATAAATAGTCATAAGAATACACTCATTGATTTAATAAAGTGTAAGTGCACATAGCTAATTGTCTATCATATGTAAATCACATCACATCATCCAGTGCTTAAAATTAACCATTAGAATGTCAGCGTATCCAGCAATACTCAAATAATAGATAGAAATTTTCTTATTATCAGAGTCTAAGATCTTAAATAGACTAAGTGGCACCATTTTGATTTAAATAGATTGAGATTAAAACTGCCTGGAAGTTTTAAATAAAATTCATTAAACTGGCTAGGTTAAACTGTTCGAAAGTAGATTAATAAATAATCATTTTTACAATCATTCAAACAAATTATAGCTCAATGCTTTAAATATAAGAAACTATAAGTGCACATATCAGTTATCATAAGTAAATCACACTGCCTCAGCCAATGAATTAAAATTAGGCCAATAGAATACCACTTACCTGTTGTCAAGGGAACACATAAATGGCAATCCACTTATCAGAGTCTAAGATCTTAAGCAGATCATGATTGATAACAATTGATTTAAACAGATTAGTAGGCAGCTTTAATCTCAATTTATTTAAGTCAATTGCTATCATTCATCGTCTATTTAATAGCTTAGATTCTAATAATAAATGAATTTCCATTTGTTATCTGAATATTGCCTTGTCAACAAATTGCTGATATTCTATTGCTTAATTTAAGCATTGGCTGTGGCAACGTGATTTACATTTAATAACATATTAGCTATGTATACTTATGGTTTATTATGTTTAAAGCATTGAGTAGTAGTTTTTGTTTGAAAAGCTGTAAAAATGATTAATCTATCATCAAACAGTTTATCTTAGCCTATTTAATAAAGTTTATTTAAAACTTCTAGACAGTTTTAATCTTAATCTGTTTAAATTAGATGTTATCACTCATGATCTGTTTAAAATCTTAGACCTTGATAAGGAAGGGAATTTTTATTTATCATTTGAATGTTGCCTTGGCAATAGATTGCTGATATTCTGTTATTTGATTTTAAACATTGGCTGAGATGATGTGACTCATTGATTTATATGCAAGTCTATTCTACAATTTATTTTCGTGTGATAAATTATTAAGAATATAATTCATAATTAACAAATTTGATTAGTTTGCATGATATTTTTTAATTTATGAAAGCACATAAGTATTCCTTATTTTCTCTTTGTCATAGATTTCTTATTTTATTTTTAAATTAATATTTAGAACATACATTCACCTCCATTATTAATAGTTTTAGAATGATTAGAATTAATAGTATTTCTAAGTTTTCCATTTTTGTGTGGTATTGCTAACTAGTAAAAATGCAATAATTTTAAAATAGAATGCAAAGACAGATGGTTACTGATTGTTTAAATACAAAAATCCAGATTGTTTTAGAGACATTATTATAGTAAGGAAACCAAGTCATACATCATGTGACTTTAAAAAAAAAATTGTTTAGAGCTATTAGCATGCTCATTATATTAGAGACATTATTTTACATATTGTATTTATTCACTGATAGAACTTGTAGATTTGATATGAAAATAAATTTAAATAAAATTAAATCATTGAAAATAGCTGATAAAATAAACATTTTAAAAATAGGCATAAGACAGGAATTGTAGAGTAAGTTAATGCTTTTAAATATTTGGGTAGTTGGAGAAATCATGATAGAATTAAGAATCAACAAATTAGAATGTGAAATATTGAGAAATTTATAGGTAGAGGAAGAAAAGTTAATATTTATTTCATAAATCCCACAAATATATTTGATAGAGATAATTGGATTAGTCATTTTATTAAGTAATGTATTGTTTAAATAGTTTTTTTTTTTTTTACAGATGTAGAAATTACATCGTTTACAATTACCATAGCCAAATCATAAAAGAATACATATTTTTCATAAAAAAATAAATTATTATTCAATCTTTATAATTTTTAATTTATAATGAATAAATGTTTATACTATTATTCATTATCATTATTTATACTTTCCTATAGTGTAGACTATTCATAATTTTCTAATTTAACCAGATTCAAAATGGTAGAGCAACATAATTTCCTATTTTTCAAAAATTTTATTATATTTATATCAAGGAATATAAAATACATATTATAATTATTTAATATTTAAAGTAAAAAAAATATAATTACTATTAAAAAACACTATCATTTTGGATTTTTAAATATTTATATTCATCTTTAAGTTTTTTTTAAAATTTGACACTATATTTTTCATATTAGGTTAAATATTGCTTAAAAATTATAGCTACTGTTTGTTTTATATTAAACAGTCAGGCAGTTCCCAAACTGTACTGAGTTCAATCAAATGTCATACAATAGAACTTTATTATATTGCTCGTTATCTTTGTTTTCCCACATATTTTGACCAAATTTAATGTTATTTTTTTGCCCTCCTATCTCAATTCTTGAACTGTCATTTTATTCCAATTGTTGATAAATAAATCACAGCCCTATCAACATTTCCCCACTTGAATTGATTTTTTTTTTTTAAATAATATAGGTTAAACAACTATAAACAAAATGATTATAAATTATTCCTTGCTCTCTATTCTTTTTTTCAGACTGAGTGAATTTTGGCAACATTATTGTTGAAAGTTGTGCTTTATCATGGATAGTTATAAGCATATGGTTTTTGAATTCTAATTGTTGCTAGTAGTTCTTTACCTTTTCATATGCTTGATAGTTTTGTTATTTTGGCTTATTACATTTATTTCAGTTTAGCACTGTATTTATTTTAATTATTCTTAGATTATATCTCAGCTTAAAAGCATTGACAAATCTATATAAAATAATAGAATAAGATAGAAAATAATTTTGGATATAATATAAAATTGTTGCAAGCATTGTGCAAGAGTCTTATGGATGTTAAGGGAAGAAGATGATAAATTGAAATTCATGAATTGCTGCTAAAAGTAAAAGCTTTTTTTTTTATATGCAGAATATGAGTAACAGTGATTGTGAAAGTATTTTTGGCCTTGAAAGATTATACTCGAAATGGAGGCCTAAAATTTATACCGAACAAATGGCAATCAAATATTTTTTTAACAAATAGTAATTTAAATAAATGTAATGTGTTATATATTTCAGTGAATCATCATCATCAATCATTATCAATCCACTGTACGATGAAGATCTCAATCCATCTTCTCCGATCTTTAGCTTCTCTTCTCCACATCACCCCTGCACATTTTTTTATTTCATCCATCCATCTCACATGTGGTCTCTTTTTGGGTCTTTTACAATTTCTTGGAATCCAGTTTAAGATTTCAATTGTCCATCTATTATCATCTCTTCTAGCAATATGTCCAGCACAATTCCAGTCTTTTAATTTTTTCAATGAGTTCAGTAACACCTGTTTCTTCTCTTAACCATATATTGCCTTTCAATCTCTTGTTACTCCCAGCATTCATTTCTCCATACTTCTTTGAGTGGTCAGAAGTCTCTGTATTGCTTTTTTATTAAGTGTCCAAGTCTCAGATCCATAAGTAAGAACTGGTAAAACACATTTATTAAAAACCTTTTCCAACACATAGGCATATTTCCTTTTAGTATCAAGTTATTTCTATCAAAAGCACTCCAGCCAAGTTTAATTCTATGATTAATTTCATCCATTATGTTTCCATCTGTATTAATAATCTGACCAAAAATATTTGTAACTGTTAACTTCTTGTAACTCATCACAATCAATCTTTATTTTCATATTTTGAGAAAATCCATTAAACATTACTTTAGTCTTTTTAACATTTATCTTTAGTCATACTTTCCTACTTTCATCTGATAACTCCTGCAACATTTCCTGCAGCTCTAAAGCATTATTGGCAAAAACAACTACATCATCTGCAAAATTTAAATGACTTAAATAATCTCCATTTACTTTCACTCCTTTAGCTTCTCATTTTAATCCACAAACTACTACTTGCAGCACTGCTGTAAAAGGTTTTGGACATATGGAGTCACCTTGTCTTACAGCCTTCTCAATGTTGACTTTCTCAGTATCATTATGTAATCTAATTATTGCTGTTGCAATTTTACAAATATTCTTTAAAATATGACAATGTCCAGGATCTATACCCTGATGATCCAATGCTTTAATCACTGAAGAAATGTTTATAGAACCAAGTGCCTTTTCATAATCTACAAATCCAAAGCATAATGGCAACTCGTATTCATTTGTCCTTTCTATAACTTCTCTCAATACCTGGATATAATCTACTGTACTAAAACCACTTTTAAATCCAGCTTATTGTCTTGGTTGGTGGAAATCCAATGTTCTCTGTAGACAAATTGTAATTATCTTGGTAAAAATTTTGTATAAAACTGATAAAAGGCTGATAGGTCGGTAATTTCTAATATCTTCTTTATCACCTTTTTTAAATATTAATACTGCATTCTTCCAATCATCTGGTACATCTTTATCATTTAGACATTTGGTATATAACTTTGCTAAAAAATTTTCTATTTCTTCACCTGCTTCTTTTAATATATCAATTATAATTCCATCATTACCTGGAACCTTTTCTTTCTTCATACATTTAATTGCATGTTTCACTTTATTTAAAATTCTGGGCAATTTGGAAGATGTAATAGATATAGGAGGTACTTGTTCTTTATTACTATATAATTCTTGATAAAAGTCTTCTACCCATTTCATGATGCCATCTCTTTTTTTTTTTCTTATTGCAGATATAAATTTCTTACTAATACCAAAATGTTGTTTTACACTCTTGAGACTTTTATTCTTTTCTACAGCTTTCCTTGCTAGTTCACAGTTATACTTTTTTATATCATTTTCAATTCTTTTCGGCACCATTTTATAAAATTCGAGATATTCAATCCTTTTTAATGCATCATTTTTGTATATCTTCATATTTCTTCTTTTCTTCATAAATTCCCTAGTCTCAGTAGAAATTTTATTGGTCAGTTGTTGCTTTTTTCTACCAGCTATCTTTGTTGCAGTTTTTAAAAGTGTATCAGTTATTTTCATATTAATTTCAGTCAAATCTAAGTTCTAATTTAGATTCATTAGAATGTTTCTGAAGATTAGGAATATCAACTGTAAATATTGTTTTTCTTAATAATTTTTGTCTCTCTAGTTTTGCATTAGCATGTATCTTACATCTTACTAATCGATGATCACTTCCTGTGTTAAACTTATTAAAAACATTACAATCTTGAAATATGTATTTTCTGTTAGTCAAAATATAATCCAACTCTGCTGTACCTTCATTTGGATGCTTCCATATCCATTTCCTTTTAACATTTTTTTCAAAAAAAGAATTCATAATGTAAAGTTTTTCTTTTTCTGCAAACTCCGCAAGTCTGTGTCCTCTCTCATTTCTATTACCATAACCAAAATTACCTACAGCACTTTCATCTTTCATTTGTTTACCAATTCTAGCATTAAAGTCTCCCATAACAATTTTAAAATGTTGTTTACTCTGATCAACCTTTTGTACATCCACATAAAAATCTTCTACTACTTCATCACTATGAATTATCTGCATTTGGTATTTGCTATTAAGTTGTATAACTAATCTTGCCACTCTATCCGATACACCATCAATCTCCAAAATATTGTTCTTCCACTTTTTATTTCTAATGAATCCTACTCCACTTGTATTCCCAATATTTGTGCCTTTATAATAGAGTAAATGTCCACTTTTTAAATCAATTGTGTTTTCAAACTTTTCTTTTAACTTCACAAAGCCCAATAATGTCCCATTTAATATAAGACAGTTCTTCTTCTAATTCTTGCAATCTTCCTTCACTTGAAAGTGATCTGCAGTTGTAAGTACCTAAATAATAAGTTGTCATCAAATGGCAGCTTGGGTCCGCAATCGGGATTCTTAGCACCATCCACCTTTGGCCACCAACCGCTGCCTTGGTTGGTGACTTTACAGCCTCCTAGGAATAAGGGCCATGATTTATTTTTGTCTGTCATAATTGTATATATCTATTGGAAAAATATTTATCATTTGCACAAATATTCATTCTCCCTTATCAGGCAACTGAGAAGAAAGACCATGGTGTTGGTAGTTTTTGATCTTAAACTCAGAGGTAAAAATCCAATAAACTCACCATGCTGGCTAATGTGTGTTGGTGAGTAGCTCATCCATGTTTGTATACTATATGAATAATCACATAGTAATAATAGCTGCAACGACAAGAATGTTTGTCCTGCTTGGTTCCCTTAAGGCCTCCAAGAGGAATCAAAGGGTCTCCTTTCAGTTAATAGCAAACTCCTTTCTGCAGCTTATTTCAGTGAATAATAATAATTGAATTAATTCTTATCTATAAGTTTTTTATTTTAAAAACGAGTTTATTTTTTAATCATTTCCTATTACTATAGTTTTCTATATATACTGAATGTATTCTTTATTTTTTTAAAAAAATAATAAATTGATATTTCAGTACAAAATAAATTGTATTGCTCATCATTCCTATTCTGTTTTGAGTTCATCGTTGCCACTCAACTATTACAAGTTTAAAGAGTTGAATAGCCTAAACAAATAAAATGCTGATAGTTGAACTTATAATTTGAAAAGTCATTTGATTTTAATTATGTATGAATATTTTTTTTTATACAATATATGGTAACATGTTACAAGTTATATATATATTTATCACTATTAACATCATCCTGAGCAGTTTAGTACAATGATAGATTGTTGGACTTAATTAAGTTAAAAAAATCCCTGAATCAGAGCTCAGCATTTGAATAAATAGAGAGAGCAGTATGCCAAGTAAGATATAAAATAAACACAAATATGAACAAAATTAGAAAATTCAAAAAATTATATATATATTGTAATGGTATTGGAGAATAGGGGGGGGGGATAAACCTGGATAAATTATGAAGACATCATCATCCCCAAATAAACAAAATATAAAAATAAAAATAAAAGGAGTGAGCAAATAATAAGGAATATGAGGAGCATGAGAGAGCAACACAGAGGTAACTATAAGTTCACCAGCATTATACAAAAGCAATAATCGTTCAGCATCATGAATAATCATCAGTAAAAATAAATCAACAGTCAATCTTGTGACTATTTGAAAGTGGTCCATTATAGACCAGGCTAATTATTTAGCTTGGGGCAGATTATATAAACAATAATTTGATTGCACATATTTAAAAGTGGTAATCCATAAAAATATAACAACCAAAAAAAAAAAAAAAAACACTGCCTAGATACTAAAACATGCTGATCATCATCAGTGCTCTGGCTACTTAATACCATTAATGTACTGAAGCAGTCAGATCTGAGTTCGATCCTAGCTTCATGACATCTAGCCATAAGCCCACTTCAAACCCTAGTACTAACCGTAAATTTCCGATGCAATGGGGCTTTATACGTTCAATCCATGCTAATGTCCATAAAGAAAAACTTATTTTATAAATGTGTATTAAAATTAATTCGTTTCAAGGTTTAAATTAATTAATGGTATTAATAAATTCATGATAAAATTATTCATGAATTTATATATATTACATCTGCATGGATTGTGCGTATATATTTGTAAATATTTAAATATATATAATTGTTCGAAAGTTTCATTGTGTCGGGAATGCTTGATTTTATTTTTAAATAATTTGTTAAAGTTTTATTGATTAAAAGCTACATTCTTTCGATAAGCTTTCAGGTTTTCCCTTTCCAAAAACAATAGGTAAAGTTTTATTAATTAGAAAAAAAGATAAGTATTTTAAAATGTAAGGATTTCCTAATTAAAATCATTTTCTGATTTTAAGAATTCATTTTCTAATTAGAAAATGAATTCAAGTTAATGAGTTTGAAAGCCTTATCGAAGGAATGTATCTAAAAACAACTAGTAGATTTTGTAACATTGATAATGAAAAAGTGCTAGCCCGAAGGCATCAAATACAGTATATATAGCTCTGAAAAGTTTGGAGAAAAGAAGCCATCTTTGTTATAGAGAAGTGCAGTAAACTCTATGCGTTTTAAATCATGAATTCAAATAGTGTTCCTATCATGGTAATGGGCTAAACGTCAGGAATCTGGCTATTGTTCCTGAAGTCCCCTAAAAATCTTCAATGAAGCTGCTGAATCTTTTCCGGACCAATCATGCTGCTAAAGTCGTGAAAATTCATTAAAATACTGTTCAAGTAATCGACCAAATGCAAGCCTATGTTTTCCTCACCCGGACCTGTAAACTAAGGGAACCAGCCCCGGAAGAAATGGGTAATATATTTCCATAATGAACCTTAAACTTTCTGGCCAGTTTCCGAACTTTATTTTACACTCCCTTTAAGAGCTCTTTTCATTCTTTAATGTAATAATCTCTGTGTAACACCTTTTATTTATGCTATTTTAAATTAGTAATTCTCTCAATCTCTAGTCTTTAAATTTAACTTTTCTTCCTTACTATGGCGGTTCATTTGCTATACTATATATATATTTTGTGTGATTTATTAATGTCGTTTATTTTTAATTATATGCCAATAATCTTTCGACTCGATAAACTCCTTTGTTCTATTTGCCTTACGCAGAAAATATATTAAATCTGATAATAATTCTCGTCCATTAGAACTAGATTTATACAATTCTATCAATCATCGAGTCGAAAGAAATTATTAAATGTTTGTTATTTTTATAATTGGCTAATAATAAATTATTAGCTCCGTTTCTCACCTATGTCCCCAGCTCCTATCTAATTTACAAATGTTTATATATCCACATAATGTTAAAATGTTTTTTCTCGTGTTCACCAATATTTATTTATTCACGTATAATCTAAAATGTTTTTTTTGCAAAAAGGGTCGATAAAGGAATCAACTAAATATATTCTAATTCAAATTGTTTTCACTGTCTATTAATATTCAGGAAGGGCACGATATTTGGGGCATGATGAATATAATTTTATAATGTGTTAAAATAGTTTTAGTTAAAAGCTCGTTTGACTTTAATTAATTTGATCATGTCATCATGTAGAGCACTCTATAATTGGGTTTTATTTTTCAAACGGTGACTATCAAGTCATCATCTTCAATGTTGCTGACGTAGGGCAATCTTCCGCTCTGTTAGGCTTGTCAGTGATAATATTTCTGTTATTTTAAATTATCGAGGAAGAAAGCACTTCCTCCTCCGCTCATGTTATATTTGGAACACCAAAGGCTCGTAGTTACGACTTGGCCTGGCTTTCCCGTGTTCCCATCTACTTAAAGGGCATAAGACTTGTCAAATACAAGCCACCATACTACTTTTAAATCACCTCTCCTTAAAGGGCAGTAAGACTTGCGAAATGCAAGCCGCCATAGGACCTAGATCATCGACCAGCCATTGTCTTTCAATTTCATTTTATAGCTCATAATTCGTCAGCACCGTTGCCTCTCTGTTCTGGTAAAGCCCGCTCTGATGCTCGTAATTCGTGATGAAGTGATTTTAATTAAAGTCAAACAAATTCTCAGTTATCTCAAAGTAAATATTTTCCAATAAAGATTAAAATTATGCCCTAAAATACGCATCTTGCTCTTCATGAATGGATTTGCGAATGTGAAAATAAATCTCACATTCTGTCGTAATAAAAATCAAGTAATAATTTCCTTTATAACCGATTACCTTTATCTGCCTTTATTTTCTTGTTGGGGGCATAGACAAATAGACTTTCAAATATTGCGTAATACTCATTGGCATATAATAAGGACCGCCACTCTTATTATAATTATAAACTTCGTTTAAGGACTAGAATTAATTAATATAATCATTATTTAAAATTCAAACAAAACAAACTATTATTATTAAATATTTTCTAAACACACTTGGTTTCTTAGTTCTTAATTCTCTTATTCAATAATTATTTAATGTTAAGGCTCGCTGTCTGTGTTGGAAACCCAAACATATACATACGATTCGATTTAAAATTATCTTTAGTTAATTTATTCTCCGATATTAGTATCAGTTCAGGGGTCTCTAATCCTCACCAACCATTGAGCTAGTTTCTTGGCGCATAGCACTGTGCCATCGATTTCTACTAATCTGAGCTGGTGAGTTGGGTTTGAATTCAGCGTGGGTTCAGCTGAGTTTGGATCCGACTTGCAGTTGAGGTGGTGGTTTTTTGACTGGTACAGTACTGGCCAATTATAAACTTGATTTTTAAATAAATTAAAATTAAATGTAGTGCATGGACTTGAAAGAATATCCCCTTTTGTACCAAACAAATCATCATCATTGGATGTCCATAACGCTAAACATAAAACCTTTATATAACAGTTATGCATAGATCCAGCTCTAACTGTTATTGTGAGCAAGAGATATAATACAAACGTATAATATTTAAATAGTTTAAACAGGCTTTAGCCTGTACTCAATGCGCTTTAAAATTCGCAATAATCAAGCATATTTTGCCAATAGAGGGGACCTTCCAAACCACAGCACAAGATAACGACTTTTATAAAGATAAGAGCGGCCGTCTTATCTTTAACCTAAATATCCACTTATATAGGCGAATCTGAAGCATGCTTAATTATTGCGAATTTTAAAGTGCATTGAGTAAAGGCTAAAATCTTTTTAAACTATTTACATATGCTCTCTGTGCGTTCAATAAATTAATTACTACTCTTCAAACATAATATTCTAAAACTATGTTAGGATTGAGTAAATTCATTGGAACAAGTTTAACAATGAAATAATAATTTATTAAGTTCTGCTGAATATGCTATAAATATAAATTCGACCTTCTGATTTTGATTAATACAAAAAGAAATAAGCTATAATATTGTGATTTACCAATATGTCAATAGGTTTACATAAAATGTATATATCAGCACACACATACCTGTATAAAAAATTACATATCAGAATTGTGATAAACTAATAATAAAATTCAACAATACATTATAATTCATAAAGTATGATTGATTTTAACACATGTCTACATGACCCTTATCTACATAAGCACAGACATGTTGTACAAACTAAAATTACATATCAGAATTGTGATAAACTGATGTTCATTTTTATAACACATAATTAATGAATGATTTAACATATATGTGTGTGTGCATGGAAATGTGTACATACACTAGCGTTTATAAAAAAATAAACATAATAAACCATATATTTTTTCAATACACAATTTTATGTTGAAACTATATAAAAATCAATTCTTTTTTAATACATAGGTGCACATATATGTGTGTATGTACAAAACATAGGTAATTTGAATTAAAGTTGTTAATCAACTTTTTTTATGGTAAGTAAAAGCTTTTCTTTAAAAAAACCCAAACTATTATTGTTTGGAAAGTTTCATTTAAAATTTAGGTCCTTGTGGCCTCATTTTTAATATTTAAAAACGATGCTCAGAGTTTTCCTCTTTTTTATGAATAATATCAGGAACAAATTATCTAGACACAAATGTCATTATTTTTCTTTCATTTGTTTTTTAGTTGACAGGAGTCATTTACTTATAAAATTTGTTAATTAGAAATTTTAACTTATTTTCAAGAAATTATTTAAAATAATATCGTTCTCAATATATAACACACTACACACCAGATGTACTTTATATATATATATATGACTATCTTTATCTGTGCCCCTGATATGAATAAAACAGTATATGTATAAACTACTTGAGTAAGTTGATGGACTCTGGATAAACTGGTCCCTTCTAAAACTGTAGACTGGCTTATTGTCATCTTTGGGAAAGATATAATCCAATAATGGTTGACATTCGCCCATGTCCATTTAGTCTAGAATTTCATAGACTTCAGGGATACCATCTAGTACGTAATATAGGCTATGGAGAACAGAAAATCAGGCCCTTTACTGCCATGTGAATCCATACTCTGCCAGTGTGACACTAGCAGTAGCTGCTCTGTCTTGCCTTCAGTTATATGTTCATAGTAATTCTCCTGCTGTAAAACTCAATCTTTTTTACAATCTTATAGTCAGGGTGGAATAAAAAAACACTAATTATAAGGTTTTCTTAAAAAGTTAACCTTTTAATTCACCTTAATTCTTTCAAAAATAACTGTAGGATTTTTTCAAAATATGTTATACAAGCATTAATTAAAAAAATTTCTTTAATCAAAACCAGTATATCTATTGCAATATAAAAACATGCTTATTTTAGTTTCAAAATCAGAATTAATAAAATATTAATTAGTCCTTTTTAAATGTTTAATTTATAATAAATTTTTTTAAATTTAAAATTATTTAATTTTTAATTGTTATTCCAGTGTAATATGTTATACAAGCATTAATTAAAAAAATTTCTTTAATCAAAACCAGTATATCTATTGCAATATAAAAACATGCTTATTTTAGTTTCAAAATCAGAATTAATAAAATATTAATTAGTCCTTTTTAAATGTTTAATTTATAATAAATTTTTTTAAATTTAAAATTATTTAATTTTTAATTGTTATTCCAGTGTAATATAGAAAATATTTACAAAAAATTTTTGTTGTGTTTATTTCTACTTTTCCTTTCAACTTAAATTTATACATTCATACATGTGCTGCCCAAACATTCTTAACTTATGTTCAAATTTTTTAATTTTTTTTAGTGCTCCAATTAATTCATTCTTCTATAAATTTAATATTTCTTTTGTTTAATGTTTTATAATCTTATTTTTACCTATATCTAAATTCCTTTTTATATTCATTATGTAACTATATAAATCATGCATATTCTTTTTTTAAATTAAATTCTTTTTCTTTCTATAACATCTAATAATTCAAATTTTTTTTTCTCCATTATATTCCTATTTTTTTATATATATTTTTATATATTTTCCTTTTTCCATTAGACTACTATGTTTTCCAATAATTTGTTATTTACTTTCATGCTATAATTATTCAACTTAATAAAGTTTTATTTAAATAATTTTTTCACTTCATCTTTTATATTTATATTCTGCATACGTTCATTCTCTTTTTATTTGGTAATTGTAAAGTTTCTATTATATTTAATTATATATGCTTCTTACTAAAACCACAATTATCATTTTTATATTTCATAATGGCAATGATTATAAATACATCAATCAAAACAATTCATATTTTTACAAAATCATGACATCTACTTTGGTTTTATCATTTATATTCTATTTGCACTTCACTTTATCTTTGCTACATTTAGTATTATTCCCATCACATTTTTTGCTGTCTTATAAAAATACTATAATCATTATTATAAGCTTTTTTTTTGTTAAATGAAAATTTTAATTGCCCTTATTTTATTCTCTGCTTATTTATATATAATCCATTATATAATTCAAGTTATTTGTTCTTCAGATATATACATTTAATAAATTTCTAATATTCAATTCAAATTCTTTCTTTGATAAAAAAAGTTTTAATAATCGACCATTTTTATTATTATAACCATCAATATCTGTATTACTTCCATTTGTATTTCCTATGACTATATTTCTGTTTCTTTTTTGAAAATCCATAAATTCAGAAGTTTTATTATAACATGATTATTTAAAGTAGCCATATACACTATGTTTATTATTCATTTTGATATCTTAATTTTATCTTGATTATATTTGTTTCTCATACTAAATATAATACTTAATTTTTTTTTTTTTTGTTAAGCATCATATATTTACACCACACTTTTCACTATTTTTCATATTTATCTTCTGCAAGAATAAATTTTTCAAATAAAATTCTTCATTCTTTTAAATGTACCTCTGTTACACTTAATCACAAGCTTTTTATTATTACCTGTCATTTTAATTTAGACTACTTTTTTTTAGTTTTTATTATCTTTTCATGCTTATTTATTCAGTTTTAATATTTCTTTTTTTCTGATAATCTTTTTATAGGTTCTCTTAATTTCTTATTTTTCACAATATATTTATATTTGATTATTATATCTTCACTTTCACAATTTACTTCCATTCATTTTCTTTTATATATACATTTAAAAAAAATATTTTTAACATTTCTCTCTTTTGAAAAATAATTAATAATAAATGAATAAATTAATCTTTGTTTATTTTTTTTATACAATCTCTTTTTTTTAAAAAAATTGCTTTATTTGAAAACATCATCGACCTTCTCTGTGATTGTAAGTTTTTTAATCGATAAATTTTATTATAAAGTATATTTTCTAATACTTTGTCTTTTGTTTTAACAATTGCATACCATTTTGTATAATCTATCATTCATACAGTTAGTACCATTTAAGTTATGTTTATTGTTGAGCCTTAATAATAACCTAAATATGGTATTTTTCCTTGAATATTTTAAAACTTATTAAATTAACTCTATACATTCACCATTCTTGTAATATTAGCTCTGATAGATGCTGCAGATTATTTATATCTGTTATAATAAAAATATTTAGATCATCATTATGTTAAACTATCTTATATTCAAACTATTCTTTTAGAAATAATATTATTCTATCCTCTTTTTATTGAATTTTTTAACAATGATCTTTTCTCATTTTTCTTTCCGGTGCATTTATAAATTTTATCATGTAAAATTTTTTTGTATTTTTTAAATATCTTCTCTTATTAAGACATTTCTGTCTCATTCCATGAATAATATGCAAGTTGGGCCATCATTAAACTTTTCTTAAATAATTTCTTTAATTAAATAACTTCTTTATTTCTAAATACTAATGAAATACATAAAAACAATTGTTAATTTATATATTTAAAAGTTGATTTACATTCTTTCTTGTAAATTCATTAAAATTTTTATTTTTATAAGTTATGTAGATTAAATCATGTGTTAATTACATAGTTGAAGAGTTTTTTTTTCATTCCAGTTAAAGTAACAAAATAGAGCTGACCATTTATAATATTTTCATATTCATAGTTGGGGTAATTTATGAAGTGATGGAGTGAGGGTGTGCGTAAGTATATATATATAATGTGAAAATTCAAATTTATATAAAATTAGCTAGTGTTAATAAATATCAGAGTCCACTTTTCTGGAGAGAGGGGAGAATGAATCTTTACGTTTAATAGCATGAGTGGAATTGACTATATAGTATTCTTTCTTTCGCTTTGAGTCATCTCTTTCAATATATTGATTGGTTTGTGAAAACAGAGTGAACAAAATGTCTGGTTAATTTTTGATGCTCAAAAAAGGTTGAGCTGCAATCCGGTTTGGTAGCTGTCCTCTTATATATGTATTGAAGCTGTGACAATCATGTAGTCAAAGATATCTGGGATTCACCTAAATAAATAGAATTACATTCAGTGTGGTAGCATTTAATTCTGTAAAAGGGCAAGGAGTGAGCTCAGGTTTAAGATTGCCCTTTGTTATTTAGAAGTCTATTGAGGGAGAGGGAGTGTGTAAACTGAGGCGATATATAGGTGAAAATATTTTCTTGAATCTTTTGGTGAGGTTGGGAATATATGGGAGAAGAAACCATGGCCTGTCATTGGGGCAAAGTTACAGTTAGTCTTTTTAATTATATATATGCAATTTTTTCGCATGCGTTAGTGAAGCTGTAATTATACTATAATGTTTAATATGCCAGGCATCTTACTATGGTGAGACTAGGGCTAACATCAACACAAGAATTTACCAATACAGGTATGCATACAACAGGGTTAAAAATAAAAATTGAAGAAATATCAATCTTCTGGAACCACCAAGCAGCTACAGACCATGTATTTGAACCCAGTTCTACCCAAATAATTTGCACAGAGAACAGAGTGATGCCAAAAAAAAAAAGGGTCAAAGAAGCTTTTTACATAGCAAATGATCTCAGTGCCATTAATAGAAGAGAGGCATGCTTTGCTCTCTCCAAACAATGGACTAACTAATTAAAAATTCAAGCTTATTTGCATATGTGTACAATAAATTACAACAGTCTTCATTTATAAAGCTATGAGTATGAGATTAGAATACTAAATCTCAAAAGTGCTAAGCAGGCATATTAAACATTATAATATAATTACAGCTTCACTAATGCATGCGAAAAAATTGCATATATATAATTACAATTTTAGTTAGTCTTTTTGTAAGTGGTTATATTTTGTTTTTTTTTAGGGGCTGTGTTTAAATCCAACAGATAAAAAGTCATTGGTGTAATTCTATGTTGGTTTTATGGGAAGATTTGTATTTGCATAGAGATTTAAACACAGCCTCCTAAAAAACAAAGTAAAATACTTTTACAGAAAGATTAACTCTATCCCCCCCCCCTCCAATGACAGGCCATGGTTTCTTCTCCCATACATCCCCAGCCTCCCAAAAAATTCAAGAAAATATTTTCACCTATATATTGTCTCACTTTCCGCACCTCCTCCCCCTTCCTCCAATAGAATTCTAAATAACACAAATGATAAACTTGAACCTGAGCTCACCCCTTACCCTATTTACGAATTAAATGTCTCCACACCAGGTGTAATTCTATTTTGGTGAATTTGGGCAGCTTTGTCTACATGATTGTCACAGCACTAATACACATAACATATAAGATGGCAAGTACCAAATTGGATTGCAGCTGTCTTTTTAAGCATCAAAAATTAACTGGGCATTTCTCTGTCTTCAGCATCCATTCAATATATTGAGAAAGATGACTCAAGGTGAAAATTAGGGAAGCATATTACATAACCAATTCCACTCATGCTATTAATCATAAAGATTCATTCTTCCCCCTCTCCAGAAAATGGACTCTCTGATACTTATCAACACTTGCTAATTTTTACATAAATTTAAATTTCCACAACACTATATATATATTTATGCATACTCTTACTCCATCACTTCACAATTTACCCCAGCTATCAATATGAAGGTTGTAATTCTTGAAAGTGCTCAGCCTTATTTTGTTGCTTTAACTGGAAAGAAAAAAAACTTCAGCTGCATATTAGTGCACAATTTAATCTATTACTTTCATTGAAGCAAAGTATAAATCTCATATCTTTACATAATCAATCTAATTAAGAGATTTAAACAAAAGTAAATCTCTGTAAATATTTAAAAACATTATAAAACAATTCTCAAAATATTTGTTAGGAAATAAAGATTGATATAATTAATTCATATTTATATAAGCTGTGATATGTTTATTTTTTTTTTACTTATTTGTAGTAAATACATAAATTTTATAGATAGTGTTAGAAAAATAGTAAAAAGTATTAGAACAGCAGAATTGAAGAATTGTTATCTGAAAATATTGACGGATAATGGATAGAAAGAAAAGCACTATTGAATCAATTGTTGAAAGTCTGCACTTAAAGTTCTTAAGGTATTTTGGATATGTTATTATTTCTTTTAGCTATCACCCTATAGTAAATAACTATCTATTAAATCTAACCATAGAAATCTTAATTTTATATTTAAAGTTACCCTGGTAGAAAATTGAATTTGAAAATCATTAAATTTATCTATAAACCAAGGGAAAAAAATATTAATAAAAATGTGTATGTAAGCAAGATTTAGAGAGAAGAAATTTTTATGGTACTAACTAAAATTATTATATTTTAAAAGTTTAGGATTTATTATATCGTTAATGAATGTTCTACTTAAAGCTAGCTATCTTAAATATTTAAAACATTTTTATATAGTCATTTCTAATTTTCAAATTATTTTAAATTTTCTATATTGATTGCTGCAAGTGTTTATATAATTAGAGTATTGTTAATCTGCAATTGAAAAGTTATTAACTTTCCAAATATCTTTACTAAAATATTTCTGACAGACAGGCATTTCTGAGTATTTTTAATTAATTCTTCAGTGTACTTTTATATATCATGTGCTAGTGAACGCATATATTTGTATTATAATTTGATTTATTAATTCTTTGATCTCTTTTTACATTATTTTGGTAATTAGAAATCTAAATGATACAAATTTGTCATCCACTAAACATAATAGAAAAATAACATGCATTATGCATAGACATGATAGACCATATTATAGTTAATTTTTCTTTAAAATGCGATTTTCAAAATAGTGGAACACTTAATTCTTTTTTTACACAAATTTTTTTGCATGATTTTGAAATAACACAAATTAAAAAAAAATTATCTTTCTACTTGAGTCATTTTAAAGTAACATGATCAGTAAAAAAAAAATGGTACTTTGGGATTAGAACTACTGTGTTATACTCATGATTGGAATGAAGAAGTGAACATTATTGTCTAGAAGGCTTGAAAAAAATTATCTTATGTTCTCAAAGTAATTCTTAGATTTTTCCTGAAGGTTTGTGATGATAATATTCTAGTCATATTTATATATTGACGAGGAATTTTAACATTTATAAAGTCTAAACTTGAAATACTGAAAAGCAAAAACTGGATCTATAAAATATCATGTTGGTGAGGCCAGTCACCCCATTGAAAACCAATTGTAAGAGCACAAACTGATGATTAGAAGAGAGAAAACAGATTGTCTAAAATAGCAGACCATGTATGCACCAGTGAAAGTATGTTCAATTGGGAAAATACAAAAATATAGGATAGTGAGGAAGAAGTACAAAGAAGAAAATTCAAAGAAACTGCTCACATGATAATAGCAAACAACCCCATAAGTCAATCTTGTGTGATTATATACAATGTATTGTACCATTTACATATATATGGTACAAGCATATTGTCATTGGGTAAGAGTTAAAAGAAATACAATTTAAAAACTATCAATGAATGTAATTTAGTTTTTTTTTTTTATTAATGTAATTTTTTTTTGTGTGTGTATCAATGAACATAATTTAGTTTTTTTTTTATTAGTGTAATTTTTTTTGTGTGTGTACAATAAAAGTTATTTGTGTTTAAAATTTATTTAATCAAAGTAACATTAATGTTGGAATGTGCATACAGATTAGTTATTCAGATTAAAAAAAATTATAAATGCAAGAGATTAAAATCAAAGTGATGTATTAATGCTAATTAAAAATGGCTGAAGTAATTGATAAAAAGAAAAACTTGTAACTAAAAACTAATAAGGAATGTAGAAGATTATAGAATAATAAAACAAAAGATAAAGAAAATATGTGCAGGACCTCTCAAAAATGATCTTGAGTATAAAAGGAACAGATAAGTTTAGAAGTGGTCTTTTTACCTGTGTTTTTCTGGCTGTTCTTGTGTGTGGCATTTTCAAAACTGTAATAAAATATTATCATCTAGATCTACTAAATGGAATCTATTTTCCATGTGTGAGTAGGACTAGATCGTTAGCCAGCATCTTCTCTAGGAAAAGTCACCTAAACCTTTATCCAGCCTTACTTAAATACAGATTAGAGATATGGAAGTAATACCAGAATGAAATTATAAACTACTGCGGACTATTCGTTGAAAGGAACCAGACTACTATGGTAATCAATCATCTATGCAAACACTAGAAGCTTACCGGTAAGTTAATGGCCATATTCTTATTCTTATTTAAATCAGGAGGATTTGCCTACTAACTTTAAAATGCTACATTTTTAATTTAGACAAAAGAAATAGACATTTACTATTTTATTCCTAGAAATGAACTATTGGAATTAAATGTTGAATGTAATTATATGATTACATGTGTATGTTTCTTTCTAATATTATAATTTTATTATAACTAGAAGAGTTTAAATGTTTAATGTGTCGTAATAAAACTTATACTACTAATATAAAACTTTCATTGTACATGTTTGATTTTTAATTAGTTACATTATTAATTCTGAGTGTTAGATTGTATTATTTAGTTTTAGAGAAGTGTATAAATTACCTTTCCAATATGCTTTATTAATTAAACCCCGGAAGAAATATTTTCTGAAAATAAAATAATTAATTGATGGAATAATCATAATCCCGTTCTTTTTATGTATTTGCTTTGTAAGTTACGATGAGCTTCACACATAATCAGTGAGTATCGACTCTGGCACTCTCTGTATAAATTAAAATCTGATTCGCCGGCACTTCAAATCATAAATAATATTAGGTCGAGGTAATCAGGAAATGAGCTATATTTTTTTTTAGAAATATGAGCAAAATATTTTTCTTTTTCATAGCTTGATTATCTTATACATTCTAGTGTGTAATAGAAGGCCTAATAAAACATAAAAATGTTACAATTGGCTCCCCAACGCAGGACTTCGATATAAAAAACCACAACCTGAGATGAGTTGTTTAATATGTAAAAAAATAAAAGAGCCAGCCTTCCCATGTGGTTATTTGCTATATACATTTAAACTTTTGATCATATTTAATAAATGATTTAATTATGTTGTGTTTTATAAGTTATTGCATGAGGTTCAAAAGTTTTTTTCCTCTCAATAGAGTAGAGTGGGGGGAATTTTTAAGACGCTTTGTGAAAAGAAAATACAAGCATAGGAGTTAAATAAATAAAAGATATAAGTAAAATCAGTTGAAATCCAATATGAAGATAAAGGCAGGTATAGACAGGGATTATAAGGTGACAAAAGAGAGGGGGGTGTTGACAAACGAATTTACTAACAAAACAAAATAAGATATTGACTTTATATTGTAACAGTTAAAGAAGTTAAGATATTGTTTTATTATAACAAAAATAAGTTAAACGGCCATATATAAAATTATCGAATGGCAAAAATACACAATTTATGGCAAAACACAAAACAGAATCGAAAAAGAGCATGGAGTTTTTAGTAATGAAGTTACTAAGCAAAGTAATGACTGATTTTAAAAAGGAAATAAAAAAAGAATTGTGAGATGAAAGAACTAGGAAAGAAGAAAGTGAAAAGGAAAAAAAAGGAAATTGGCAAAAGAAATTATAAATCGACTCAGGAAAGGGAGGTTGATAATCTTACTTGTGAGTGGGATGGGGAAAACATTAATTTCATGCTACATGGATGCCTGAAGATGAATATATCAATGAATAAGAAGGTTGATAATCTTACTTGTAAGTGGGATGGGGAAACCATTAATTTCATGCTGCAAGGATGCCTGAAGATGAATATATCAATGAATAGGATTCAAGTGCAGATATTGTGGAATTCTGGTAGCCAGGCATCGGTAATGTCAGAGAAGCATTTTATGAACAGATGATCAAACAATGCATGGAAATTTAAACCCTACCCATAAAAAATACCCAAATAAACTTAGTGAACAACAAGAAGGTGCAATTAGGCTCAAAGCAAGTATGGGTACAGATTGGAATAGGGATTAAAATTGTCAATCACGTATTGCTGATTTTAAAGAGGTTGGTGCATGAAGCTATACTAGGATCCGACTCGGATTCTTGATTGATTATAAAAATACCTGCGAAGGTGAAGTAAAAAGATTTGGAATGGAAACAAGGAAAGAAGTAAAGAAGGGATGTGTAATATAAAATATCAGACAACAAGGCCAGCAATAGAGAAGATTCAGGAATTAACAGAGCAGATGGAAGGGGAATGGAAAGTTGCTCTGAAAAATTTATTATGCAGGTATAAATCAAATTTTTCTGACATAGCTGGTATAATCAAAGGTTATGAACATCAAATTGAAGTTATGGAAGAAGCACCATACCAGGTGTAGTTATACTTGGTACCTCATCAGTAATGGACTAAGATACAGAAACAACCCAAATGGAAGACTGGGGGATAATAAAGTGTTCATCACCTTACAATAATCACAGTGATTGTCAAAAAGAAAGATGGGTCGAGAAGGCTGTGTGTGGATGCCAGACAGTTAAATAAAGAATGTTCCTCCACCAATCAATGAATTAGTGAATAGATTCAGAGGAAAAACAATTTTTTCCACTCTTGATATGATTGCCAGTTATTGGCAGAACAGATTACAACCTGCTGACTGTAAATATGCAACATTTCAGTATAGTAGGATTTCATATCAGTTCAACAGAATGCCTTTCGGACTAAAGAATAGCAGGGTGGGCCTATTAAAATGCCTTGATCGTAGTCGCAGGAGATTAAGAACATAGCCACCATCTACATGGATGATGTGTTTACCTCATCTAAAAACTTTCGACAAGACTTATCTTGATATGTTCTTGCGAAAATGTGTATCTGCATCAACCTTCAAAAAAGCCACATAGTGGCCAAAGAGGTGAATTTCTTGGGACCCTTGGTCAATGCAAAAGGGATGAAGCCTCATCCGGACAAAATTCAAGCAATTAGAGATTACCCAACCACTTGTATGCCAAAATAGGTTATGTCTTTCCTGGGGCTATGTAATTTTTTGTAATAAATTTTATGAAAACTTTGCAATAGACATGGAACCATTACTACAAAAAGAAACCATGGAAATGGACCGAGGAGCAGGAAACTAGCATCTGAGGTATTAAGGAAAAATTCCTCAGTCAAGTGATGCTAGTTTGGATAGCAGTGGTTATGGATTAGGGGCAGTTTTTATACAGGTCCAAAAAGGTGGCATCTTGGTGTAATTTACTTTGTAAGCAGACCGTTAAGAGATGCAGAACATAATTAAGCTATAATAGAAAAGGAGGCTTTGACTGTGGTGTGGTGTTCCAGAAGTTTCGACAGTTTTTGATGGGATCAGAAGTGATCATTAGAAAGGCCCATAAAAGCCTGGAATTCCTCAACCACCATATTTAACAAATAGTAGACTAATCCGATGGAGGTTTTCAACAGATTCCATACAATACTGTAAGGGAAAGTGAGAAGGTGGTTGCTGATGCACTGAACCACAACTTGGGGGCCAGGAGTGCGCAGCCACCTACAAATAGAGGATGTATGTTTGGCCACAGTTGAATTAGAAGACACAGTAAAGGAAGAGCTGAAACACCTTGGAAGGACACAAAGGCAAGATCCTACATATCAGAGGGTTATCAATAGTTTAGGGATTGATGGAGTGCTGGAAAAGTGAGAATGAGGTCTTAACAAATGGTAAAAGAAACTGTTACCGATTAAAAAGAGGGATTTTACATTATTTGACAGACATGCAAATGACAGAGGATGAGTGTACTGGATTACAAAAAAGGGCTTATAAATGTACACAAACTGTCAGTATGGGCATTATGGAACTAGTAAAGTAGAATGCTTATTAAAGACATGGTTTTACTGGCCGAATGTGAGACCTCGCATGGTAAGCATGTTGAATACATGTGAGATTTGTCAGAAAACAAAGACTTCAAATGAGTCTTACCAAGAACCATTGAGTGCCATAATTCTGAAAAAATCCAGAGTTGATAGTCGTAGATTTTTACAGGCTGTTGCCACTTTTTCTAAAAATGAGATATTTACTAGTGGTCTATGATGTTTTTCCCAAGTGGATATCAGTGTCCAGTATGTCAGGCTACTGCAGAAACAATACTTTGCACAAGTGGGGAAGCCCCAGACTATTTTGTCTGACCACATAAAACCATTTACATCATATGAATGGTGAGAATGGATCGGGAAAACTGTAACTCAAACATATACTGTCATTTATCAGGAACATGCGATCTAACCCCCATGAGCAGATGATGAGAGAACTGGGCTACCTCTTCGGAGTATACCTATCTTCTGACTTAAGAGGATGACTGAAGGTACTTCCTCAGGTATTGAATTATATAATCTGGGGACATAACGAATCCACAGGATTTCCACTTATCCGTCTACAAGTCAGATATCCATTACCAAGGTTATACAAAACCAAATTACTGACCATTCTGGAAGACATCAATGAAGAAAGTGGAGTGGAAAAAAGCGAAGGTTCAACTGGAACACTGCACAAAACTACAGATGCAAAGGAAGGGTATTACAACAAACAAATTTAGAGAAGGAGATTAGGTATGGGTCAAGTTAAGTGGCAAACATATGTGTAGAAAATTTCAAAACCTGCTTGAAGGACCCTTATCAGATCAGTAGAGGAAATGGCCCAATGCCTTCACTGTGACAAATAATAGAGGGGAGAGGGGTACCTATAATGCTGGGGCATTGAAACCAAGTAAAGGAAGAAATTAGAATATTTGAAAAAAAAAAAATTTTTTTTAAAACTTATTGAGAATAAAATAGGTTCAAACTCATTTTATTTTTGTTCACTGGCCCAGTGGTATTGTACCATTTACATATTTATGTTACAAGCATATTGGCATTGAGTAAGAGTTAAAAGAAGTAAAATTTAAAAACCATCAATGAATGTAATTTAGTTTTTATTTTTATTTTTTATCAGTGTAATTTTTTTTTGTGTGTGTACAATGAAAGTTATGTATGTTTAAAATTTATTTAATCAAAATAATGTTAATGGAAAGTGCATACAGATTAGTTATTCAGATAAAAAAAAGGTTCAAACCCCATTTCATTTTTGCTCACTGGCCCGGTGGTATTGTACCATTTACATATTTATGTTACAAGCATATTGGCATTGAGAAAGAGTTAACAGAAGTAAAATTTAAAAACAATCAATGAATGTAATTTAGTTTTTTTTTTTTTTTTATCAGTGTAATTTTTTTTTGTGTGTGTACAATGAAAGTTATGTATGTTTAAAATTTATTTAATCAAAATAATGTTAATGGAAAGTGCATACAGATTAGTTATTCAGATAAAAAAAGTTATAAATGCATTGGATAAAAAAAAAGACTTTGTAACTAAAACTAATAAGAAATGTAGAAGATTATTAGAATAATAAAACAAAGATAAAGAAAATATGCACAGGGCCTCTCAAAAATGATCATGAGTATAAAAGGAATGGACAAGTTTAGAAGTGGTTGTTTTACTTGTGTTTGTCTGGCTGTTCTTATGTGCAGCATTATCGAAGCTATAATAAAATGTTATCATCTAGATGTGTGAGTAGAACCAGATCGTTTGCCGGCACCTTCTCTAGGAAAAGTCACCTAAACCTTCGTCTAACCTTACCTAAATATGGATCATAGATATGGAAGTAATACCAGAATGAAACCATAAACCTATACTGTGGACTACTCATTGAAAGGAACCAGACTACTATGATAATCAATTATCTACATAAAAACTAGAAGCTTACCAGTAAGTTAATGGCTATATTCTTATTCATATTTAAATCAGAGGATTTGCATACTAAGTTTAAAATGCTAAATTTATAATTTAGACAAAAGAAATAGACATTTACTATTTTACTTCTAGAAATGAACTGTTGGGATTAAGTATTGAATATAATTATATGATTTGAAGATTTCAGTGAAGCTGCTACGAAGTTCACCTTGAAGCAGCTGCTAATATCAGTCCAAATCCAGCCCCACATTCTGGATGGAAAACTCTTACGCATTTAAGAAGTAGAAGCCTTGATAGGTGCTACAAAAATGAAAATAAATAAACCTTAGCATGCCACATCACAATATTTGCACATTGGCCTCATGAACTCCAACACATATCAACTATAACCTAACATCATGAAACTTATCTTTAAAAGGATAAATTTTGGGGGTCTTAACTCCTAAAACAGAGTTCAAGCAATTCTTCAGTGGGCTAGGAATAACCCACCCCATATTATATTCATGGCAGAAACAAAACTAACTCCATGTTCCTCATACAAAATTGATCAGGCATTTTCCTCATTTGGCACATTTAAACACTCTACAGCTATCTCTGCCGCTGGAGGTGTAGTGATCTTAATGAATAAAAAACAGGCACCCTCTAGCTTCAGAATTTTACACCTGGACTAAAACTGCATCATCTCAGAGGTCCACTATGGGAACTTTCATCTACATCTAGCCTTCCTCTATCTCAATAATAATATCAATACTACCCACAATATAATTAACACCAACATTCTCACTGGCTCCTCTTCCATACCTCTGAATCTCAATGGTGACTTCAACATGTCCTATGAAGCATTCAACAGTAAATTTATTCACCTTCTAAGCAAATGAGTAATGTGTAGTCATGATTATTTCCCTCATAATGTATACTCCTTTTATACACGGCAATGGACTTCACTTATTGACCTTCTTTACTACTCCCCTAGCGTCCATTTTCAACTTGATGCTCACCTAAATCCAGTTGCCTTTTCTGACCACCTTGAATTGCAAATCCTTCTTGATGTTAGAGGTACATCTACTGGGAATTCAAATCTTAGCAGAACATTAAGGCTTCTTAATAAGGTTTTCCTCCAGATCTCATATCAGAACTTTACATATACTTTCACAAAATCGACTTATTGCACTTGTCAACCATCTAGGCGTGGTTCACCTTCATTGAGATCACACAAGCCACAATACACAACTTTACTCTGCATCAAATAGGTCCATGCAGATTGTTGGCAAAACTTAATGAAATAGATGAAATGTTGGGAAGGCTACCATACGAAAATCGTAACATAGAAAACATAATGCTATTAAAGGAAGAAATACAAAAGTGCTGGCCCAATACATTGTGACTAAAAGAGCATGCAAATTTATTTCTAACCACTATTGTTGGACAAGGAGCTACCTCACATGGGCACTGTCAGGGAAATTTGTATGTAGGAGATGCAATGATTGGAGTAATCTACAACTTCTTTAAAATTAAAATGCAACAAAACAATGGAATCAATTTCAGACCTCAAATATTAGAAAACAGCGATTCACAACATGGAATAACTAATCTAGACATCCTAAACAATATTGTCTCCCTGAGTCTACCCACCCAGGTCCACATGGAATTCCTCAATTTCTAATACTACATCTTAGCCAGTTTGTGGTCCCAATCATTAAAAATATGATTGACATTTTAGCTGAGGGATGTAAAAACATAGAGGAACTTTACCCAATCTCTTTAATCCCATTTATTAAAAAATAAGGAGATAGCTCTGATCTGTCCAATCTCAGGCCAATTTCAAGATTATTGAGAGGCTCATCAAATATCAAATTCAAGACAAGATTCTCAAAATTTATCACTGGTGCAGTTTGCCAGAAAAGGACGGTCAACTGCTAATGCAGTTGCACCATTTAAAATTGCTCTAGACCACATTCGCCAACACAGGAAACATAGCCTAATTGCTATACAACTGGACATCACAGCTGCTTTTGACAATGTCAGAGCTGATCTTTTGATCAGGGTGTTACAGGAATATAATATCAACAAAACACACTTATCAATCATCAAAAATCTTATTAGTAATAGGAAAATCCTAATCACATTAGATGGTAAGGTAGCTCCAGGATCCACACCGGATATTTCCATACCTCAAGGCTCCCCTCTTAGCACACTCCTCTTCACAGCCTATATAAACCCTTTGCTTGTCAAACTCAAAAGAGAGTTGCCAGGAATTTACATTCCAAGGATAGCAAAGGAAATCAAATCTCTGGCATTTGTTGATGATATCATTGTGCTTCTACCATCAGCTAAATACATATTGAAGCTTGAAACCATCATTGGCTGGTATACAATGCGCTATGGTTTGGCCTTCAATCGAAGTAAATCTTCATCATGATGATTTAGTACTGGTAAAAGAATAAACACATCATTTGAAGCAGAGCCACATAGGTTTCTTGGCTTCCCCTTAATGAAATCAACTAGGGAAATGACACTGTATTCAAAATGAACTGTTAGAAGCTATCAAGAAATTAATTGACTCTCTAAAAAGCATATATCTTTCACTCCAAGGGAAAGTCACCTTGCTCAACATGCTGATAATGCCCTAAAATTACATGCTATTTGCGAATTATAATCCTCACCAAAAAATTTCAGGCTAGAATAAACTCCCTAGGTGCAAACCTCTGTTGGAGAAATAAAACAGTGTTAATTAGCTTCAGGAACATGTGCAGACCCAAGAAACTCAACGGTCTATCATTACATTCCATTTGCATTTTCTACCTTCGAAAAGCCCATAATATGGTTGTTCTGCTTCATGAGTGGTTTCCCCTGCAAAAATTTAAGGAGGTAATCCCTCCAATTGATCGACCCGCTCCTAAGAGTGCCCCTATATGGACTAACAAAATACTCACATTGCTTAAAACTAATGATCTGCTTAACAGCACTAACCATACAAAGCTTAAATACTGGGTCATACATAACCTAATCAACAGCATTCAAAAGAGTATCTCAGGATTTCTAAACATATCTAATTACTCATTAATAAAGCAATTCAACTTCTGGGGGCTAGAAGTTAAATTTTTGGACCGTATTAAAAATCAATCTATCGGTTCTCCCTACTAACTTCTTCTTAGTACTTAAGAGAGGACACTCCAAAATAAGCCCCATCTGCCAACTGTGTAACAAAGAAGATGAAACTTTTCCACATCTTTTTGGATGTCCAGTTCTTGGAATGTACAGAATCCTCATCAACAAGTGGATGCTCTTTGACAAAAACAAAATATTTGATTTGCAAGAAATCATCAATGCAGGCAACTTCACAAAGATAAGACTTTCTATCATGTTAAATTATGCTATCTGGACAATTAGATGTGATCACATCTTCGGTCGTTCCATCATTAACCCACAAAACCAAATTTTTGCTAAAATCAAGAAGATCAAGCTTAGAGATGAATAATTAGCACCAGGAAACTTGGCAAATCGTCAAACTCCCAACTGATTGAAGCATTCATCCTAGTTCCCATAAAACAAGTAATAAGAAATGTATTATTGCTAATATAAATATTTCTATCCTGTAAAATTATTTCAATAAAATCAATTATTTTAAGGAAAAAAAAATTATATGATTACATGTGTATGTTTTTTTCTAATATTATTACTATAAGAGTTTAAATGTTTAATGTGTCATAATAAAACTTTTACTGCTAATATAAAACTCTCATTGTACGTGCTTGATTTTTAGTTAGTTATGTTATTAATTTTGAGTATTAGATTGTATTATTTAGTTTTAGAGAAGTGTATAAATTACCTTGCCAATATGCTTTATTAATTAAGCCCCAGGAGAAATATCTGAAAATAAAATGATTAATTGATGAAACAATCAAAATCCCGATCTTTTTAAGTATTTGCTTTGTAAGTTACAATGTGCTTCATGCAGAATCAGTGTCTATCAAGTTTGGCGCCCTCTATATAAATTAAAAACTGATTCCGCAAACAATTCCTATCGTAAATAATATTAGATCAAATTAATCAGTAAATATAACAATGTTTTTTTAGAAATATGAATGAAATATTTTTATTTTTCATAGCTTGATTAACTTACGCATTCTAGTGCATAATAGAAAGCCTAACAAAACAATAAAACCTTACAGTATGGAAACCACTAATCAACTTTGCTCTTAGGAAAAAGTTGAGAAATCAGTAACCTCATAGATAAGTATATGAAATTTCTACTGATTGTTGTTTTTGGTAGGATAGTTCAATTAGTTAGAGCATTGCCTTAAAATTCAGTATTCAAGAATCTAAGTGTTCCAATTCAATTTCCATGCTAATACTGTCATTGGTCAGGCCAGCCACAACTGAAGAAGATAGGAGAATAAAACCTCTGAAAGTATGCCTATACTATTAACTTGGGTGCTATTACAGTTGAATGTAATTGGAATATTTAAATAGCATTAAATTTTTCTAAAAACATTCATTACTTAATATTTGATAATAGAAATAGCCCAATATATAAATACAACTAATTCTTAATTCTTAGATGGTCTTAAATTGTTATTAAACATTTTTAAAAAATTCTAAATAATTTCATGTAAATAATATAAAATAATTTATTTTCCACTTTAGAAGATAGTAAATGTTTTTAATTTGGTATTTATTTACAGATTTGTTTTTGGGGCCAGGTTCATCATGAATATGTTATAAAATTAAAAAAAAAAAATTGTGTCTTTTATTATCATTTAATCTTTTTAAAAAGTTTCATTTCTTTATTTCCCATTATAAAATCTCTTATTCGACAATATTTTTGCAAATGGAGAAATTTGTTTGTCTGCATTGTAACAGTTTTGACATTTTGTTTTGAAAGGGAAATAAGTATTTTTTTAGTATTGATATTTTGTTTGCATTTTGACATTTGGTTTTTATAAAAAATTCTTGCTTGTGTTGACTTTAAAAAAGTATAATTTATGTTTAAATTTAATTGATTAATTTGTTTAAATCTAAAAGAATGGCACATGCACCTTTTTGGAGCAGTTTGCAATTTTTATGGTAAGTTTTTTTTATTTTGTTTTTTTTTTACGATATCTAACTGCTAAAATAATTTTGGAATGAGACTAAATTGCTATTAAAGATTTGAGATTAGAGCAAACCTCATAAAAAAATCTATCTGATCACTTCCTATAAAAAAAATTAACCACAACTTTTTGCTGTGGAAAATATGTCAGACACTATGGACTCTGCATACGAAGTGTAGTCACGCACATATGCAGAAGCTACGAGGACCTCAACTTTATTGCTACACCACGATAATAGAAGGCAAAATGCTTATGTAAATTTATCTATGGATAAAAATACAAATCAAAGCTCAAGATTCCACAGATCAACAGTGAATGACCTGATTAATTTAGACATATTTACAGACACCCCTCAGGAACCTATCAAAGTAATGGAGGAGACCTGGTCGGAAGAAAGCTTGAGAAGAATCTCAGAGGCTTTCAATCAAACAATACCGAAAGACCTATATTTTTCATTTTAAAATGAGAAATATGTTTGTTTTTTTTACCAATTGCTCGATTGTTCTAGCTATCATGGATACTAAATACTCTCTTTACAGATTTCCAAAAAATTTACTGTATGAAGTGATTACAGCTAACAAAATGTGGGATTCTATGCAACGAAACTGGGGAACTCCTAACCCCAAATATATTGCCATTGAATTTTTTGACGAACGGCAAAGAAATAGATTTGAAAAAACTATTCTCATGCTAGAAAAATATGTGCCAGTCAAGATAGATCAGAATAGAGAAAACTGTTCAACAGGGATTATTCAAAACACCTTCAATTATTGCATTAATGACTTTACGGAGCTTATGGTACCCTTTTGGTTAGTGGGGTCCTTCCAACCTACATATCTAAGAGATACACCTTTACAGATACTAATTATTTTAAACTGCACCTAAACAAAAATGTAAATCCGAAATGACATCCTTATGTTAATTACGGATTAAGAAACCACGCTCCTCATAATAATACATGGAGTTAAATCTCAGTGCTTCAATTGTAAAGAAAGAGGTCACATCATAAATGTGTGTTGAAAAACTAAATGTCCACACTGTGAAATGAGAACAACAACAACACATCAGTGCAAGGGAAAAAAAACGATAAAAGTAATTTGCCATGCGCAAATGGATAAGCATTAATCACTGGTATAAATGATGCTAACATTGATTATTTGGTTAGTTTTACCCCAAATATACCATCAAAAGATAATGCACAAATACAAGATCAACTATCTGATCAACACAGTTCCATTCCACTAAAAGTCACAAGTGAAATTAGCAAAACCATTCCAGAAACAGTAATTCTAAACAAAACTTCACAAGACATTATAGAATCAACAATATCTGGCCCAATACATTCAGACATGGATTTAAATGTATTAATGGCCAAAGTAAGCCAGGTCGTCCACCAAGCAAGAAAAAAGAAAAGAAAAGTGAATTACAAACCCCAGAACTGAGTCAAGAGGATTTACCAGTCTCTGGATAATGCTAAAAAAGTTAAAAAGTCAAAAACATATTAAGATTCCAGTGTGTGCAATACTACAAGTGAGCAATTCGCTATAATAGAAGTAAGTGAAACATGCTCAAGTACAACAGCTTGCAATAAGTCTAAGTTTGTCAGATGAAAGTCCAATATTTTAGACAGAAATAAAGTTAACATAAACATGATAAAAAATAGGGTCAGTTAATGTCAGAGGATTAAACTCTGTAGAAAAAAACTATAAACTCAGAAAATGGATTAACATTATCCAACCACGCATAATTGGGCTATTTTCACCATCAACTGGGACAAGAATTGTGATAACCAAAACATGCCCATTCCGCTCATTTAAAATAATACATATTAATGCACACATACTAATTATTAATCTAAATCATAAAAGAATAACACTGAACATATTGTATATTCTTCCAGGTGAAGCAATTATAAATAACTTTATACATATACTAAACACAAAAATTCACATACTCAATACATCCGATAATACTAATGGGAGATTTTAACATGTCATACAATAAATTTGTTAAATAATGGTTACACAGGCTGGCTTTTCCTCTCATGTCTGGAGGTTTTCTTCCACAAATTTGTTTCATTCAACAATGGCAGTACTTTAATTGATCTTGTGTTTTATTCACCAGCGCTGCATCATATACTATTAATAAACTCATCCTTTTCAGATTATTCAGCTGTGATGGTTTGTCTTAAAAATGATTTTTCATATAGAACCACAGTTACTATAGTCAAAACTATTAGAATATTGCTCCCAGGTCAAACTAAAAAATATTTCTTTTCAGAGATATACATATCAATATTCAAAATCCTGACATGGATTTGGACCCTGTTCAGACATGGATTACCTTCGTAAACATAATCTCATACACAATTGCTACAATAACAAGAAACCAACCCCCCCCCTCTCAAGGATTTTGGCACTTGCAGATAATCAGCATAAAAGAATAACACTTATGGATTCCACTGCAGAGGACTGTTCAAGTACAAATGTTATAGCCCTCAGAAAAGCTTATTGGTCAGCATGTGACTAACTCAAAGAATATTGGGTGATGAAGAAGAGGAAAATATTCCTAAATCAAACCCACATGGTCTAGACAGTACATTCACTGGGCTCTAGATCAGGCTCCAACAAACTGGGTTCCATCTGCTATCAAAGTAAAAGAGCAAACCATCACAGGTGATAAGATGCTAGAGCCACTCATTTTACAAACACAACTTGCAAAGAGGGGATTTTTTTCAATCCCCTGGAAAACTTTCTGGGCCACCAAAAGATAATATAGCTTTTGTTTCAAGAGATTTTGAAGAAAATTGTATTCAATATCAAAACTCATGTCATCCAGGGATACATGGAATACCTTGCTTTGTATACAAGCACTTAAGTCATTTCACAATAAAATATCTAACAGATTTAGCCAACTTTCTAACCCAGAGAATTTATCACATTCATGGTTTCTATCCCATCTCATTGGTTGCATTCATTAAGAAGAAGAAAAATATCACATTTCAAAATCTTAGACCTATATCAATAAGCTCATTTGGTATCAAGATATAGGAGTCAATAGTTAAAGATAGAATTGAGCACTACATTCTACCATAATTGTCAAAAAATCAGTTCGCAAGGAAGGGATCTTCAACTGGGAAGGCAGCTTTTCTATATAAGACAGTGTACAGTCAGAAATGACAAAAAGTATGGACCAGTTGTAGTTTAATTGGACATCAAATCACCATTTGATATGGTACCAATTAATATCCTAATTAATACATCAGCAGACACATCAATTCCCAGAGCACTAATTTACTTGATTACAAATCTTTTAAGTAGAGAAATTCATATAACTCTTAGTGGGGAATACACACCATCCTTTACCCCATTTAACCCCATTCCACAAGGTTTACTACCAAATGCCCTTCTATTCACTTTTTACATTAATCCTCTCTTTAGAGCAATTGAAAGCGAGATGATTGGAATATTCATACCTGCAATGAAGACTAATGTTACATGTGTTGGATACATGGATGATATTACTGTTTTCTGCCCACAAAAAACCAGATACCAAAACTAATTAAAATTCTTAATAACTACTCAGCACAATATAAACTGGAGTTTAAACTACATAAATCCAGCGCTTGGTCCATATGCACTGGATACCAACAAGACCAATACTTCCAAGGAAAACTGGGTCCATTCCTGGGATTTCCATTCCATTTAAGTAACTCTAAAATGCGATTACAAATATAGAGGAAATTAATGAATAAATCTGAGGATATAATTAATTCTCTATCCAAATCATACATATCATTCTATGCCAAAGTCACCCTCTTCAATTTCTTAATAATAACAAGAGTTACGTACTATACACCCTTAATAATATACACAAAAGCTTTTACAGCAAAAATTTATTCAATGTGTAGGAAATTGTTGTGGAAAAAAAAAATTGTGCCAATATGCTTAAAAAATATCTGCAGCCTCTAATGGACTAGGCCTACATTCTATCAACATTTTTCAAATTCAAAAAACATTTAATCTAATATCAACATGCGCCAAAATTTTTTCCCATATCTGGAAGTTGCACTCAAAATGACACCCACAGACAAACCATCACCTACAAGTAACTTCTGGAATAAGTTAATTTCTCCATTATTAACCATCCCCAATCTTACATCCCTCCCTCCTATGGATAAAATGAAATACTAGGAGGTTTATTCAATCTGCAACCCTTTTCCAATGATAATGGAAAAACTTATCTAAACTTAAGAAATAAGCAGTTGACAAAAAATTTTAAATATTGGTCATTGGAGTTGAAATTCTACGATTTTCTCATAAAACTAAATCTTGAGGCACTTCTGACTCTTCACTTCTGTAGATATAAAAGGAATTGTACCAATACTGAAGATATATGCAAGCTGTGTCAAAGAGAATCAGAAACCCTATCACACTTATTATTCACATGCCCCAGATACAATAATATCCGGCGCTGACATTCTAAAAATTTAAAAAAAAAAGGAGTATGGAATACAATACCTTTGAAAAAGTATTTATGGACACATTTGCGCTTGCACATTTGTATTATACTCACTATAGTGTACCAGATGTATACTTATATATGGACCACACACAAAACACCCTAATACCTTTAGAAACAAAACTGATATCATATGTGCAAGGGATGAAAAAATTTCATCGTCCAACATTTTCTCAGAAACCTGGTCAATAATACAACTTTGCTCTAATCTATAAAAATGACTCACCATCGCCAAAGAACTAGATCACCAGGATTAGTGACAAAAAGAGTATTGATACAGTAAAATATGTGAAGTGTTATAAACTGATGTAACGATCAGGAGAATGGTAAACCCTGATCAAGATTATTATTTCTTTTCATTTTTTTAGTTTTTTCTTTTTTTTTTCTTTTTGTACACTTATAGATCAATAAAACCTTTTGAAACATTAATTTGTTTAAATCTAATTTATTAATTTTGCCAAAAATCAATAAATAGTAAGTTATACATTGCAAGTTTTAGTGATAGCAATAGTATTCCAATCATGTGCAAACATACACGTTTATCATCATAAAGTGACAGCAAATAAAATCTTGGGTACTTTTTTGTTTTACAGGCAAGCATGGTGCCACCCATATTTTTGATAAATGTACAGTTCCAGGGGCCTACAATTTCACCTTTCGAATGTGTTAGTTGTTAAATGAAAAAAAAAATAAGTTAAATGAAATAAAAGTAATAAATTCTGATAAATTACATTATTAATCTTTATTCCAATTTTTTCTTTTTACTTATAATGTGGAAGTGATGATATGCTCTGAACTTTAAAGTTTTTGTAGCTTGTGTAACGAAACCAATGACTGCTTCATCGTGTTATCATTTTCAAGTTTTTTTTTTATTTTTCAAATGAAATTTATGTTTCTATAACTCATTTTTTGTTTATGTGCAATGTGTAAGAAGTAAAATTTGATAGCACATGAAAAATATAACATTCTAATAACATTTTTCATATGATTTATTCAATTATTCTTGCTGATTTCTTAGGTCCGAACCAATCTCCTTATTTTCCATATATACAATGTATTTTTTTACACAAATTTCTTTTATATGCAATTTTCGGGAATCAATCTATCATGTAAACAGAGAATTAGGTGTATATATGTTTTTTTTAACAATTTTTTTTTATAAAAGCTTTTTTTAAAAAAACAACAACAAACAAAACAATATTTTTTAATTAAAAATAAGGAAACCACAGTGAATTCAAATGCAGACATTTTAAAAATAAATTGATAGGAATTTTCAAATAAATAAAATATTAATAATTATATTTTTTATATACATTTAAATTCAGTATCAGTTATTTTAATAAATTATTTCAATTTTATTATTCAGAAGATTAAATATATTTTTTATTATAAAAATAGTTAAGTTTATCATCAATTTGAAGAAATTAATTACATATTCATATACGTGACACATTTGAATATGTGAATTTGTATGTTTATACAAGATGTCTAAATATAGTTAATAATGTATATTTGTACTACCACGGTACTTGTGATTTTTGACCCATGTGGCTACCAGAGGCGCTGGTCAGGGTCAACCACAGAAATACTTACAGTAGGGGCCCCAAATGCAGCAATGCAAATTTCAGCCGATAGGTGGCGCTGTTCACAATGCGTAATCATAGGAACATTCACCAGTCAGCTGGCAGCAAAGCTGCCCGCTTGATGGCGCTGATCGCAATGCATAAGCCCATTTAGCTTACATAGTCTGCTACCAGCAACTACCAAGAACCTAGGTGGCACTGATTGCCGTAAACACATCTAGCTTATGTGTCGTCTGCTACCAGAAACTACCAAGATTCTAGCCCACTATGTGGCACTGTGTGGCACTGTTTCTCCATGTTACACACAGAAAAACAACGCACTGATAGAGTTTATGTACATACTACTTAAAAGATGGCTGGCGTATAATGTACAGGTGTGATTAATTAAGAAGTTACAACTATTTAAATATGCGTTCAAACTTAATAGTGTCACATGCTATTTCACAGTTTTATAAATGGATGTATATTTAAATTATTTCTTTTTAAAAATCAATCTTTTTTTTTTTTAATTATTTACTCTGAAAGTGGTTTTTTTTTTTTAAATTAAAAAAAATGTAATTTTTACGACAATCGGTTTTTTTTTTTTAAAAAAAAGCTAATTTTTTTTCCCCTTCTTTCAAAACTGTATTATTTTAAAAGATGATTGTTTGTAAAACTTTTTTTTTTACACTTTCAAACAATATTATCCAATAACTTAAAGTAATACAAATTATATTTCGGTTTATACATCTTTCAATTAATATTTCGCAAACGTGTTATTTTAAAAAGCTGTTACATGGCAAACAATAATTCGAAGATTAAATTACTGGAGAAAAAGCAAATCAAACTCTTCTTTGAGTATATTAAAATATCTATTCAGTTCAAATTTAAAGGAAGTTTACAGTACAATTTATGTATACACATACGTCTATTATTTGTAATATACGATCTAAATAAATTTATAAACCATTCAAGTTTTACTATCTTTGGTAAATAATAAATTTATTAAAATTAATATTATACAGACTCGGAAATGACAGTATAGCAAAAAGATTCTGTTTTGAAGGAAACAACACAAGATGTAAATTAATGAAGTTAGGACAGTAATCCATCCACAGATTTAAGTTGCAGGTTAAAAAATATATACATTTAATATAATGTCATGGTCTATAAAACAAACACAGATTGAGGAATTATTTTTGAAATTTGGATTGTTTTGTTTAAAAGATTAAGAAAAAACATTGCAGTCAACTGCATTTAAATTATTAAAAGCAACACTGAATGCATGAGGGTCCATTGAAATAGATATGAATGTTTGATGCTTATATTAGGCTTGTATTGAAACGGAAACCTTCCAATCCCTTTCCGTTTCACCATCAACCTAATGACCTACTCGTCTGAACTAGTTTTGAACCTATTCTAAATGTCAAAATGTTATGTATAAGTCGAGTGGTGAAATTTGCTATCATGGCCGCTTGAATAGCATCATCCATTTACATACGAAAGTACGCTATAATTAGACAGGTTTGATAAAATTATAGCGTAGAAATCCTCATAATTATTCATAAAATATTTTATTAATCTATAAGTCAATTCTAAATTTTATATTTGTATTATATTCGTATGTGGATAGATAATTTAAACTATGAAATTATGGCATAATGATTTGTACATATAATATTTAAGATTAAATAAAAATAATGTAAAATGTTTTCTTTAAAATATATTCACGGTTTTTTGATTTAATGTTTTATAGATATAATTGAAACTAAAATATTTTTTTATAAGATCTGTCAAATTTGTTTTTTTTTTTAAATAAACAATATAAAGAAAATATGTAAAAGTTATTTATATCAAGTTAAAAAATATTAACTTAAAAATGAAGTTAAAAAAAGAGAAGTTATAAATAAATATAATAAAAATAAGCTAAACGTTTTCGAGGATCCATGCCTCATAATCATAGCTTTCTTAAAAATACATAATAAAATATATACAAAGATATATAAAATTAGCACGTGTTACGAGGACCATTTCTTCGATATATCAAAGTAAGTGTCTTTTCTATTTATAGAATTAATATTTCCATTAATACAGAATGCTTCTTTTATTTTCCTCTTATGATCATTTGATTCAGTGCATAAAATTACAGGATTGGAAGGAATAAAATTGTGTCCAGATTTCATGGAATGCTCCAAAAATACAGAAGATATATTGTTGTTCTTCTGAGCTCTCTTGTAAGTGTACATGTGTTGAGCAAGCCTAGTATTAACAGTAGCTTTAGTTTCACCATAATATACAACAAGACATTTTTCTTGAGGACATGAAATGGAATAAACTACATGTGGGGTGAATGAACGATCAATATGATCTTTTGAGTTGTTGATCAATCTACGAGAATTAAGAGGAGTTCTAAATCCAATTTTAAACTTATTGAATAATGCTTTAGTTAATTTGTTAGATATTTTGGAAATGTAAGGAATAGTAATTCTAGGAAGTTGAACACATGTTACAACACTATTTATTTTATTATGGAATTTAGAAATATAATTTTTAATAGACCAAAGTTTAAAACCTGCTTTCATCAAATCTTTAATAAAATTATTCAGATTTTCTTTTCTGTCTGCTTCATATTTACAAAGATGCAAATTTCTAAATAAGAAAGAATTTAAACCAGCAAATTTATGTGATGCAGGTGAGTTAGATTTAGGGTGATGACAGCTTCTAATTTCAAAAGGCTTAATAATCATCTTGTAATCTATACAGTTATTATTTCTTGATAATGAAAGGTCAAGTTATTTGATTTCTTTATTGTTATTTTCATATACAATGCTAAGTGATAAATTAGATAAACTTTGAAGTTCTTCTCGTATATGTAAAATATTATCCATAGAGGAAATAATAAATATATCATCCACATACCGAATATATGTAAAATCAAGAGTGGAATTGTAATATTTCGGTATTATAGAGCTCTCAAATTCATTTAAATAGACATTAGATAAAATGCCACTGACAGGTAAGCCCATAGGCCATCCATCTTTCATAGTATACCACTTGTTTTCAAAGATTGTAAAAATGTGCATATCAAGCCAAGAAAGAAAAGCAACAATAAATTTAACTCTATCAGAAGGGCAATATGTCCTCAAAAGTTTTTCATGCACTATTTGAATGGTATACTATGAAAGATGGATGGCCAATGGGCTTACCTGTCAGTGGCATTTTATCTAATGTCTATTTAAATCAATTTGAGAGCTCTATAATACTGAAATATTACAATTCCACTCTTGATTTTACATATATTCAGTATGTGGATGATATATTTATTATTTCCTCTATGGATAATATTTTACATATATGAGAAGAACTTCAAAGTTTATCTAATTTATCACTTAGCATTGTATATGAAAATAACAATAAAGAAATCAAATATCTTGACCTTTCATTATCAAGAAATAATAACTGTATAGATTACAAGATGATTATTAAGCCATTTGAAATTAGAAGCTGTATTCACCCTAAATCTAACTCACCTGCATCACATAAATTTGCTGGTTTAAATTCTTTCTTATTTAGAAATTTGCATCTTTGTAAATATGAAGCAGACAGAAAAGAAAATCTGAATAATTTTATTAAGGATTTGATGAAAGCAGGTTTTAAACTTTGGTCTATTAAAAATTATATTTCTAAATTCCATAATAAAATAAATAGTGTTGTAACATGTGTTCAACTTCCTAGAATTACTATTCCTTACATTTCCAAAATATCTAACAAATTAACTAAAGCATTATTCAATAAGTTTAAAATTGGATTTAGAACTCCTCCTAATTCTAATAGATTGATCAACAACTCAAAAGATCATATTGATCGTTCATTCACCCCACATGTAGTTTATTCCATTTAATGTCCTCAAGAAAAAATGTCTTGCTGTATATTATGGTGAAACTAAAGCTACTGTTAATACTAGGCTTGCTCAACACATGTACACTTACAAGAGAGCTCAGAAGAACAACAATATATCTTCTGTATTTTTGGAGCATTCCATGAAACCTGGACACAATTTTATTCCTTCCAATCCTGTAATTTTATGCACTGAATCAAATGATCATAAGAGGAAAATAAAAGAAGCATTCTATATTAATGGAAATATTAATTCTATAAATAGAAAAGACACTTGCTTTGATATATCGAAGAAATAGTCCATGTAACGTGCTAATTTTATATATCTTTGTATATATTTTATTATGTATTTTTAAGAAAGCTATGATTATGAGGCATGGATCCTCGAAAATGTTTAGTTTATTTTTATTATATTTATTTATAACTTCTCTTTTTTAACTTCATTTTTAAGTTAATATTTTTTATTTATATTTTACGGGAAGTAATTTATTTTATTATATCAAGTTAAAATAAAAGTCATCGGTTTATAATTAAAAATGGGAATTTTGTGTAAACAAGAAATCAATTAGTGACCACACCTGGGGTAAAAGTAAAATGTAGTTCACTGATTGAATTTGTTTCACAAAAGATTTTATCATTAAATCAGAATACTAAGCCTTAATATTTTATAACACCTAAAAAGAAATTTAATTAATGAAATCGGAATCAAAATTATATAATTTATATACTTGAATAATTTTGTTAAGTAAATTAAAAATAACACCTCGGAGACTTTATCAGTAGTAGAAATTAGATTATATGATTTTGTTTAATTAAAAGTCGATTGGTCCTGAGGCAAACGAAATTCCAAAAAGGTGATAACGCTTGGTGGAAATATATTAATAGGCTAGATTTTAAGTGGGAAGATACTCCATCTTGCTTTTGAAGAGCTGTTGCTATGAGAAGCTGAAAATTTGTTAATTTATCTGTGCCTGCTACTCAGGCAAGAATTTGATGCCTTTCCCGTGATGGAACATCGGAATTTGATCCATCCAAGGCCGGAGCAACAACCAACGTTGCCTTAACAAGCTTATAATAAATAGAAGATGCCATAAGCCGTTAGAAGAACTCACCTTCGTTCAAATTCAACTACCCCAAGTCCAGCTATAGGAATACCATCTTAAATCGTCTCCCAACTAAAGAGAAGATGCCATAAGCCGTCAAAGAACTCACCTTCGTTCCAGCTCGAGTATCTCCAGTCCAGCTATAGGAGAACTGTTTTAAAATTATTAAAATTGCAGTGCTCTATGTAAAATTCAAAATAATCATTATTGCTTCAAAATCAGGTTAGCTAACTATATTGTAAACTCTTTCAAATTGTCTTATCAATAATATTTCAATTCTATAAATGATATACTTTTGTTAATTTCCTTTATTAACTTCTTGTTTTGCTATATAACTTAATCACTGCAGTTATATTTATTTATTTCTTGCTTATTTTAGTTATTATTAATTATGCCTATGTCTCGAAACGGCGCACATTTAGTTACGAAATATATTCTTTTTGAAGATATTATTTAAAATCTTCGTATTGTATTAATTATAGCGTCATTTAGCGCTCCGTTTCGAAACCCTAATTTATAAATAATGGCGACCCTTTGTGCTAGTTATTATTTTGTCATTTAGTAAATAATTAATGTAAATATAAAATGTGGCTTATAAATCCAAACTTTCAAACTTTAATTATTATGTTACTAAAGTTAAACTAACCTGGAGTGTAGTCATGAGTATATTTTTCTTATTAAAGTATTCGTAAGTCCCTTAAATATACTTTCCCCCTTTAAAAGTTTATTAATTATAGATAACTAAGAGATTGAAAGGGATAAAGTAAAGTTTGTGTACATATATATATATATTCCCGTCAGTAGCATATATGTATTTCTCATGCTACAGAAGAGTTGTATGTTTTGATCAAGCTGATAAACTAGTATTCATTTAATGTATGGTATTTAATTTATAATATACTTCGGCTTGGCGGATGTGAAATTTATCAATATTTTATCGTGTGCTGTTTTTTTTATATATGTATATAAGATGGAGCCACGGTAAGCCCAGCTCATCTTCCTCTCTTATGGGTAGTGCAGTAGCTAAGACTGAGCTAAGGGCCAGATTAGTACATAAGTCCCCCGCCTCTTATGAACCAAATAAATGTTCTCTTTTAGCAGCATGATGATCGGTCATTGGGTAAACCAGTGTTGGTCACGAAAACCCTAAAATCTATTCATCCATCCACAGAGCCACTTTATTATTATGTTTTACTTGTGCGTAGCATATTAGTAAAATCTTTATAGCCAACTCTACCTCCATAATATGCAATCTTCGGCGTTGAACAGAAGCTTTCTTGAAAACCCATTCGATCTAAAGCTATCTGTGAGGCTTTATATGCCCATATTTAATATATAAATTTATCATAATCGGATGTATTATTAAGCTTCACTCCAGACTTGGTTTGATTACTTGTATAATAGCCACTTGAACTGATGATGAAAGGGCATAACTAATAAGTGGAATGTAGTGATTTATTATATAGCATAAAATTAGCGCAATTAAATAATAGCCATAAATTTATTTTGCTAAATGGCCTAGAGTAATGTTGTTTAGTAAATAAAATGCCTGCGTGCATTATCCAACGCTAAGTAATGGGTTATATCAAGTATATATGAAATTGTCAATAAATATAATTCATCATATATCAGTTTCTGTCTCATTTTTAAATCAATCTAATTCACTAATTGACCATAGCTATTCATTAGTAAAGCCCCTATTAATTAAATATATTAGATTTTATCTTTGGAATGTCTCTAGTTTTGAAAGAAGGGGTAAAAAATTAGCTTTTTTTTAAAAAAAAAAAATGATTGTCGTAAAAATTACATTTTTTTTAATTTAAAAAAAAAACCACTTTTAGAGTAAATAATTAAAAAAAAAGATTGATTTTTAAAAAGAAATAATTTAAATATACATCCATTTATAAAACTGTGAAATAGCATGTGACACTATTAAGTTTGAACGCATATTTAAATAGTTGTAACTTCTTAATTAATCACACCTGTACATTATACGCGAGCCATCTTTTAAGTAGTATGTACATAAACTCTATCAGTGCGTGGTTTTTCTGTGTGTAACATGGAGAAACAGTGCCACACAGTGCCACATAGTGGGCTAGAATCTTGGTAGTTTCTGGTAGCAGACGACACATAAGCTAGATGTGTTTACGGCAATCAGTGCCACCTAGGTTCTTGGTAGTTGCTGGTAGCAGACTATGTAAGCTAAATGGGCTTATGCATTGCGATCAGCGCCACCTATCAGCTGGAATTTGCATTGCTGCATTTGGGGCCCCTACTATAAGTATTTCTGTGGTTGACTCTGACCAACACCTCTGGTGGCCACATGGGTCAAAAATCACAAGTACCAATTCATTATAATATAGCAATGTCATTATTAAAATAAATTTTTGAAAATAAATTATTACACAATCTAATAATTATTATAATAGGAAATAAAGATCCCCCCCCCCCCATTTCTTAAGTAAGTATATTTTATTTAGGACTTGGATTAGACATTTAATTTCTTGTCCTATGAAATTGACTTAGAACATTTTTTTTTTAAACATAGAAATACTGTGTGGTTAATTTCTAATAATTATTAAAGAATTTTATTAGATAAAGATGAAAATATTTTATTTTATACACAGCCCATAAGTTGCTAAATTAATTTTGTAACAAGGAAAGCATCTCAGTCATATCAAATCATAAATCCTGAAGTTTTTGAGAATTGACATTATTTGATTAAATTGTTGCCATTTACTATGTGAACATGATGGTGCAAGCAAAGCAGTTGTTCCATGATATATTAATAATGTTCTACATTGAAGAAATTCAGAGAATTGTCTTATAAGGGAATCAATCAGTTCCTTAAGGAAAAATAGTATATTTAAATTTAGTAAGAAGAATTTAATAGAGGAGAGAGACATGAGACATTTTATCTCATTTCACGAATAAAATATCATATATATATATATTGTAATTTACAGTTCAAATTGTAATCATGTAAGACCAATAGATGACCAGGTGAGATGAGTGCTTTTATGTATGATTGGTTGCCCATTTAAAAATTAAAATGAATGTTATTTTTACAGAAAAATAAATGTTTATAACATTACAAAATTTAATTACACATAAAATTTAAGACAAATAAATTTCTCAGGGTATTCTTGTAGATTTGTGATAATCTTACTGTATTCTTAAATACAATCTGTTGCATACCTCTTGCTTAAAGAATTACTTTACTATAAATTAATATGCATTTTAAATAAGCTAGTAAATTATCTCTCAGTTTTAAATATGTTCAATTAATTAATTCTCAGCTATTAACTTAAATAAATCTTGATCATTCAATTTAAAGGATGTATAAATTTAAAGTTTATAAAGTTATTCTAGGTATGTTGAATGTAAAAAGGATATTATTGTATATCACCGTACCTTACTAATTTGTATTTCAGATAGTAGTAGTAATAATAAATTGTGTATAAAAGTTAAATAAATGAATGTAAAATTTAATAATTTGAAAGTATGACATTTTATTTCAACAATATGCATTTGAAAGTAAGACATTTTATTTCAACAATATGCAAAAATGATGAATTCAATAATGACAAACAGATGTATTAAATATAGCAATTGTTTTATTATAAATAATAAGGTTGTTGTTCTGACTGTGCCATGTGGCTGCGAGGCAATGCTGTGGTACCATCAACAAGCCACAAGAAGCATGCAAGTGATAAACTTCTACATAAAAATGGCTGAAATCATCAATGTAAAAAAAAATAAAAAATCGCTGAAATGATCGATGGACAAAAAATAAAATAAAAATGCTGAAATCATTGATGGCAAAAAAAAAACAAAATTGCTGAAATCATCGATGGACAAAAAAAAAACAAAAAATAAAAATGCTGAAATCATCGATGGACAAAAAATGCAAAAAAGAAAAATGTTGAAATCATCGATGGGAAACAAAACAAATAGCTGAAATGATCGATGGACAAGAAAAAAAAATCGCTGAAATCAAAACACTATCTAAAGGGTGTGTGTGCTGTGTTTGATGTATAATTATTATACTCTTCAGTCGTTATAGTGTTGAAAGTCAGAGTGATTTTTTTAAAAAAATGTACTGTATTACTGCCATTTTTCATTTTAATGCTCTGTGCAGCAGGGGGGAGGGTAGATCTATATTTAATTACTATGTATTAGTCTGTATTTAAGGTTTTGTGAATTATATCAGTTAGATAGCATTTTGATTTCAGCGATTTTTTATTCCCATTGATGATTTCAGCATTTTTCTCTTTTTTTTTTTTGTCCATCAAGGATTTCAGCGTTTTTATTTATTTATTTTTTTTTTGTCCAATCATTTCAACAATTTTTTTTCCATCGATGATTTCAGCATTTTTTTTTTTTTGTCCATCGATGATTTCAGCGTTTTATTTTTTGGTTGTTTTTTGTCCATCAATCATTTCAGCAATTTTTTATTTTTAATTTTTTTTTACATCGATGATTTCAGCCATTTTTATGTAGAAGTTTATCACTTTCATGCTTCTTGTGGCTTGTTGATGGTACCGCAATGTCACCTGGTGGCTGCATGTCACAATCAGAACAACTACCACTTCTTATTTATACTGAGGATAAAACTCTTGGACACCATCCAGAATTAACTGGCATATTCACAAAAGATTTTAAATGCTTTAAGCACTTGATTCCATAACTAGCTCAAATGAACAGGAAATTTACTTAATTTAGGCTATCAGATAATGCATATTTAAACGCAAACAATGTAATTGACAAATTATCTTAATCAAATGTTATATGGTGAGGTATGGAGAGAGAGAGAATTTAGGCCAAATTAACTTATTAAAACTTTTTTTTACAAAAAAAAACCAAATAAGAATAAAAAATAAAATTATACAATTTCAGTTATTCGATATCATTAAGTCTATTTTAACTAGATGGTAAGAATTTATCATTTCTAATATGAAAATTTATTAAGAGAATGAAATCTTATCCCTGTGTATCATTTTGCATCTAGACTTTGAATTATTTTTTTTATATTGGCCTAGGTTTTGTGATAGTTTTCTGAAGTGATCACTCTTGTTTTTTTGATGGCTGTCATTCTTGAACAGGTTTTCTGGTTTCTTTTATTAATGGCTTGTCACTTCTTTTTGGCGAAGCACATATCTGTGTGGCCTTGTTCAATAATAATCTTTGATAATTATGGGTAATGTCTGAGCAGTGACAAGTCAAGGATATTTGTCATATCTCAGGTTAACAAATGCATAGGGACTGCATGATGAAAACTGAATGAACACCCTTTTGCAAGTTTAGCAATACATGATGATGATAGGTACTTGTTCATAAAGGAACCCATTCAGCAGATAAGCCAGCAAAACTAATATAACTGACAACAGTCAAATCCTATTAACAGGATCAGAATCAAAAATATCAGCAGAATAAATAACAGCAGAATAACAGTAGAATATAGCAGAATGCAGCAGAATAATAGCAGACTAATTCTAATGAAAATTTAGTAGCCTTTATACCCTTGACAAACCATTGTCTGAGGTCAACATTATCAGTTTTTGAATTTTTTCTAATTAGTTAATCTCTTCTAATATATATTTATTTAATTACAAAATTCATTACAATATTAATTATCTAACCAATTGGATAGATTACTGTTTCAATAAAACAACCCCTTGTTGATTAGACAATTTATAAAATTATTTTAATTTTTGCTTAGTTCCTATTTTTCTCTAATTAAATAATTTTAGCAATAAAATTATTTATGTACAATTATTTACATTACAATTCTCTTGTTTTTTTCTTTACAATTTTTTTTTAGTTTAAATTATTTCACCAAGTAACTTTCTTTTATTATTGTAACATTTTGGAATTTATACTTCTATTGAAAACAACATATAAGCTATTTCCCTTAAATAGCAACTTTAATTAAAATTCCTAAACAGCATTATATGTTAATTATGTTTTTCTCTCCTTTTTTTTTTAAATTTTAAGTTGAAATTCCGATACAAAATTTTATTTTTCCTTTTGTTTATTTCCCACTCTCTTTATTTTATTTATAAAACTGAACATCTTTTTCATTAATAATAATAAAAATACATTTTTTAAAATTTTTGAATATCTTTTGTAACATATCTGTTACACTATAGATGAACATATAAAAATGACTATTTTAAAATTTAATTTTAATTTGGATGCACTAGAGTTTTACAAAGACTGACTAAATTTTTCCTAAAAAGCTTTATTTATAGTCTTTGGTCAATTGGTATCTTAATTAGTAACCATTACCCACAAATTTTTTTCTTTTAGGTTTTTCTGGGAAAATTTGCTCATTGCCATGGCAATACAGGTTAGCAGTTGATTAGAAGACATTGGAGAAAATGAATGAAAGAAAAAAATTTTAGTCATTTATTTTAAACAACTAAATAATTTATAATGCCTCTTTTAAAGTTCTCATATATTTATTTTAATAAATTCTTTTAATTGAACAAAATAAATTAATTTATAAGTTTTATATTTATAAATTTTAAAATTGACAGTTTTACTTGTTTTGCGAGCTCTATATATAATATATATAACAATTATATGCATGCACACAATTATTTTTACTGGACTGTTAGCTCTACTATTTTAGCTAAATGTAATTTCAATTGTAATCATCATAATATAGTTATTGTCAAACTGTTTCAAATATTCTATTATGTTTGATTTAGTATATCCTTCTCTTTATATCCTTTCTACAATGTCAATTTGATGTGTGTTTCTATTTGTACATAAAAATTCAATTGCACGTTTAAAAAATAATAATACTGATGCACATATTTTATATATGCATTGATTAATAAAATCTGCTCAGAAGACATTAAGTTCTAAAATTATATTCGGTGCACCTTATATTCTTTTAGGTAGTATTATGCCAAGACTTAAATTTCATTTTTGATCATGTTATCTGCTATCTGACCAATAATAATGGTGTATTTAATTTACTTAACCAATAAAGAAAGCAATAAAATTTTTACAGTTTTTGGCCATATTAATTAATTATGATAGTAAATATAATGTTACAATAGAAATTAAACAATTGTAATGAAAATATTAGAACAGTATGACAAAACATATGGACACATGGGTGAAGGTTGCTTTCCCATCTTAATAATTTTCTGTTTCAAAATTTAGTACTTAACACTTTTTGAATTTTTTTATAAATATTATCAAAGACTTTTTTTCACTTATTTACTTATTGTATACATGTTTTATCCTATTTGTAATCTTTTTTGATTAATAAATTTATTTTAAAAAAAACATAACTCTGTTGCTTTATGATATTAAAAGATGAATGGATAAAACACCACCTCTTAATCAATTGTTGCAATCCTGAATATTAGTATGTGAAGTTATCACATAGATATAATAAGCTACTTCTATTAGCTGAAGTTATGTAAAGTTATTTATGAAGCCTACTAAATTATAAGTGAATAACTACCTATTGAAGCCTGGCATAGGAATTTAATTTTTTAAGGTTGCATTGGAAATTATGTAATATTTTGGCTAGAACAATCAATGTTAAATTAATAGACAAAGAAATAAATATTAGTCTAAATACCTATTCAAGCAAGATTGTTAAGAGAAAGAACTATTATAACACTAACTGAAATCCTGAAGATATTTTAATAATATTTTTAATAGGTTGCAACTTATTTCAAGATAGCTGTTTTAAGTTTTAAAGCATTTGGTATCATTTCTAATTTTCAAATTATTTTATACTATTCATTTATAATATTCCATATCAATTTATCACGTGTATTTATGCAGTTAGAGTTTCTATGGTTTCGAAAGTGCCCCCCCCCCCCAGTTGGCACAGAAGCCTTCTAGGAGAGCAATAGTGGATTCAGAAGCATTTGGGGGGGGGGGGCATTCAGGCGGTCTAGGAGTCAGTGGCTACTTATAGAAGAATTAATATATATTTAAAAATTAATTATTTTCATGATTTTGTAATTGGATAATCATTTAAAATTTAAATTCTGTATTTTAATTCATCTTATGCCCGTCTTACACAATCAATTTTTTCATCAATTTTCTATTTCAATTATTTAATCATTTGAAAATTAACAATGTCTGGCAGAATGTCAATTGAGAAAATAGAACATTTATATATGTGTATATAATAGGTTATGTTTACAATAGCAAATATATTTGTTATATTTCATTCCAAAATATATAAAAATCACTTTTCTAATTGATTTGGACAAAAATAAACCCAATTTTATGTAATTTAATATTATGAGTAAAAATAATAATGGCAAGAAAGAAATAAAATGGTAAATTTGAGTTAGCCTAGTTAGTACCAACTTATATTGCTGACTAGAGAGAAAAGGCAAAGCAAGTATTCGAAACTTATACACTGTACTGTTTTCTGTGATTATGTTTTGTAGGTTTGATGTTTATATCTGGTGTAATTATTTTATTTATTAATTGCTATTTATAATTATTGGTTTGATGTTTATATCTGGTGTAATTATTTTATTTATTAATTATTATTTATAATTATTTGAACAATGTTATGGTCTGGATGAACAAAATGCGCTTACGTGCAAAATAAAAATTTTAACGTGTCATACAGGATATTTTAATTTCAATTTTTTATATACTTAAAAATTTATTCATTTTTTGTTATTGTAAAAATTGATCATGTCATACAGATTTTAGTCTATCCACACAGCAGATGAGTCTTAACTAGTAATATGGACAACTATTATGTAGGTAATTCAAGCAATTCAGCATGTTTTGACAGGAATATGGGTGCTTGCAGTGACTTGTTCACAGCACAAGTAAAATGGTATCGCAAACAAGTCAATGCATGCAAGTTGATATGGGCTGGATTTCAAATCTATAAATACCAGTGGTTTAGGAATAAGTTCCATTATTTTTTGTATGTTTTGCCAACAATTGTCAGTTAAAAGTGTGATAGATAAGTGGAGTCATACAAAGAATAAATTAAATGTTTTATTTTGTGAATATTGCTGCAAATTTTATTACTTCATTATGTCTGAATCTAAGAAGAAATGTCGACAACACACTATTGAGTATTTGAAATATGACTTTATTCAGTCTCATACGAACCAATTATTATCTATGTGTTTGATTTGCCAAAAAAGTATTTTCAAATGAAGCCTTCTAGGCTACAAGAGCATTTGACTAAAATGCATGCTGACAAAAAGGATAAAGATTTGTTCTATTTTTAAGTATTAGAAGAAAAATATTTTAAATGACCAACTATATCAAAACTTTTTGTGTTGTCCACTATACAAGATAATGATGGATTACAAGCTTTTTATAATATTTCATTATTAATCACAAAAATGGGAAAACCATACACAATTGGTGAAGAAGTAATCTTGCTGGCAATAAAAGAAGTAATAAGCATTGTGCTTTATAAGGCAGGATCAGATATCAAAAGGAAAATTTCTTTGAGTAGTAATTCAGTGCAAAGAAGAATCAATGAAATGACTGAAGATGTTGAAAAATCATTGTGCGATTATTTGAAGACATGCCAATTTTTCATTCAACTCGATGAATCATCTTTTCCAAATAATTTATTAAAACAAGTTTGTTTACTGAGAAAGTAAACATATTCTGTAATATAGAAATTATAATCAATTCTATTTTTTAAAATTTTACTGTAAATATTTATATGTACATATATTTATAGAAGACTCTAATTATTAAAAAATAATTGATAAAATTTCTCAATTATTAGTGTGCTATATAATGATCAAGTCACTAATAATTTTCATAAGCAATATAGAGATTTAAAGGCTGAAATTCAATGACTGAAAGAAATACTTAAGGATTGTTATAATAAAACTAGTTATATATATTGAAAGTAATATATGGAGCTGAAAAACAGTAACAATTTTGTTAAATTAGTTAATGTCTCATGACAATGATTATATTTCAAAGAAAATGGTGACAATATTTTTTACTTTTAAATGATAAAAGAATGATAGCTTTCAATATTTAAAACAGACAAAACTATCTATTCATATTGCCACTCAGTGCAAGCCAGAGTAATCATTGGATTCCAGAAGGCTTGAGCATAAAATCCTCATCTAGTGCCTACTCATCCAATATCCCCAGACTAGTTTCTGGCTTGTGGCCTTCCTCAATGAGCAGCCTTGGATCTGAGAGCACTGCAGCTAGATCTTAGGATCTAATGCAATCCTCTAGCTGCCACCTTTTATTTCTACTTAACTACAAAACTATGGGACTTAATTGAAAATGCTATATTTTCAATCCAAGCTCATCAGTCTATATAGTCATGTAGGTCTGAACTCAGTTCAGTACCCATACATTTTGATGTCTTTGGTTCTTTAATAACCATAGTCACCACTATTCTATTAGGCAGGATTAGTTTTAAGCCAATAAACATTACATGATCACGATTTCTTATGCTTACTGTTAACTGTTATCCATTGATTACTCTGACTTGCACTGAGTGGCAGTACGTATGGAGAGTTTTGCCTCTTTTAATAACAGTTAAGAGCAAGCATAAGAATAGTGATCATGTGATGTTTATTAGCTTTCAATAATATTATCTGACTGTCTTATTTAGAATTTGAATAGAAATATTACATTGTTGAAATTTAAACAGCTCTTTGTAATTTTAAAAATGGAAATGTTATTTTTCCTGATAAGAATTGATTGAAATTTTTCACGTTATATATGAAAATAACAAGAAATATAAATTGTATTTATTCAAGGTAAGAAGTGGTATGGAAGAAATATGATTTTTGATTGAACTAAAAAACCCAGTTTCTTAGAAGTTATATATATTCATGCCATAAAATTTGTAATACTAAAAATTCGAGAGTGGAAAATTAGATTTGAAGTAGTTTGATTAATTTTAGAAGTGAATCAATGCTGAATTTTACGAGAATTAAACTTAGTTAAATTAACATTGCTATGTTGAAAATTTTTTTGAAGACCAGTATGAAGAAATTGAAGTTTTTAGCTGAATAGAAGAGGATATGAAACTTGATGTTTAAAATATAGATAAGAATTACTTTAAGAAAACAGATTATAATAACAAAAATAACATTTATATAAAGAAGAAAAAGAACTGAATATAGAACAGAAATCAGACATATCAGTTTTGGTAGGAAAAATATTAATGTTATCTAACTTGAATGAAATAATTATCTTTTGCAGTTTAGCAAAGTAGTGTAGTTGCTGATTCAAGAGGTAAAAAAATCTAAATTGATTTCTGACCGATTGCAAAAAAAATTTTTTTTTTTTTGGTAAAGTGAAAATTTAATTTAATTTATCATTTATATATTTAAACATAATTTTTCCTCTTAAACAACAAATCACACAGTATTGATTATATATTGTAAATATTGGTGAATTTTACAAGAAACTAAGTATTCATCTTTAAAATATAAATATAAAATATATAAAGAAGGTAATGATTTGGAAAACTTATTCAAAACAGAAATTTTCCAAAATAAGTGCCAGAATTAAAGATTTTCTCAATGAGCTATGAAATATATAGGCCAAAAGATTATAAGTTGATCAATTTATGTAAAAACCATTATACTAACCTGTTGAAAGATTTATTTCTTTAAGATATGAAAATTGGAAGTTGAATTATACATATTTGTATAGAATAAGCAGTTTATAGGCAACTTTATGATGAGATGTAAATTTGTAAGTATTCATGTAATATGAACTTTTTATTCTGACTTCTAACTTTAATGTATTCTATTAAATACCATTGTTTTGAGCATAGAGGTATCTGGGTTCCTTATAGTAATTTTTCTTTCTAAACAAAATATTTGTGATAGTCAAATCATGTATTCTGTAAAACTTTAATTATAGCATACAATTTGAATTTACATCAGTACATTGCTCCCAACAACTTTTAGATAAAGTTTTCTATATGTACCAACACAAAATGTTTGTGATCATCAATCCATGTCTTGTGCAAAAATCTGACTTCCGGTGAGTAATGGCATCCGCCTGTTTGCTTTCGTTTCTTCCCTGAAGTTGTCCAGGTTGGTAATTGTTGTGCATTTTAATATGACGAAGTCATCAAAAAAGAACAAGGTGATAAATAAAGGTTTGAAAGGTGATGAAACTATAATATCTAAAGATGGAGGTAATACATGTGAGAATTCTGTAGCCGTTAGTAATAACGTTACGACCGAAGTAAAAAGTATTGAGCTACGCAATAAAAAAAGAAAACTGGATAAAAAAAATAATATTAGTGCATTCAAGGAAAAAAACCAGGTCACAAAGGAAGAGGATTTATGTTTACATGTGGGGGAAAATGCAGATAAACAGGATACGAGTTATCTAGATTTTAGTGATAATACGCTTGCGGATAACGTTTCTTGTCAACCCCCATCAAGGGCCTTCATTCGCTTAAACTCTTACTGGAAAAGGATATTTACTAGTTGTATGTCGGCATGTACGTCCATTTTTAGTTTAATTATGCAATCTAATGAGTCCAGCGGTGAACATGTCCTTGATAAAACTGATATAAACGAATACCTTAAGGTTCTTGATCAAAATAGTTTATTAAATACCGTTAAACATACAGCTTTCTTTGCTGCAAGGGGTTTTGTTTCTATTGAGTATTTTACCACCGATCAAAAAGAAAAAGCGGAGGCAACGATAAAAAAAATTCAAAATAAGAAAATATATTACGTCTCGAAAGAACCGAACCCCCTAGCTACGGAAAAGTTTTGCATACTCCGCCTAATTTTGATGTTGAGTTTTTTAAGTCGGAAATAGCGTCGTATGCCAAAGTTAATAAAATGGAAAGATTATTAACACCCGGAACTGCATTTCAAATCCCCTCAAATTCATGGTCAATTGTGTTGAAAATGAACAAAGGCATTTCAAGGGAACAGATCCCACATAAAATTTTTAAAGATCATATGCCAATTTCCATTATTATTAAAGGTAGGCCACCCGTTTGTTTTAGATGTAATCGTATTGGTCACATTGCAGCTCTGTGTGATGCTGGGTCATGTGTCAAATGTAATAAATTCAATCGTCTAAATCACTACTGTAACATAGCTCCATTAAAATCTTGGGCTAATGTTGTAAATAATAGTCCTGATGAAGAACTTATATACGAGCAGGAAATTATTGATGATCTCGAACTAGATAAGGCTGCACCTGCTCAAATACAGAGGCAGTGCCTAGTTGATGAAAGGTCAGCAATTATGGAAAATGAAGAAACATACGTTGAGGTAAATGATATAGAGAAAACGGAAAACAACATAATTAATAAATGATAATAATAAGCATGTTGACATAACTGATATAGAGAAAACTGAAGTAAAGGAAAAAAAAAATAAGCAAATAGAACATTTTCTGTCAAATGTCCCTGGAAGGCACCCATCTATAACTGAGTCAGAACTTGAAACAGAGAATCTAAACCAAAATGAAATGGAACTGGAAATAGTAAATCTATACCATAATGAGACTGGTGTTAATAAGAATGATTGTGGTCATGAAAGTGGCTATAGTAGTATAAGGCAATGAAATCTTTGGATCCGCACTATAATGTTAGAGGCATCAACAGCCATGACAAGGTACTAAAGCTTACTGATTATCTTGCTTCACAAAAATTTGATATTGCTATTCTAACAGAAACAAAGATAAATGTAAACACACCTGAACAGTTTATCGATCAAATTAAATGGAAAGGTCTATTATTGTACAAGCAGAACATTAGACCGGCACAAGGTGTTGCCATTCTAATTAATATAAAGTCTAAAATTTATAAGGTGCGGATCATAAGTATGCAGATCAATCACATAGTAATCTCTTTTCAAATGCAAGAATAGATGCACTATGTTGTAGCAATTTATTCGACAAATATAGGAAGGGAGGTGCCCAAAATTATTAAAGAGATGCAGTTCCACTTGACTCTGCGTCCAGGAATAGTAATAATTGGAGGGGATTTTAATGTCACGTTTCAGGACATTCCAGTTCAGCTAAAAAATAAGTTGCAGGATATTGATGTGCTGCCATGTCAAAGTAAATATGGAGCAAATGCCTTTACCTTTTTTAATAGTCGTTACTCATCACTGATTGATTTGTTTTTCATTTCGAGATCTAAGATAAAAGATGTTGAAATTGATACTTCAATTGTTGCTTTCTCTGATCACCTGCGTGTAAAGTTGGTGGTAAGGCTCTATGATAGGGATCCAGGATGTAGCTACCAGTTTAGCATAAAAAAAAATATTAGTAATTCATTCAATTTGATCTGTGATCAGAGATCGAATTTAATTGTAGCTTCTTGTTACTTCACTAAGCAAACAGCCTTGTCTTCATGTGTGGCTTGGATTAGATTGAAAAAACTTATATCTGATGTCTGTTCTTCTGGAATGGAACTGGATTTGTCTCAAAACCAAATGAAATCCCGCTTAAATGACATTGCTAAAACCTTGCATTCTTTAACTACTCTATCTAATAATCGCTCATTGATCAACTCCCTGCAGGAAGAATATAATGACATCTATGAGAAAATGCAGGAAGAAATATATGCTATAAGATTGCGAAAGATACTCCCTAATATTGCCTGCATCATAAAACCAACATTGAACTATGCCAAGGTGTACGTGCCTCAGTCTAGAGGTATCACATGTGTCAAAACCGAGAATGGAGAGGTTTTGTCAGGGCTGCATGTGGATCAGCACATATATAAAAATCTGCAAAACACTATGGGAAATGATGAAAGGAATTCAGACCATTGGCCAAGGATGATGGTGGCCAAGGATCAGCGGTATATCTCACACCTGGATATTAGTGAGGAAATGACTAGACTATCAAATCACACAGTTACTGCTCATGATTCTATACCTGCCAGAATTTATAAATCAATATCTTACTTGATAATTGAAGTGCTTGCAAAATATTACAATCAGTTGTGTGCACAACCAATAGATTGGCCAATGATTAATAACAGAATAATTTTTTGTATAAAAAAGAATAGGAATATACACATCCCATATGTAAATGACCTGAGAAATATTACTATCGAGGACATTGACTCAAAAATATTTGCTAGAATTATATTGAAGAAATTGTATAATAGAATAAAAAATAGAATTTCAGTGGCTCATTACGCTATTAAAGGTAAGAGAGCAACTGATGCAATTATGAAGATCCAGGATGCAATCAGATATGCCAGGTGTAATAAGTTAACTCAATTCTTTGCAATGCAGATAGACTTTAAATCTGCATTTGATGTGGTTGATTGGTCATTTCTGTCTAGTTCATTGGCACCACTTGTGGAGGGTGAGGAGAATCTAATTACAGCAATCAACAATTATGTGACCAATGGGAGAATAGCGCTTAAAAACTTTGCAAGGCATTCTAATTTCTTTGTTCCGTCAAGGGGGATCCCACAGGGGTCTCCTCTGGCAGCCCTCCTCTTTGCCGTTTATCTGGATCCGATGATTAGGGAAATAGAAGCCTCAACCAATGGGATTTTCTTACCTCAGCTTGGTGCCTTTGTTCATGTCACTGCCTTTGTCGATGATGTTATTATTATATTCGAGAATGTGGCCAGTGTGCATAGAATCTTTAACATCTTAAATAAATTTCAGATCTCTGCAGGCTCATGTATTCAATCTTCCAAGTCGGCTGCATGGCAATTGGCCACTGCCAAGAGAATCCCATGTGACTTCTTGGGCACGTCTTCCTCCTTTCTAGGGTTGCCTCTCTATCTGTCTAAAACTAAAATGAGTGCCCATTTGAACAAACTGGTTGTAAAAATCATCGAAACTAAAATAAATGCCTTTTCCCCATTTAAATTGTATGAAACAACCAGAGCAAAGGTTTTTAACGCTATTGCTGTTGGTGTGCTCTCTTACTATGGACCATGGATGAAAATCTTTAATGCCACTAGTCTTAAGATCATTCAATTGGCAAAAAGATATATTTGGGGTAAGAAGTATAGCCTGATACCTACTAAAATAATGCAGCTACCGATTGGAGAAGGGGGTCTCAATTTAATTGACCCTAAGTCATTGGTGAGCTTTTTTAAGGCAAGAGCTTATTTAAGGATCATTGACGATAATTCGCTCAGGCCGCTAACACAGAATATTAATATAGATTCTAACCTGGGGTCAGATGGAGTATCTTATTTCGATGATATGATGATTGCATACAGGGATATCCAGGATGATCTAAACTTAGAGACCTTAGATAATTTAAAATATAAAGAGCTAAAAAATATAGAGCTTTCTAATGAAAACTCCTGGCTCAATGCCTCATTAAAAAAAATTCTAAAAAATTTCCAATCTATTTGTACATCACAGTCTGTTATGAAATTTATTTTCAGATTGATAAATGGAATTTTGCCAACCACCACTTTTTTAAACCAAAGGCTGAAAATGGGCCTGGATGTTCTATGCAAATGCTGTAACAGATCCGACGAGACCTTTCTTCACCTGATGGAGGAATGTACAGCCTTTAGTGATTTGAGATCTATGGTCTTTCATAAGCCTATTGTGAATCTAAGACTCTTATTTAAAGAAAACATTGTTTTTTTCAAGCCTCATAATGCCATAGTTATTGTGCATGTAATGAGAGCAATATGGATATCTAGGTGTGCTCTGATCTTTGATAACAAGAAGATATATTAGAAAAAAAAAATGGAAAAAGAATGGGATGACATGTTTTATAAAGGTTTGAAATTTTGGCCAAGAAAAACATTTTTATTGGTATGGGGTGGTTATGTTCCTACAAGGTGTGAAATGTGGAGCTGAATGCTCTTACAGAACACTGATTAAATGAAAGGTGGAGATAATGTAATTTACTGGATACATTTGAACTTAATTTATTTTTTAAAGTAATGATTGTTACGATGTATGTACTGAATCAAATGTAAATATAGTTTTTTTAAATAAAGAAAAAAAAAAATCCATGTCTTGTGCAAAACTTCATTAATAGGCTATTTAGATTTACAACATCAATACATTATTTTTAATAATTTTTGGGCAAAGTACTAATATATGCATCAGTTATCAAAAATGCAAAAAAAAATAATTTAATAGTAATGCTGAAATAATGATATTGAGCAGGGAATACATACATTTTATTCTTTGAATCTAACATTAGAGCATATTCAGTAATAAAATGAGCGCAGATATCCTATGCAAGCCAAATTGCAATATCACTAGCCTTTCATTGATATATTAAGAATTCCAAAAATAGAAGATATTAAATTATGGTTATGGATGTTAGATCTAATTTTTCCATCTCACTGAAAAGTTTGGAAATTAATATTATTGAATCTTATTATAAACACATATTTTCTTTGAACTGAGCATTTGAAATGAATGAATATTTACTGACTAAAAAAAGGATTTATGATGAATTTAATGTGGAAAGACAACTGTTATTTACTTATATTCCTAATTCTTGATGTATTGGGAAATATAATGAAGTTAGAATACAGCCAAGATTTACAAAAAGTAACATTTGCAGCAGAAATTAAAAGACAATATAAGATATCAAATAAATGGACACTCTTGAGATATATGCAGAATTAATTTGAAATTAAAAGACAATATAAGATATCAAATAAATAGACAAATGGACACTCTTGAGATATGTGCAGAATTAATTTGTATAGTCATTACAAAATTCATTTTTATTTTTTTACCTTATGAAAATAAAATGGCTCAACTATTTTACAAATAACTGCTAGTGATAGTTTTTAGAAGTTGTTAAATCTAGTTCGAGCATTGACTTTTACAAAATTCTATCATTGAAAGACTCCTTACAAAGTAGACAATTTCCTTTCATTAGACTTTCATTGTTTTTAGTTCATACAATCTGGAGTGTCCGTTGCAAACTAATCTTCACCTTTCCACCTCCAAATCAGGATGTCATATTTATCTATCACCTTAATAAGTTAAAAAACAAAGACCTTATCCTGTCTTCAAAATTCCTCTTTAATGAGACATGGAATCTCTTTCAAATACCAAAAATCACCTATAAACAATCACATAAAATTTGATACTAGCATTTCCATTAGAGATTCTCCAGGGGATTAAACTTTAGATCCATCACAGATTCTCAATTAGGATGTTAGAACTTCTTACCAAGAAAGACAATGTATTCACATATTCTTAGATAATACAATTATTTTTCATTAATAAAGTTATTTTTGAAACTAATTGGATGGGTTATTGTTTGTGATTTCACATGAAGTTCAAGCATTATAAGGAACAAAGTTGAACTGTGATCTAGTGATCTTGAGTTCTAAAGTCTACCATTTTTATTACTGTGCTAAGCTAGGCAGAACACTTAGTATATTTATTTAGAATGTGTGTATTTATTTAGAATGTTTGTGTTTATCAACATTTGTCCTTGTAGCTTTAAGGATTTGGATACTACTTTGTTCTGATCAATATTGACTTCACATAAGTTTATTTTAGAAAAAAGTAAAACCTTCGAAAATCAAAATAAAAAAAAATATACAAGCAAATACTGTAATTATTATTTTTAACTTTAATGTAGGAATAAAATTAATTTCAGTTAATGTCATTTGTATATTGACAGATTAATATCTGCCCTGTTGAACTCCAGTAGCTTAGAAATATATATATATATATGTTTGTTTGGAAGTTGAACTTTTTTTTTAAACTAAAAATATTTTTTGTAGATTATAATTGATACTGCAAACAATCATCTGCCAAATTGAATAATTAAGATATACACTAGAGGGAAATATAATGGGCATGTGAAATAATTATTAAACTATGAAAAGAATTTTTACCATGTAATTAATCTGGGAACATCATAGTTTAAGTGGTTTGATTTTTATTACTTTTATTTATTTATTTTAGAAAAGACAGTTTTCATTTCTAATAAAATTTACTTCCTCCCAATATTATAATTGTGTACAGTTTTTGACATTTGGTATTATCTATCTTATCATTTACTGTTTCTGAGAAGATGGTCTATTTTAATGTATTATTTATTACTCCTTGATTAATTAGTTTGCACTTGAGTAATTGATGGCTTCTTCTTGTGCGAGGTATCTCTTTCATCACATTGTTAATATCTCCTTCGGCAGATTGTCAGATTCATTTTAAAACTAATGTCACTATCAACTAGATATTTTACTGTCATCAACTGATGCAAATTTAATCTTTTAAGATTTAACACTCTGACAGAAGTGCTGATTGTACACAATATAATTTATTTTTTTTAAATATTGACTTGAGAAAAAAAAAGTAACATTTATTGTATTTATGCAGCACATATTAATATTTACTGGTATGTATATGCAAAAAATATATAAAACCAATTTTGTATATTTTATCGATAATTAACTTTTTATTTTTATTTACAGAATTAGTCATTTATTATTTTGTAATAAAAATTGTTGACAGGACTTCTTAATTGATTGTATTCTAACTTTCTTTTATAAATAAATAAATTTATAAATCTGAAAATATTAAGATTTGCTTATAATTTATAATGATAAAAAAAAAATTATATCTGTGCATTTTTTAAAAATAATATATAATATATTTATTTTAAAATACTATCTTTATATACAATTGGAAAAATAATTTAAATTTTTTATCACATATATATGAGTTGAGATTATAGAATATCTATGCAAGATAGGCATGACTTGGGGCTAAAATCCTAGCCAGGTGAAACTTGGAAATTTTTCCGAGTTCAAGTGGATTTAGAATTTATTTGTCAGATAGTCACTTCACAGCTAATTTAGCTAGCCTAATAAGTTCATGGACTATTTACGACTTTATATGTTTGCATGTCACGTGACTTCTCAAGCATGATTATTTGGATTAGTAAATGGATATTAAGCAAGAATAAAATAAGGGGAAAAAAAATTAATCACTCACTATCTAGCAGTTTGTTATCCTGTTGAATAATGTTTTCTTCATTGATCATCTTTAAAGAGCTGTTGGAAATGTTTTTGTTTTATAATAAGCTATTTAAAGTCTATTTTACTTTAGCCATATTCTTACATTTATTGTTATTGTAAAATGGGGAAAAAATACATAAACAAAGACCTAATTTTCACATAGATTATTTAACAACAAAGTTATATGTAAAACGATGTAGTAGATCATTTTAATTATATCTGTTTTATGACTATAACAAAATCATTATTATACACAAATTTAAAAATAATTAAAGTTTTATAAGCATAGAACAAACAATATATATATACTGAATATCTTAGTGACTATTTTGTTTTATGTATACGTGTGTATATTTAAAATTATTTAGAATTAATATATATATATTTTCTTGTGTCATAGCATCTGCCGGGAAGCGAACCCACTAACCCGGAACAACTGCTTATAAGGCAGCTGTGCTGACCTCTCGACCACCAAAGCTTGACAAAATTAAAATATTTTATATTTGGAAAGCAACACAGACAAAAATATTAATATAAAATTTGATATTATAACAAGAAAAAATTGCATATTTTTTTAATGATTACATAATAGATGTATCTTGAAATTGTTAATACCTCAAATCTCTTAACTTCAAAATTTAGTTGATGAATGAGAAATTCACCATAAATATTCAATACATTATTCAAGGATTGAGACTAAAATAGCAGAAAATATTATTGGCTCTTTCATTTTCTGCTAATTGTAAAATGAAGAATTACTATTAATTTCAGAATAGATTTTTAAACATCCCATAGGATGAATAGGGATGTGAACCATAATTTGCTGTACACAAATTTGTATAACAAAGATGTTTGTAGTATAAGTGACATAACCGCTAACTAAAATTTATTAGAGAAATAACGACTTTTATTTAAGTAGAGCCTGGTATCTTAGCTATTGAAGTATAGCAAACACAGGGCAGATTGTGTGTGTGTGTGTTTTTTTTGGTATTTGATAAATCTGGTATACTTTTTTTTGACTGGGATAGGATATTTTTTTAATTTGCAAAGAATGACCATGTATCAGCAAGGTAGTCTACTTCATCTTGATTATTATATAGTTTGCATGAAATAAAGAATAACTAGCCTTTAAATAACCTACTATTAATCAAAGTCTTCTTTAACAGCCACCCAAAGGAAACATTTAAGAATAAAGTATTATTTAGGCTAATCTTTTACTAAGTAGTCAGAATTTTAATGACGTTTTCTTTTTACTGTCTTGCTAAGAATAGCTGGGTATTCATTTACCCAAGAATAATCAAATGGTTAGCAAGTTTATTTGTGGATTAAGTGTAAATAAAAAAGTCCAAGCTAGCTGGGAATTTGAAAGAAATTTTCAACTTTCACTTGTCCTGGATTTGAATTTTAGGCTATAAGATTTTTTAGAGCTCACATATTTTATTGAAAGGTAGAAAATAATTATCATTTAAGAATTAAATTGTGAAGAAACAATCATAAAGGAATTTGGAGCCAATGTTTACTAATGTATGATACTTCACATTATTTTATTCATGTTGGCAACTAGAATAGAACTAAAAAGCTGTATAAATGTTAACATTACATTAAATTTTTTTTATTATATATTATGGGTACTGCATTGTCCAAACAACATTTGAACATAAAAGAGGATGGCATCATAGTTTATAATTGTAAAAAATATCTTGAATGGTAAGAATGTTGAATTAATTTTCATAAAATTTTTTTTAAAGATTTTATTTTGATATATTGGATATAAAGGCTGAATTGATGAGAATAAAATTACTTAAGATTGGGGGTTTCATTGCTTTAAATGAGATAAGGTGCATAGTTTAATCTCAGATGGAAATCATCTTGTTAATTTAAGTGACTATAGTGTTTGCAGTGGAATAAAATGTTTGTGGCATTTCTGATTTTATTGCTCATAGCTGGCTGTATTTAAATAGGCAAAGTGAAACCATGTAGAGTTTTTTACAGAAAATAATATTTTTGTGAAAAAATTATCTACATGTATTTCCAATCATTTATTTAACAAACAGAATAAATTGATGATAGAAATTTGGTAGTTAAAAGCAACTTCCTGGTCAAAATAAAAATACCACCTGTGAATGAAATTATCAAGAAAGAGGATGAAAAGTTTTTGCTAGTGGTGCATAATTTCTTGGTTTATATACATTTTTCAAAATAAGGAGTTTTTTTTTTTTGGAAACTATTTTATTTTAAAGTAGATAATTAAGACAAATTCTATGCTATGTGGAAAATGAGTAGATTTATTAGTTTCTGAATAAGTTTATGAAGTGCTATAATATTAAAATTATTATCCTGTAAGGTTCATCTGGTCAGATAGGCAATTTTGTTTGGCAATTCTAACAGCTTCATGCAAGATAAGTATGGCATGATATACATATATTCTTAGTTCTGCAGCTTTTTTTCATCTTAGCTCAATCATATCACAACTATTCATTTGCACAGAAATCGGACCAATCTCACTCAGGATGCATTTTTGAAACAGTTCACTTTTTTCAAGTTAGTAAGATATACACAAATGGGCTAAATCTACCACTTTCTTTATTTTGCTGTAATATTTAATATAAATACAATCTCTACACCCTACTTTAAATACTTTTTAGCAAATTTTTAAAATTGTGTACATATAGACACACAATCTGATATTTCAACTGTTCTGTAGTCTTTTTCAGAGGTATGATAATGAAAAATAAATGACTATAAGTAATACAATAAAAAGTAATCAATAAAAAATAAATAAAATATAACAAAACATTTATAATAAAACAAATAAATATGATAAAATAGAATTAAACTCAAGTAAAATAACATTCAGATAATATAAAATAAAATATTACCAAAATTACCCTTTTCTTTATTTTGCTGTAATATTTTATATAAATACAATTTATCCAAATCACTTTGAACACTTTTTTAGCAAAAAACCTTTTGTTGTACATATATACATATACTTACATTTCAACTGTCCTGCAGTCTTCTTCAGAGCCAGTATTTTGGTTTGGATATATATATTCATGAACAATTATTATTGAAATATAGTTTCTTTTATTATTTTTTTATAATCTACTAATTATTACTATTAATTATAAATTAAAGCTAATTTTATTATCCCCAAATTAATGAAATATTTATTATTTTATCTTTATATATTTCTCTGTTCAACATTAATTTATTTACTAAAAATATTCTTTTTAATTTTTAAATTATATACATCTATTATTTTCTTATTTATTCTTCTATTATTAATAATATTTTATAGCCATTTTTTTATTTTGCAGCTAAAAGTCAAATATTATCAATCTGTTTTAATTTACCCATTGCTATTTCAATTTCTTTAAAAAACTTTATCTTATACTCTAGCTTCTTCTTATTTATTATTTAAATTAATTATATCTATAAAAATTACAACTCTTATTTATACATTTATATATATTATATGTTTTAAACTAGTAATCCGTATCACTTATAATCTTATTACTATTATGAATTTTTCTTTATAAATTCATATTTCATATAATATTATTTTAAACTTGAATGTTATGCTAAGTTTAATTATCACATAAACATCTATAAATACATTCATATTCATAAACCTATGTAAAAATTTTTATAAACTCATATTTATACAAATAATTTTCTCTTTATATATTTTTCTTTATGGGTACCTTTATGATAATGCTATCCTAATCCCAGAATCTACTCAATTTTGGTTTTATCTTTTTTATTAGTATTGCTTCTTTTATTTCTTTTCTTAATATTGTCAGTGTATAATATTTTTATTGAATTTTCTATAAATTTGTTGTTTTCTTCATAAGTATATATATTGGTGATTTATCTAACATATTTTAACTTCATTTTTATAGAAATTTTAGTTTCTCCCACATATTTGTTTTCATTCCCACTATTTAAACATTGCTTGCATTTTATTATATACACCATTAATTATTTCTTTATTATATTCTATGTATTTGTTATCCAGTAAGTTTAATGTTTTTTTCTTTTTTTATTAACTGTTTTTGTATTAATTATCATTTTGCATTTCTTTTTAAGCTTATTTTATAATTTTATTAAAATTATTCACTATAATATTATTTGTTTTTATTCCTATATTTAATTTTACTTATTCTATACTCTATTTTTTCAATACTTCTCTTAATTATGTATACAGGGAAATTATTCTTTTTTAACTCTTCAATTATTAAATCTTTTTGTTTATTATAATTTTCTTTTTTTGAACTATACATTATTGCCCTGTATATTTTCGAATATCTACAGCTAATTTTGTATTTCTTATCATTTTTTATTAATTTCTTTTGAATCATTATAATCAGCATTATTTTCTTTTTCAACCATAAATTTTATTTTTCACCTTATTAATATTATTAATAAACCAATTTATTTCTCATTGGCTTTTATTAAAAATCATCAAATAATCATTTATATATCTATTAAAAAATAAAGAGCATTTTTATTTTGTTATATATATTTTTTTAATTTATAATAAAGACTTTATCAAATAATATAAATACACCTGGGTCTTGTTTTATGCGGTAGATAGGTTCCTCAGAAAATGCGCACAAAAGAAATCACACAAAAATAGACTTAACTTACCTTGAAAAATGGGAGATAGGTTACTGTAATTTTCAAAAATCGCATAAAAGCAAAGCAACGTAAAATTACTTTAAAATTCACATAAAAAAAAAATAAGAAAATAAAATATGACAATAAAAAATTTCAAATTTGGAAAAAATTGATACAAGACAAACTTTTTTTACTAATTACAGTATTTAATTTTATTCAAAACAATATATTTTTATGCATAATTTAGATTTTTTTATACATGTATGGTATTTTAATCATTATCACCATTTGAACATCAGACTTGTCATGATGTGATGTGATGTGAGGCACTGTAGCTTCTCCTTAAACAAAGTCAAGAGGAAATACAACTAAAATGTTTCCAATCGCTGTTGATCCTTTCCATTTCGCTAAGCAGTCTAAAATTGAAATTTTTGTTTCCAAAGAAATTCATTTTCTTGGGTGTTTTTCCTTCTCCATTAGGGTAAACTAAAAGTTTAAAATAAAAATAAGAACTTAGACTTACGATAATAAAAAGGCACTGACTCACCACTGTTGGGCAAAATTTAATTAAAACAATTAAAAATTAATTCTTATTTTTGTCTTTAATTTTTTAATTTTCAATTCCGTTTAAAAATGAAATTTCATCGTTTCATATCACATTAATTTCAGATCACGTTACGTGATTTTTAAATTTTTAATTACAATTAAGAATCAGATTTTAATTGTCAAATTTAATTGTGCCCACCACTGTTATTCACCTTTTAAAAATAAACTTGCGGACACTAAATGATTAATTGATTAAGTACTCTTTTTATAAAAAGCAAGAATAGAACGTGATTTAAAATGCAAAAACAACAACATACATAGTATTTTTCATCTATAACATTTGAACAGATTTACATTACAGTCTTGTAAAATTTATTACTTGCGGACACTAAATGATTAATTGATTATGTACTCTTTTAAAAAAGCAAAAATAGAACGTGATTTAAAATGCCAAAACAACAACATACATAGTATAGGCATCTATAATGTTGGAATAGATTTACATTATAATCTTGTAAAATGTAATGTGTGTATATAAAATGGGGAAATCCTGATTTTAAGTGAATTATGAACTTCTTTATTGCATAAAATCTATTACAGTACTATTATAAAGTGCTGAAAATATTGAAATTATTAGATGGAAGTCGAACTCCGATAATGCGCTATTACTTTAAATATGACGTGAGTGCGCAAAATTTATAATATTTAAAGTAATAGCGCATTATCAGAGCTAGACTTCTGATCTAATAACTTTTATTGCATAAAAGAAAACCGCATACAAAGATATTAAGAAGAAACGTGAATCGCATAACTTCAAAATCGCATTAAATAAATCCGCATAAAACAAGACCCGGGTGTATTTACAATTTATACAAGTAGTTAAACAATTAGTAACCAAAACAGAAAGAATTTGAAATATTTCACTATTAAGACAAAAAGGCTCCAGGCCATTAAACAGTTAACTCCAACATAAATATTGTTTAGAATTGCACTTAAAGCTGTTCCTAATAATCCCTCTTTTTGTTTATAAATTTTTTTATTTATATTTAAAAATTATATCCTTATAACATAACTCTACTATATTTACTAATATATGAATAGGTAACTGTTTTTTCTTTTTAATTTCTCTAAATCTAAATTTATTGCTTTTTCTATATTTAAATTTGTATACATTGGTATAATATCCATTTCCTAGATGTTAAGTTTCTGTATTGCTAGCTTTAGAGAAATATATTAAGGATAAAAATAATAGATGTGGTATGAGATCTGCCAAAAATAATATATATTATATAATTTTAGAAAACAGATAAAGTAGATAATAGGAGATTTATTTATTTTGCTACATATGATCCACTTCTGAATAAGACTTCTTTTATTTTTTATTAAATCAATAATTTTCATTTTTTCTTTTAATGAAAGTATTTTACAATATTTTTTTGAATTCTCACTCTACAGAATAAAACTTTTTGAAGAAAAAAAATGTTTGAAAAAAATTGGTATGTTTTTAACTACAATACAGAACTGAATATGTAGATTATTTAAATTGCAAAGAAAACATACTAACTGTATACAAATTCACATTTGAGTACATAATATTTAAAATAGCTGCTGCCATATTAAAATTTATAAAATTCATGAAGTTGTAAATTTCATTGTTTTTATTATTTATTTGTTTACATTTTTTGTTCGTTTATTTATTTACATATATTTTTGGTCAATATATAATTGAAGTCATGTAATTTGATATGCAATTTGTGACTCCACTGCAATAATTTTTAACTTTCAATCTGCACTGAAACTACTTATTTAGACAATAAAGCTTGGCACAAATCTAGATTTGTTTATAACTATAAAAACATGAAAGCATCCCTTATGTATTCATCATCAAAAATCTTCAATCTGCTACCAAGGCAACCTTTTATTAATAAAAAAGTTAGTTTCAGAGCACTTTGAAAATTAACTATGACTATTTATTAGTTTGTTTTCAGAACACATATTTGTTTGTTTAATGATGTTTATTTAAATTTTTATAAATTAAAAATCTCAATCTGTTTTAGTCAAGTGTCAGTTTTTAGCATCTAATTATCTTACACCAACAAAAGATTGCCTTGATAGCAGATTGAAGATTCTTGGTTTTGAATAAGCATGGACTTTTTTTATGTATTTATACTTGTAAACCAATCTAGTTTTGAATAAAACCAGCTTTATTATCTAAATGAATTAAAATACAAGAAAATTTTAAATTAAAAAAATACAACAATCCTTTTGTAGATCTGCCATTTGATTTCGAGCCTTCCTAAAATCATTAGTAGTAACAAATCATACACAATCATGCTTTTAACACATATGATGCAGGTATTTTTAATGCATCTATATAATATATAAATTTATTTAAAATAATTAACAAAGAAAAAAAAACAATACTTAATGTATGCTTTAAGTATTTACATAACAAAAAATTTGAAAATTATAAACATTAAGAACATAATTTAATATAATATATAATAATATAATGAGCATGCTAATAGCTCTAAACAAGCTTTTTGATAAATGTCACAAGAAAAAGCATTTAAAATCTATATCTAGAATTATCCCTATTCCCCAAACCAGTTTTGAGCTAATGGCTCTCGTCAGTGAGGTGCTAGGACATTCAGATACTAAATCTAAAATAAAAACTCAAGCCCAGCATTTATCGAATATTTAAATTAACTATTAAGTAGAAAATCTGAAATTTTCAGATATCTATATGTTTTCAAATCCAGCTATCTAACTTAAATAGATATATGGGACTGAATTAAATTAAGATGCATCATATATTAATAGCCTTAACAATAACATCGCCAAAACCTTAAAAGCTAAACTATAATGGTAAGGAAACCAATTCATACATCACATCTCTTAATTAGCTTGTATTTATAAATGTAATATAAAAGAGTATGCTAATAGCTCTAAACAAGCTTTTCGATAAATGCAAGAAAAATCATTTAAAATCTCTATCTAGAATTATCCCTATCCCCAAGCCACTTTCGAACTAATGGCTCTCATCAATGAAGAGCTATGACATTCAGACACTAGATCTAAAATAGAAACTCAAGCCCAGCATTTATCGAATACTTAACTATTAAGTAGAAAATAAGTAAAACTTACGACTTTTTGAATCCTTTATCCTTTTTGTGATTTATTGAAAACATGCAAAAGATTCTTTAAAATTTTATTTATTAATTTCTTTTTTATTTAATATTTTTTTCAAGTCATATGTTATTCAAATGATAATTGTCGAAAACAAAAGACTAATTCAATGATTTTCTGTATTTTATAAATCGGATTTGTAAAAAATATTTTGAGAAATGTTTTAATATTTTCTCAAATAAAAGTATCTGAATATCTTGACTGTTTAATTCTAAAATTTTTTTTTAGTGCAATAGAGAATGAAATACCAAATATCAGTAATATAATATTATTTTTACAAAATATTAAAAAATTGTTCTGATTAATAAATTAATTTGAAATATATTATTAAAATTATTCAGTGTTACTGTGAAGTAAAAATCCCAAAGATTTTAATCAAAGAAATATTTTGTTGTTAAGAAGATTTTTATTTATTATTAAACTGTAAAAGAAAATAAAAATAAACATTAGGCAATTTATCTGTTATTTAGTAATTTTCTTATGTATTTTACATATTGACTTGTGATAAATTTTAATCACAAAGAACACTTTTTATTGTTGAGAGTATTTTTTTTTTAAATTATTTTATTACTTATTTAGTGAAATTCTAAGTAAATATTAAATATGTTTCTTTCCATTAACTTTTCTCTGTGGTTATTTTAATACTAATATAAAATATAATATTAAAAATATTCCTTTTTGCATAGTTAAAATTATCATCTTAGTTTGGAAAATTAAAGAAAATATTGTATTGACATCATAAAAAGAATATCTTTAATTTTATTTTTTATATTAGTATTATATTCTTTTGAAATTTATTTTGAAGTGTTCTTTTTGATCACATTTCTATTACCATTTGATTTTTATATACTTTTTCTTTTATTATTGTTGCATTGCAGTAAAAATTAGTAATTTTTTTTTATATTTAAAGAATTTACATTAAATTTAATCTGATGTCAGGAAGAGCAAAAAAGCAATGTATAAAAAAACTTAAAGAATTATTTATCTTAATAGATGCTAATAGTGATAAGCAAATAAAACCAGATTCTTTCACTATGAAATCTTACTTTGCTTTTTTTAATATGCACAAAATGATTCTTCATGGATTTAAATTATGAGAAAAAGAATCAACATTTAGATATGATCGTATGTTGAGCTATTTCCATCATCTATCATTAAATGTTAAATGTCTAGAAAATATTAAACTTTATTTAAACTTTTCCAAATACAAACAACTATTAGTAACAAAGATAACACAGGTTAGTAGACTACACAATGCATGTTACTCGCCTGATTTAGTGACAATGCTAACATAGGAGTCAAACTTAAACCTTGTCCAACAGTTCACATTTAAAATACCATCATCACAAATCTTCAGGAAATCAATAACATTTAGTTTTAATACCAAAACTGTGCTTCAATAAGCATTGAAATGAGTAAAAACAGGCAAAACTGTCCATACAGTAGTGCCACTCAGTGCAAGCCAGAGCAATCAATGGATGCAAGGTTTGTGCATAAAATCCCTATCTAGTGCCTACTCATCTTTTATTTCTACACTTAACTACAAAACTATGAGTCTAAAATTGAAAACATAATATTTTCAATCCAAGCTCATTAGTTTATATAGTCATATAGGTGGCTTCTGGAGGATTGCATTAGATTCTAAGATCTAGATGCAGTGCTCTCAGATCCAAGGCTTCTCACTGATAAAAGCCGCAAGCTAGAAACTAGTCTGGGGATATTGGATGAATAGGTACTAGATAGGGATTTTATGCACAAACCATCTTGCATCCATTGATTACTGGCTTGCACTGAACGGGACTACAGTATGGATAGTTTTGCCTGTTTTAACAGCTTGAGCAAGCATAAGAAATGGTGATCATGTGATGTTCATTGAAATGATTCATGTGATTTTTAGAAGTGAATTGCTAAAGTGACCTAAAAGAATGTTGATGAAAATTTCATTTGTTCACAAATGATTGTCGTGAAAAGATAGATTGATAATTTTGAGTTTTAAATAGGAGTGTTGCATTGCTTGTATGCTAGGTGTGAGAAGATCTGTGACCCACACAATTAAACTATTAGTTTCTCATATGGAAAGTCATTACAGCTTGGAGAGATTTAGAAGAATGTCACAAATATTTTGAAGAATTTGTAATTGTCTTTTAATTTACTAAATCAGGAAGAATGTAAACTCAAAATTGTAATATGTTTTTTTACAATAATTTTAATTTTCACTCTGAGTCAATCAATTGCATATCTGTGATTATTTTTTATATTAAACCTATTGATAACAGTACAACATGAACTTTATTCCATTATTTACTAGAGTAAATTTTTTATTTTTGACACCGTTTTTAAAAAATGCAAGTTCAATTGTAGTAAAAGTATTAAAATCTTTACAATAAAATCAATCGTATTGTTATAGTATAATCATTCAATTTAATTTACAGAATTTTTGATTTGCACTTCAGAATCTCATAAGCTATTTATCTAGTGAACAAACTTCAATTCGACTTCTCTTCTTATATATCACTATTCACCAGATGAGGTAGAGATTTAAATATCTGAATCTCCCCACTAGAAATGGTTAACCAGATTTCCATTTTAATACTGTAATTTATATACTAATTGGTTTGTTAAAGCTTGAATATGTTCGCAATCGAATATACATATATATGTATGTAGGGCCCCGGAATACTAAGGGGTCCCGAGGTCTTGAAATATGTTTTCATTAGGATTTGAGGAAAATTATGTTTTTTTATATACAATCAACGCTCCTATAATGCGGTATTCTTTAAGCTTTTGAAGGGAATTTGAGTTTTAGCGGGATTCTAACTTTCAACTGAACACCAGCGGGTGAAACTAGTATAGCATAAATAGACCCAAATTAAATAAATATATATGTATATTTTAATTACACAAAAAATTCGACCCCTCCCAAAATAATAATTTGATTTCAATTTAAATACTGTACTTTTGAAAAAATTATCAAATAATAATTTGATTTCAATTTAAATACTGTACTTTTGAAAAAATTATCAAATAAATTTTGCTGTTTTCCTGAAGCTGATTTATCTCCAGTAAAACGGTATATTCCTGATCTCATATACATTTCAACTATTTTTCCCCATAGCTCCATCTGTGCCAGATTCAAATCCTCTATGAGTAAATGAAATGTATGTAAGCGTCAACACATTTATATATGTATCACACAGATATATGTGAATAAACAGCTGTACTATCATAGGTTCATATATGTTACAGCATGTATATTTTATTTAAAATCAAATCTTTCAAATTATACATTTTATTTTGTTAAATGGGCCAATTTGTTAATATTAAAAATCGCATGTATATGTGTAAAGTTCACATATTACCAAATACTTATATAACGAAATATTACTTAAAAGTTTCTAATAATTCTTAATTTTAAATTCAAATAGTTATAAACAAAAATGAGCCATCGCACTCCTGTGTCAATATAGCATGAAAGCGAAGTTTTAAATCTTATTTTTGCAATAATATTTTTTTAAAATGTATTTTTATAGTAAATAAAATCTATTGAGATGAAACAATTACCAAGTCTTTGGGGAAATGAGACGGTCCAAGTTAAATTAAAAATATCAGATTTAAAATTTAAACAAAAGTTTAAATCAATTTTGTAACTTAAAACTTCTTAACAACATTATGATTAAAAAAAAAAAATTGTAGTGGGCATTGTTTGCAAGGCTAAAATTTTGCTTTTAAACTATTTTACACACACTAAAAAAAACTTTTTTTTTTTTTCATATGTCTTAGCATCGGTCGGGAGGCGAACCCACAACTACTTGCTTGCAAGGCGGCCGCGATGAAAAAAAGTTAAAAAACAAGAACTGGAAATTGCGGAAAGCCAAAGAAATTCATTGCATAAATTTTTAAAAGTTAATACAGAGACAGAGTTGCCATCAATATTTACATCAGATAATTCAGAATTGCCTATGTTTGAAATTTCTTCTAAAGAAGAGAAAGAAGAACAAGTGAGAATCAAGAGGTTGAAATTGCTACTGAAAAAAGGGGTTGCAAAAATGCAGAAGGTAGAGATAGTCCAGAAAGTTTAGACATCGAAGTAATAAATGATATAGCTTTATGGCCAACAATATTAACATATGCTATTATTGACCATATTCTTAATAACAGATCAAAAAATATGAATATAGAGAATTTAAAATCAGTGTACAGTATAAAGATAGGTGAAGTGTATCACAGAGGACTTTCTTATGATAATTTATTTCTACAGTTGTTGTAGAGTCTTCAAATATTTTTTGATTGGAATTTATCAATAGAAGAAAAAAAGAATGCAATAAAAAAGTTTAAGGATATTTAAAAAAATGATATTGATGTTTGTAATTTTGAAGATGAATTTGACCATTTTTTAAATATTTCTAAAAGAAAACAAGGGCACCAAAAAAAAATAAATGTCTTGCACATTTCCGAATCTTGAAATACTATTGAAATTTTTTTTAACAATTCCCTTATTTAATGCATCAGGAGAAATATTTTTTTTTCTGTTTTAAAGCATGTAAAAAAAATATTTAAGAAGTAGTATGAGAAGAAGAAAGATTAAATAATATGGCCATTCTGTATATAGAGCAGGAAGTTTTAAGTCGAATTGACACTTAAAATAATTGACAAATTTGCAAAAAATAAAACAAGATGGAAATTCATATAAAAAATATGTTTTTAAATAAATTCATTTAATGTGTTATGGTATGAAATTTTTGATTACTTTTTTTTTTTGTTAATAACTTAATGAGAATTTTCTTGAAATTTTTTTTTTTTAACTTGAGTCTGAGGGTCCCGAAATTTTTACCGCTTAGGGCCCCCACTTGGTTTGATCCACCCCTGTGCAGGAAATCCTCTAACATTATTCTTTTTATGAGCTATCTGCACAAAAATGAATAATCAATGTATACCACATAGTGATCACAAACTGATCCTCAGATTATTTTAATGATTCTCAATAAGAAGCAATTTGGCACTTTAGCCCTCCAGCAGCTAATTTTTAGCAATCAAGATAATGGCTTAAATTTTATATATTTTAAGCTTTTGAACTTAAATATCTTGGATTTTTTTTATAATTCAGAACTGGACATCTTAGTCAAGAATGTCGCTAGCTATAATCTAGTCTAGAAATTAGTATAGTCTAGAAATTAGTATAGTATCAAGAATCCATTGATTGCTTATGTTTATCTAGATTATTTATTAGTAAAATGATTTAAAATGGAATGCCAATGATAAATTTGCTCAGCACATGTAAATGCATTTCCTGTGATGAATTGTGTTTTTTTTTTTAAGGACCAGTGGAATCAACTCATTTTAACAATCCAGAATTATCTTTGTAGTTAAGAATATTTAGATATTTGTTTTATATGATTTTTTTCTTCAGATAGTTTCATAGCCCACACAGCTATTCAGTATTGTTCAGTCAATGGATATCTAATTATTCTTAGCTAGATAGTAAAATGTAGGGGGAAATAGTCAAACTTTTACTACTTGACAATTTGGTGAATAGTGCTTTTCATCACTATTTCTCCATAAAAAGACTGTTGGATGACTGAGTTGATATCTTAAAAATCTTTAGCTCGAAAAAATTATATCTAAGTTTCTCCAAATTTAAATTCCAGGTCATGGATATGGAATATTAATACACTAACTATTCTACACTAGGATTTTATAATGTAAAGAATAAATATTGAAAAATTATTAAGTAATACTATGGAAATTTCTTTTTGAGAGATACATTTTCATATTTGCTATCAGCTGAATTCTTTAATTAATATATTTTTGATAGTTTATTATTATGTGTATTGAACTTAGATATAGTTAGTTCTGATTATTTTTAACGAATAATATGTCTGCAATATAATTTTCACTACAACACCCTCACAGGAGTGAACAACTGGTTTTTATCTGCTTTTAACAACTCTGGAGGGGTGTAATCAACACATGACCAAAGGCATGTGTTAAAAGCGGATAGAAACCAGCTCTGACTTGCTTGCGAATAGCGTAGTGAAAATTATACTACAGAAATATTATTTATCAAATGGATAATCTCTACTTTAATGAATGATTAATAAAATTTATTAATATACTAATGAATTTTTTAAACAGTGAGGATTGCCAATTCCTCTACAAGCTTTATGATAAATGCTTAGCCAGAGCCAGCACTTAAAATATCTCTGCCAGGAACCCCTTTCCAAACCCCTGACCATGGTTTCGTGCTTTGGCACTCCTCAGAGAGGTGTCAGGGTAGGTTCAGACACTAGATCTAAAAATACCAACCCAAAGCTAAGCACTTAGCTAAAAGTTATCTATTGAGTGGAAAATCTGAAATTTTCAGACATCTACATGTCTTCAAACCCAGCTATCCAACTCAAATAGCTATATGGGGCTGATAGATCTTCAGCCATACCATATATTAGTAGTCATAGCAATATAAAAATTGCAAGACTTTTGGCAGGGGTTTGGGGAGGGGTTCCTGACAGAGACATTTTAAGTGCTGGCTCTGGCTAAGCATTTATCATAAAGCTTGTAGAGGAATTGGCAATCCTCACTGTTTATAACTTACAAGCTTAAGAGATAGGGTCATGTGATCTATGAATTGATCTATGACTCTTATTTTGACTATTTATAGTCTGCCAAAAGTCTTATGCAATTTTATATTGCTATGACTACTAATATATGGTATGGCTGAAGATCTATCAGCCCCATATAGCTATTTGAGTTGGATAGCTGGGTTTGAAGACATGTAGATGTCTGAAAATTTCAGATTTTCCACTCAATAGATAACTTTTAGCTAAGTGCTTAGCTTTGGGTTGGTATTTTTAGATCTGTCTGAACCTACCCTGACACCTCTCTGAGGAGTGCCAAAGCACGAAACCATGGTCAGGGGTTTGGGGAGGGGTTCCTGACAGAGATATTTTAAGTGCTGGCTCTGGCTAAGCATTTATCATAAAGCTTGTAGAGGAATTGGCAATCCTAACTGTTTATAACTTATAAGTTTAAGAGATAGGGTCATGTGATCTATGAATTGATCTATGACTCTTATTTTAACTAATGAATTTTTTGTTTGTTTTATTTCATTGGTCAAAGAAGCGCGTATCTAGACAATTTTTGTACCTTCTGTTATAAGCAGTAAAAATAAAGATTTATTTTTAAGAGCAAATAAATTTAATGAAAAACATTTAAATTAAGTTATATAACGTTATAAGTAGAATTTATTTTAGATGTTAATCATGGGCTGAAATTAATACTTTTGGAACTGTCATATGACCTTGACTATAAATTAAATTTGATTTGGTTTTTTTAAATCATGCAGTCTTTTTTTCTGCTACTCCTAATATATATATATATAAATCTGCCAATACAAAACTATTTCAGAATAATTAATATTATACTCTATGTTTTTATTATTATATTTTTCACATCATTCAAAATTAGTTATTTAGTAAAGTGTTTTGTCGTTATTTTTATCGTAGAAGCAGATTATTATCTGAAATATGTGACAGTAAGTTATTCTGTCAACACTTTTATTAGTCCAAGCTGGTCTAACTTTATTTGAAAAATGAAGTGGTGATTGTTGGGGGAGGAATAGAGTTTGTACTGAATGAAACTTACATTGGAGTTAATTTTCTGGAATTTCTTTTCGAATAAATATCTTAACTTTGTAGATGTGCGTGCATATGTGTATTTATATATACACACACGTGCGAGTATATTCACATTTCTTTAATATATATATATGTATTTTTAATGTATATATATGTATTTTTAAATGTAATGAAAATTGTTTTTGATATGCTGCACATCTGTTGTGGGGCTTAAGGTCATGACAGGTTAAGCCAAGAGCATTCAGGAATGTAAATAAATAAATAATTTAGAAATCTTTAGACAGATTATTAAATATGCCTCAACTTGAATTTTTCATTTGTATTAATTTTGCAAGGAGAGATGTCTGAATCATATCCATTACAGTCTGATCTGTCAGATGTAAGCAACTATATATTCGTTTATGTATACACTATATGGAAAATATATATTGATTGTTAATCAAATCATTTTTATCAGAATATTTTTATTGCTGAAAGATGCGATTGAACTCTTACTGCTGCAGAGTTTTGCTATTAATTTACGATTTGGATGAATGCTTAGGCTTATTTTTTTGTGCCATAAGTTACATTTGATTTATTTAGTCAGTTACTTGTAATGTCAGTGAGGGTGCAGTTCAAGAGTTAAGGATTTTTGGCTTGATTTCCAGATTAGTTTTTTTTTTTTAAATTTCCATTTGGATAAATGCTATTTTTAGTGTTTAAATATCAGTTGTCCTCTTATGCACAAATGTAATATAATGGTGGTATCCAGTGTAATCTTGGTTGGCTATATTATGATAGAATTCTAAACTTTTTTCAAGCAGAAATTGTAAGAGACTATATTAGTAGTTAACACTATATCAATACACCGGAAGAAAAAATGATCAACAAAAGATTACTGTACATTTGCAGATGGCAACATACCATCTACCCAGAAGTTATTGGGAAATCTCCAACTGAACCCTATAAAATACTTGTTTTTAAGAAAATAAGTTGTAAAAATGTAATAACTATAAAGCAGAAGTTGCTAATAAATAAATTTTTTTGTGAAATTTTAATAAGTTTAATTTTGAATTTTAAGATATATTTTCATTCTTTTATGATGTCTCAACCAAAATTCCATTTTAAAAATGGAATTCAAATTAGAAATATTTTATTCAATAATTTTTATGTATTGTCAAGATTATGATCCAATAGAAAAAGAACAAATATGACCAAAATGATCACTAGAATTTTTCTAATATGAGTGGGAGGAATTGGACTTTAAATAAATTAAATGAAGTTACTTTTTTTTTTTTTTGGAAAAATCCACCAAATTTTTATTTTTGGACTTACTAGAAAAATAATTTTTGACTCCAAATATATAATCAAATCATTTATTTTTTGGAAGCTGTGATATTTGAGCACCTGAAGTTATATTTTGAGTTTTGATTCAAGAATTTTTAGCTTCTGAGACTAGTCATTCTACCACTGCATTAGTTTTATAAGAAAATTTGACTCCAAAGAGTTTTTTAAAAAAATAATGTTATTTTTGATTCTGAACATTTACTTTCATAATATAAACTGGTTTTCCATTCATAAATAAAGTTGGTGTTATATAATTTAATAAATGAATTCCTTGACAAATAATAATAAGCCACAAAATCCTGTTTTCAGTATTACCTAAAATCTTTCTAGAGATACTGTTTTATTATTTGATCAGAAATTTTAGAGACAAATAAATATCAGTATATTCCTCCAATAATTATTCAAATCTTTATTTTACTTCCTATAAAGAGATTTAGATTAGATCATTCATTATACTAAATTCTCTAACTTAATAATGCTTGAAAGACTAAATTCATTTATCAGAAATGTGTATTAAATTATTATTAAATATTTATGAAAAAACAATTTACTTCATATCAAAAAAAAGTCTGCAATTCAAACAGATTTGTCATTGTATAGATATAATACTAAGCATAATCAAGTCAAAGTATAAATCAGTGGACAATTTAAACACTCAAATTTATTCTCATGTCAGACTTGTATTCTGATGAAATACAGAAGATCAAAATTCTTGGGCAATAATGAATGTCTATCAAAATATATGATTAAAGGTGGGAACCCACAACAAACAGTTGCATCAAGGGAAAATTTTATATTACAATTTAGCTTCATACAGAGAAATGTTTTGTAATAGATTAAATATGTTTTTATATGGTTAACATTTTGGGATTAAGAAAGTTAGAAAGTGAGAGGTAATTGGAGTAACAGTTTATGGAGAAATATGCAGATAAGAAAGAAAGACAATTTGAAAAAGAACAGTTTAGATTGTAAATGAGAGGTAATTGGAGTAACAGTTTATGGAGAAATATGCAGATAAGAAAGAAAGACAATTTGAAAAAGAACAGTTTAGATTGTAAAAAAAAAAAGGTTTATTTATAAGGATTGTAATAAATAGTATTAAAGAAGAAAGAAATATAAGAAAAGGCATAAAGCATGATGTATTCATTCTCCTGTTTTATTTAGTAAATCTTTATGCAAATTGTTAAACAGTGTTTTAATAAGAATGAAATTAACATTGAGGCAGAAAAGTTCATTGTATTACAACAGTGTTTTAATAAGAATGAAATTAACATTGAGGCAGAAAAGTTCATTGTATTAAATTTCTTGATGATGTGACAATATTGGTTGAGAATGAACTTTAATAGAATATCTGTGATTGACAAAATTTGTAAAAAGTTTAAGATGAAAATAAATGCAGCTAAAGAATAAAATATTAAGATGAACATTGGTTTAAAATTTATTAGTGCTTTTAAATATTTGAGAAATCCACTAATTAATTAGTAAAGGGAACTTAAAAAAAACGTAAAAGATTGCAATGACTAAACAAATGTTTTAATAAGAACAGATCTTAGGGAAATAACTACTGCAACTAAGTTTGCTATCATTTTACCTAATTTATTTTATGAATATGCAACTAGGACTTTCTATCAACAAAATACAAAGGCATTATAAAAATTTCATTTAAGGAAGCACTATAAAATTGTAAAAATACAATGACAAGATTGTAAAACAAACCAATATGTTTTTCAGCTTGCAAGATGTGATTCTTCTGAGTCAACTATAGTAAAATCACATCTTCATTGGATTGTATGTGCAAAACAAATGAACAATGGAAGAGTGTATTTGAACATGGATTTTATAGGAGAGGTAGACCTCGTCTATGTTATAAGGATTGCTTCAAAGATGTTTTAAAGAAGTGCAATGTCAATTTTTTTTTATTGAGAAGATATGGCAGATAAAAGAATATATTGGAGAATCATAGTTAAATATGATGTTGAAGTATTTTAGAAAGAAAAGTTTTCTGCTGATGAAACTAAAAGATATCATAAATTACCAAAAGAAAATTGGCCCAACATGTTCTATATGTGGACTTATTTGTGGTTCACAGATTGGCTTTTGTAGTCATAGAACTCATTTTTACAGTAATTTTTTTTCTCTTTTTCTTTTTTTGGAATTGGAATGACCATATTCATTTTTGAGTGGTTGTTTATTATTATATAATTATTCAGTGAACCATTGGCATTACGTTTAAGTAAGAGATTTATTAAAAATTTTATTTGGGGTATAACTGCATGGAGCAGGTCATGTCAATGAGAAAGAAAAAAGAAGCTTAATGATTTAGAAATTTTGAAAAGAATAAATTAAAAAAAATTATCTTTTCATGAAAATATGAAGAATTTTAAGATCAAAATATATTGGTTAGGTATTTAGAGATAGAAAAATTATAGAAACATTATGAAAGATATATTAAAAATAAGAAAAAGAAATAAGTTAATTACAGATTTTAAAGTCAAAAATATCAATGAGAAATTGAGGCATAAGGCAAGAAATACACAGGATATTTATGTGTGATTTTTTTTGGCATATAATTAATGGTGATGGATTGAAAGCTACAATTTTAAGTATTTAAAAAAATTTATTTTGTGAAAAGTATCATCGTGTGTTATTGCGACAACAATTTTAATGTTATGATGCCAAGTGGTAGGATGTTAGTTGCAAACAAGAACAAGAGAATATTATTTTATGCGATCAGCTCTTATAGGCATTACAATCAAATTCATTGTCATATTTTTTTTCTATTTTTGTATTAAAAAAATAAATACTAGTAATACAGATAAAACACCATTTTCCCTGAAATTCTTTATTCCAAGGTGTTTTGGGGATTTTTAGAATTTTTTGGATTTCAAGAGCTAGAGATTTTTTTAAAATCCCTCATTATAAAATCCAAGTTCTGAAAAGATAGATAAGAAAAACAGACAGCTTAATAAGTTTACTGAAATTAATTGAATTTTTTTCTTTAAATTTTGTTTGTAAATGAGTTTATAAATTTATTTATTTATTGTAGAAGATTGAAGATTATCTTTGAAATTTTGTTAGGATAATAGAAACTTTTGAGAAATGGTTATTTGAATATATTGTATTTGCATATAGGAAACCACTGGCAATTTAGTTATCTATGAAATAAAAAATCATTTTTTATATTTCTCAATCTTAAAGAAATAATTTCTTTTAATTAATTCAAAAGCATTATGCTGATCACAAACTGAGATTAATATCATTTCATGAAATTATTGGTAAAGGTCTTTTGCTGAATAAGAATGCACTATTGTGACTGCAATTTGTTCATATTATAAACTAACACGATGCCAAAAAGTTGTTTTTTGTTATTGTTTTTGATTAATATGCATATTAACTAAGCAATAATTACGAAAGTTTTTTTTTTTATGTTCAGTCAGTAATATATAAATTATTTTTTTAAGTTGCTTTTTTAAAAAAAAATAAGTGTCTGCCATTTTAAGTTAAGAAGATAGTAAAATATCACTAATAATATAAAATATAATAATCAAAACTAATCTTATAAATTGTTACTCGGAAAATCATCTGATATTAGCACCAAAAATAATAAAGTAAATTTGCAATCAATGAATGTTTAGTTTTTGAATTTTCTTTTTCTCTTATTGCATTAAGCCAGACAGAGCCTAATAATGATCAAATGTTATTGCTTAGTTATAGTGCACTATTTTCTTAGTTATTTCAGTTTGCGTTTAGACAGAGAACTTTATGTATAGGCTCATCAACTTTTTTTTTTTTTTTATAAAAAAAAAAAATATTTATGATTTTATATTTATTTTATGTGAGAGGGAAAATTTGTTAGATATTTATATGTTACTGACTCTGTTAGGGAAAATATTTATTAGTTTCATATAAAATTTAAAAGCAAGTGGAGACTTTGGGTTCTTCCTAAAAGCTGAATCTTTTGAGGCTCTAATTTTTTAAATATATAGATAAGAATATAGATAATAAAACCAAAGAAACATTTGTAATTTTGATTGGATTTGAGCTGGTTTACTTCATTAAAAATTAAAAATAGATTTGTTATGATGAAATAAAAAAATATATTTTCACTAATTTTTTTTTATACCTAAGTTATACAGAAATTTTTAAACAGACCTAATATGTGCGCTTATAGACAATAATAAAGAAGTTTATTAATTCTATAAAAATTATATGGCTGACCACTTTCGAGCACTTATGATGTTCTCAGTTCTCATATTCATAGCAAGGTAACGTTGGAAAATAATGGAGATATGAGTGAGTATGTATATACAATTGATGGAATTCAAATTTATTTAAGTACTGTGTTAATTAGTTAAATTAGAGCATCCATTTCTTGGAAAGGGGGGAAAATGAATCTTTGCAATTGGTAGCATTATTGTTGTTGGATATAATGATTACTATCTTTTAGTGATTACAAGAGGGTACTCAAAAATAAATTGTTCTTTGGAAGGTGATTGTATTATAGTATATGCATCTACTGCTAGATGCCTTTTGTAGAGATTCTCCGGCATCAGTTGCCACCTGTTGTCATTGAGAAAAGTTGCTATGTGGCAAAGTAAATATTTTTATTACGTGCATCTCACTTATTCTTTAATTTTGTAATGGCTGAAAAGTTGGAACAACATGAAATTCTGTTTTCTGATAGGGAAGACAATAGAGAAAACAGTTATAATACTTAAAACAGATTACAAACATGCTGCTCTGGGGAAAACACAAGTTTACGAGTAGTTTAATGGAAGTGTCAAATTCACATATCAAAAAAGTGTGGCAAAATGAAGTCCAATGTCAAGACAATTTTTTTTAATGCAAATAGCATTGTTCATTGAGAATTTGTTCGTAATGATCAGGCATTTAAAACCTACAAATTTTGAAGTATTTTTGTGATAGTAAAACATACACGTCCTGTTTTGTGGCAAATTGATTTGCAAGCTTCACCAATGTGCCTGCACATGAAACCTTGTGGGTGAAACAATTTTTTATTAAATTCAACATAATCCAGCTTATCCACCAATCATATTCATCCAATCTCATTCTGTGTGACTTCTTTTTATTTTCTTGAATGAAAAAGCCTCAAAAAAATTTTTTTTTACAGATTTAGAAGTAGTAAAGAAAAAAAAATGATGCAGGGATTAAAAGGCATCATTTTGCAAGTGTTTCCAGACTACTTAGAAAAGTGAAATACATGTTTAGATCAGTGCATTGCATTAAATGGATTGTACTTTGAAGAGAATTCAATTTGTAACAATTAAAAATAAATACATAATTTTTATTCCAAAATTCTGATGGAGGAGGGGGTGTTGGTCTACCTTGTAGATTGTAACTGATTAAAAATATATTCAAACTTTTTTTAAATTTTGTTTTTGTAATAGTACTTTTTTTCATTGTTAAAAAATAAACAAATCTATTTTTCATTTTAAATATAATACGACTAATGTTTTCTTCTTAGAGTCTTTATGTATACTTTTTCATTTGTAATTGCTTTCTAAAAACAAATATATCTAATAATTAGAAGATGTAAACAATAATTGCAATAAGATTTTTCCATGTATATTTTTTTAAAGATAAATTTTATCTATGATACAACCAAGATGAAATTGATGATACAAACTGAAATCACACCATCTAATAATAGTATTTGTTTGATTCATTTTTATGTTAAAAGTGAAATTGCTTTTACTTTATGCATCCAGCTTTATATAAGGGAGATATATCAGATATTAATATTGAATATTGAATTTATATTCCTTATTATAAAGCTAAGGCTAAAAGCTGTTTCACTTTTTGATTAAAGATAGATCAAACAAATACTATTATTAGATGGTGTAATTTCAGTTTGTAAAGTCAATTTTTAACTGTTACATAGAAAGATCCCATTAAAATTATTAAAAATATATTTGTAATTTTTATCATGATTAATATTTTGTGTTTAATGTAAACATTATTTTTCAAACATTACAGATATCCGTGGGAGAAAAAATGAAGACCAAAGGGTATTGTTTCATTCCAACAGGTAGAAATTTTTAATTTATTAATGATTTATTTATAATTACTTATCAATTGCACTTTTATAGATTCACCACTGGAATTCAAAATAAACTAAGAATATAAATAAATAGTGTATGAATTTTATTGGGTTTTTAGTTATTTGTTGAGCTTAGTGATTGTTATGTTCTCTAAAATTGATTTATTTTTTTATTAAAGAATAATAAATAATTATTAATAGTAAATTTTCTAACTATTATTTTATAATTATTATCAAAGAATACTTAGTAATTTTTTTTTTTTTTTAGAATTTGTGTAGTTACTTTAGCCAAAACTCATCCACTGATAACTGAAAAAAAAACTATAGTGAAAATTGATTATCAGGTTTCCAGTAAAATTAATCGACTCAATAATATAGTTTCTGGAAAAAGAAAACGAGTAAGTAATATTTTGTTTGATGAAAATAATTATTGTGAAATACAACATACATAAATTAAAATGAAAATTTCATGATCTCAAATAATGTAATTAATAGTACTGTTGTATTTACATTTTGGCAGGTATGAATAGTACTGTTAATTACATATGGATGAACCTGGTTAATATATTTTATATAGGAGTACAAGAAGTTTACAAGTAATTGTTAGAAGAGAGAAAGGGGGAAGTTTTTTACAACCAAGTGTTGGTTTTCTAAAAGATATATCAAGTTTTGTTGTATGATTGCTTATTATGGTTGAGATGTTATAGCATTGAGTCTATAAATTCTAGATTTAAGCACCTTTTTTTTTCAAATTTAATATAATAAAGCATGTTAGAATACTTTTAATAGTAGTATGGGATTCCAGAAAGATTATCCTAAAGTACTGCCAAATGAATCATCTTGATATTTTTTTTAAATCAAATTATTTTATTTTAAATATTATATGAAAGAGAATCTGATATAGTATCCAGAAAATGTAATTTAATATTCCAAATAATTGTAAATTTGGCTAGCTGTGATGATTGCATATACCAAAAAGTAAAAAAAAGGTGTGTAGAACTCTGATTGCAAAGTTTTAAATATATTTTAAAAAGATTTTACACATGGAAAAAAAAAGTTTATATCTAGGCTAGAGATAATCTCTAATTTAAAAAGTAATTAGTAATTATAATTTACATATTTATCTAAAGTGAGTAATGTCAAAGTTGTAGTTGCACAAAATTTGATTCTTGTAAATAAAAATTTAACATTTTAAAGCTATATTGGTGAAACTTTAAGTTTATTCTGCACATATACTCCCAATGTTTTAGTCACACAGTTTAAGTATCTGTCTAAATTCTCAATGATGATAGTTTTTGTTATACTCAGAGGTAAAATTTATGTTTACCAGCTATATATGCATCTGCAATAATTTTATGGAAACAGAATAATAAAAACAAGTTTATTCACTTGCTAATAATGTAAGGAATAATAAATTAAAATGAGAAACCACTTTAGCTTCTTTAAGGAATTCCAATAATTAGCCACATGATAAACAGTTCATATGCACAAGCATTATATCCAAGTCCAATTATCTGTGTATATCCGTTTGCTTTGGTTTTAACATACTGTAATGGGATTTACTTTATTTAAGATCTATTCTATGGCTATTTTACTTATTATTTATTTTACTTAATTAGCTCATATTAATCTTTAATACTTTATTTCTAGACCTCATTATTCAAGCAGAGGGATAAATACAATCAATACTTACATATTAATCATACCCTCCGGTCAGACTGAGATTTAATAAAAATATTGAAACAACAGTCATTTTTCCAATCCGAGGTACTTCCTCTATGACTGTAAGAAGTGTGACACATCTCATGGGGATATTTATAATGGGTTTAAATCCTATGGGCACCATCCAGTCTTATACTGGACTTATGAGAATGACATTAACATGCTTCAAGTGCTTGACCTATGGCTAGCTATTAAAACATGAGATTGGCATAACATAGAATATCTGAGTACGATTATCTATTTACATATAGGTAAAGTGAGAGAGAGAAAGAAACGTAAAACACACCAATAATTTACAATATATTTATTAAATTATAACAAAAAAATATAAGGAATACTTAAAATATAAAACAAAATATGAACACTTTTTTAAATTACTTTAATTTTAAACAATTATGTGCTTATTTACATATATAAAAGCACCAGAAATGACATTTAAAAGTTCTGTCTAGAAAATAAATTTAAAAGTTCACACTTGAAATAAAATTTAAAAGTTCTATTAATGATCTCTAGACATATTACCTAGGGCTTTTTATATAGTAACTGGTGATCACTCCTCTCTTCTGATTCTGTCAGATTCATAATAGGTCTATTGGTAATAGCTGGACACTGCCTTTTGACTCAAGTGTAATACGGCTAGATTTGGTTCCGTAGATTTAGTTCATGGTGGGTAAAAACATTGGCAAGGACAAATCAGATATATATATTACTACATCTGGCTATTGGTGCTCAGGAGATGGACAGTGGAAAAATGAACAAACACTCATCTTTGGTCTAGCAACACATTTTTTTATCAACATGTCCCCATATATAGATTGTTTCATTTTAGCTGGCTTATAGATGCTTTGGTCAACTATCCTGGAAAATTAACTGGCTTACTTTTGCTTCTTTTTTTTTATTGCTATTGCTGTTGCTCTTTTTTTTTTTCTCTCTTCTGACCTTGGATAATAGGCATTTGCAGTTTTATACTCTCTGGCTCCTCCCACTGCTCGAATTCTTATCCATGATATCAATTCATTTGATCTTTTTTTTTTTATTAATTACATTTTTAATATTTTTATTTTATATTTTTGATTACACAAAAATTAGTTATCTATTGTTAATTAATAAGTCTGGAATTTATGTCTAGAAACTGATTAATCTTCTACAAGTTTGTTTTCACTTATATGTTAAATTTTAATATACAAAAGAAAAGAAAGATAAGTTTTAATTAGTATTTTAACTTAATCCCCAAGATTTTTACTTTTTTTTTTTCTATTTTAGCCTTTTTTCGAGCAATAAAATATGGAAATAATTTTCTTATTTATTAATATTATGTAAGTTGTATATATATACATACTTATGTATTGTGTATATATACACATTGTTACAATGCAGACATTCTAATCTTATTGTTAATATCATTCTTTAAGCATTTCACTGACTTCTACAACAATTAGTGCATACATTGTATTTTCTGCTTACAAGATTGCACAATTGATGGTCATACTATTTATTGTATAAGTGCTGTTCTGCCACCGCTAGAACGTATCCAGTTATATTTATGGTGTTCAGAATACATAGTAGGGCTCATTTAAATATATTGATCTTGCTCAATATCAAATCTGGATTTTTCAGCTTTATGCTAATTTTCTAGAGTTCATTTATACTGGTAATAATTTTAATGTACTGTCTGTAAGTATAATACACGATTTTATTAAAATTTAGTTATAATCAGTATACATAAAATGCACAGCACAGTCCAGTCTTTCATTACTTTATTTTAAAATCTTTTGTAATTTTCATTATAGACATATCATATTTATTGTACTAATGATTGCATGTTTATTCATTAATAAATATATATATTTTAATAGGGGGCACAGTGGTTGCAGGATTTGTCTCCTATATGTAAAATCATTTGTTCTGATGATTCTTTGTATACTTTGTATAGTTGTGTAAGTGGTAAACTCATAGAAGTAAATGAAAATTTACTAACAAATCATCAATTGTTGATTGAAAAAGTAAGTTAAATGTGTTTAAGTATTTTAATACTTTATATTTTTTGAATTTATGACTAGCTTACAGCTTATCATTCCTTTTTTTCAATTTTAAATTTTAAAACTTTCATTTTACTTAGTAAGAAAGAAAATAAAAATCACAAAGAAGCAGTAGCATTGATAATAAAGTTTCTGATGTTGATAATTAAATTATATGATATTTACAGTGTGATATTTTAGCTTACAGTATACTTGTTTAATTTATATTTAAGATAACCAACTTGAATTAAGCAATGGTTTAAATATTCAAAACTTTTTTTTAATCAAAATCAAAAGATACTGGAAAAAGAAATTTAAATTTGAAAAAAAAAAAAAAAATGAAATCCTTAATATTATTGTTTATTTTACTTTACTGTATTTGTCTGTAGCTTGTTTTATTTTTTTTTTACCTTTAATTTCATTAGTTTTACTTATTTTGAAATTACCTATGATTTCATTGTATATATTATAATGAACTTTTATTCTTTAGTAAAGTAAAAAAAAAGCTGTTTACTAGTGATATATATATAAATGTTAATAATTATTTCTAAGCAGCTTTTTACCTCCCCCCCCTCCCATATATAGCCAAGCTGAGTGTTAAAATTGAAAGATTTAAGCTACTTTGTGAACATTGTAAATGATTTCATCAGTTTTCAAAGTAGCTTTAAAAATCTCTATAATTAATTTGAATATACGTTGAAATTTATATAAATGTTTTCTTTAATAAACATTAAAAAAAAAGATTCTTATCCTATTTAAAATTTTCTATTTATTTTTTAAATATTTTGATAGAATACTTATGGAATTCTTTGATCTTTTATTATCACAATATTTGGTCTTTTCCAACACTGTAAATACTTGGTAAACAGATTTGATTGAAGATTTTTTTTGCCTTTTAGACTTTTTTAATTTAGATGCACATTTTTAAATTTATCAGAATATTATAAAGGCAATGAAATCAGCTTACCAGGGTCAAAGAACTACAAAGAAGAAGTGAGAATGTAGATTAGCAAAACCAAATAGCTGGAAAACGTTAATTCTAATTAACTACATCAAAATACTATCTAAATTTAGTTCCATTAAATGAAATTAATCTGATCAAAGCAAAATAATTTTTAATTAATAGATAAAGTTAAAATTTTTAAATTATTTTAAATAAATGGCAGATTGATTTTAATAAAGAATAGATAGTTAAAAAAATTTTGTGTAATTTTATGCATTTTGCTTCTTTAACCAAAAAAATAGAAGTGGGGAAAAAAAATTGCAATTAAAGCAATAAATACTGTTATTTGAATAAAATAAATTTTCCAAATTTGTTGAATTATTTGAAAATTTTTTGTGCAAGTGTTTGTCATCAGAAAAAATAATATTTTAAATCTGATTTAGCTTTTTTTTTTTTAGACTTAATTGATTATTAAAAAAGTAGTATATGAAATAATGGCCAGAAATATGAATCTGAAATGTTTTTTCTTCTGATGTTATCCTAATCCTCACCATGATGAGATTTCATTTTCTTTATTTTTTAATATCACAGTTTTATTCTTTCTTTTCTTTTCTAGGTATAATAGATGGGGATATAGAAGATAAAATATCTAGTTTGTATTGGAGTTAGTAGCATCATATTTTTCTCTATTTTTTCCTTTCACAGATATAATGGATATTGATGTAGATATTAATTTACTTTTTGTGAAATATGAATTTCTATTCCCTTTATCAGTATGGGATATTGTTTTTTTTTTTTTTTTTAAGCTTCATCTATTTTTCTTAAGTGTCTTACCTAGAAAGTCATTTGTTGAATTTATTTTCATTAAATTGGCAAGAAATACCTTTATCTTGTTAAGCAAGCAATATTTTGCACATAGATACTTTTAATTTACAAAAAAAGCATTATATAATTCCCAATCATAGATGTTTTTGTATTTATAATAATACTTATTTGGCAGTACTGGGTTTTTATTGGTCTAAGGAAGTCTTTAATGGAGATAATTAAAAGTACATCTAAAATGTCTCAGTAACTTAATCTACACCATTTTTGAATTTTCTTATTTATACAACAAATTTTGTTACTATTATGCATTTATTAATTTTTTTCAATGGAATTTATATATTTTCATTAAAAAATAAGCTATGTTTAATTTTTGCCATCCCTAGGCACTGCCTATTTTTGTATGGTTACATTGATTGAATATATGTCTTAAGTATACAGATAATTCCTTTTTTTAATTATTTAATTGCATGTTCTGAACTATTTATCAGTTATTAGCTGCATGATAAATAGCTAGTATTAATTTGTAATTTTTTTAAATAGCTAATATATTATTATAATGTCACTTAGTTATCAGATTAATTGTTTTGAGAATCAGTTATCCTTTAAGAGATTCTTCTTCTTTTTTTTTTATTTATCATTTGTTGATCTTTAAGGCAATTTTTTTTTCATTATTGTGTATAAATAGTTTATTCAATTATTAAAAACGCATTTTATTTATTTGAAAATTAAATAATCCTTTAAGGATTTGGATTTATTGACTCCTTCCCTTCCAATAATTATAGCTTAAAGTTAAGTCGGTTACAGTTTCTATAAAATTTTATTTATTTTTTATATATAAAATATTAAATATATATACCATTATCATCATTTTAAAACATTATTAGTGCACTGCTTGATGAAAATCTTTTTCTTTGATCTATAGCATCTTCTCTTTATGTAACTCCAGTAAATTTCCTATTTTATCCATTCACATAACACATAATATTTTTCTGTTTTTTACAATTTTACATTTATTTAACATTGAGATTTTAATATTTTTTTTTTTTACAAATATTAATAAATTACTTAATAATTTTTGTTAAGCATTATTTTATTAGGATTTTTTTGAATTTATTTATATGTATTACTTAAACGTTTTTTTAAATATAATTATTTTCAGTATTAATAATAAATTAAGAATTGTATATTTAGTTCATGATGAATGGCTGCTATGTCTGAAAATACTATTTTACTTGTAAGCAGTTAATAACTGAAACACAGGCTTGCTATATACCTGTGGCTATATATATGTAATATAGGGTATAGGAGCAGAGACTTTCACACCACCCACCTCTCTCCACTCTATCTAATAACACTGATACACCCAAACACATATATGCTGAAAAGATAAATAATCACCAATATACGTATTTCATGCTAAACCAGCAATCATCAGTTGGTCCAGACTATCATCTTTACACACATATATAGTATAAGTGCTCAGATATATATTAAGATAGACTATCCTCATAGTTTAATGGACAGGCTTCAATCCACTCCACACTCCAACTCTTCAACCGTCCATCCAATTGAAAATCTGATGATGGAATGCTCAAAGGCCAACCTGAGGCTGAGATTATTGTCACAGCCATGTTGACCTAAGGTCAATCTGAACCCCAAATGTACAGGACATAATCCATTTAATACATATGCAAGGATGGGCAGACATCTCTATAATGTAATAACTGAAACACAGGCTTGTTATATACCTGTGGCTATATATATGTAATATAGGGTATAGGAGCACAGACTTTCACACCACCCACCTCTCTCCACTCTATCTAATAACACTGATACACCCAAACACATATATGCTGAAAAGATAAATAATCACCAATATACGTATTTCATGCTAAACCAGCAATCATCAGTTGGTCCAGACTATCATCTTTACACACATATATAGTATAAGTGCTCAGATATATATTAAGATAGACTATCCTCATAGTTTAATGGACAGGCTTCAATCCACTTCACACTCCAACTCTTCAACCGTCCATCCAATTGAAAATCTGATGATGGAATGCTCAAAGGCCACCCTGAGGCCGAGATTATTGTCATACCCATGTTGACCTAAGGTCAATCTGAACCCCAAATGTACAGGACATAATCCATTTAATACATATGCAAGGATGGGCAGACATCTCTATAATGTAATAACTGAAACACGGGCTTGTTATATACCTGTGGCTATATATATATGTAATATAGGGTATAGGAGCACAGACTTTATATGTGTATAAAGATGATAGTCTGGACCAACTGATGATTGCTGGTTTAGCATGAAATACGTACATTGGTGATTATTTATCTTTTCAGCATATATGTGTTTGGGTGTATCAGTGTTATTAGATAGAGTGGAAAGAGGTGGGTGGTGTGAAAGTCTGTGCTCCTATACCCTATATTACATATATATAGCCACAGGTATATAACAAGCCTGTGTTTCAGTTATTACATTATAGAGATGTCTGCCCATCCTTGCATATGTATTAAATGGATTATGTCCTGTACATTTGGGGTTCAGATTGACCTTAGGTCAACATGGGTGTGACAATAATCTCGGCCTCAGGGTGGCCTTTGAGCATTTCCATCAGATTTTCAATTGGATGGACGGTTGAAGAGTTGGAGTGTGGAGTGGATTGAAGCCTGTCCATTAAACTATGAGGATAGTCTATCTTAATATATATCTGAGCACTTATACTATATATGTGTGTAAAGATGATAGTCTGGACCAACTGATGATTGCTGGTTTAGCATGAAATACGTATATTGGTGATTATTTATTTTTTCAGCATATATGTGTTTGGTTGTAAGCAGTTAGCAAATTAAAATTACATATAAAAAAAGTCTGAAATATTTTGATAAAGTTGAATTTATTGGAAAAAGCAAAATTATCTTAAGAGGATTGTTATTTCTCAGGGTTCAAATCTTCATCTAGATTTTCTTACAAATACTAGACTATTGTAAATAAATAATGTTTATGTATAAATATGTGGAAAGATGGTGAATTTATTCTTAGAAGATAAAATAAAATATTTACAAATTGTAGATCTTAGTGAAACAAAATGGAAGAACGATGTGGAAGCATAAAATTTTGTTATTTTAAAGGTAATACTAGATCTGATAAACTAGATATTCTTTTAAGAACAAAGTTTTATAATCAGTAATTGTGTAAATGTAAAATTAGTTTTTAATTTGAAACTATTCCAGGGAAATTTATTAGTCATTTAAATGTACATACCTACTGCTAAATATTAAAAAAAGAATATAAAATAATTGTATAATAATAATAATAATAATAATTCACTAAATATCAGCCTTTTACAGCTACTGTACATGCGCTTTAATGAGTGTTAAATAATAAATGAATACTTTTCAGTGCCCATACAAGATATAGCATTTAAGAAAGAATAATAATAATAATAATAATAATAATAATAATAATAATAACAACAACAACAACAACAACCCTCGACGCCACCCAGCAACATATTCAATAAAACTAGAACTGTTAAGAAAAAGAGACAGCATCCTAGCTCAACCAGATATATTTGCAGCCACATGGTCACACTTGAAACAAAGATCCAGTCTATGAAATATAAAGGCCAATAAGATAGATGATGACAATTTCAACATCAGCATTTTTTCCAACTTTAAAAAAATGCAAGCATAAACTGAACTAAATAGAAGGCCAAATTTAAAAACAAGAAAAAAAAAGTATGCAGAAAAGATAAAGACTTATATACTGAAAGTTGTAATTTGTTTTTCATTTGTAAAAAATCAATATATTACTAGATGTAACTGTGTAACTTTTTAGACTCAATAAAGTTTTGCTTTGAAACATCTCATCATCATCATCATCATCATAATAATAATGATGATGATGATGATGATGATGATGATGATGATAATAATAATAATAATAATAATAATAATTATTATTATTATTATTATTATTATTCAATTCAATTCTTTATTTAATGTACATATCAACAGCATTTAGCCAATTATAGATTGCACAGTAATTTCATTATCATATACAAATCTAAATAAGCATTAAAAATACAAAACAAAACAAAAAAAAAAAATAATACCAATAAAATAGAAAAACAATAAAATGCACAAATAATTAAAAGGGCAATATATCACATGAAATTAAGGATAATATTTTTTTATGAGGACTTTAGTGAATTGTTTAAAATCCAGATTAAAAACATCATCATTACCAAAATCTTTGTTATAAGTTCTAGGTAAACGAAATAAAGGGGAAAATCTTAATACATCAGATTTACAAATTTTCAGTTCAAAAATATTGTGAGTACGAGTATTATAATTCTGTTTCTTAATACCTAAATTAGAAAGCAAATTAGATACAGAAATATTCTGGGAAATAAATTTATGAAAAAGCTTGAGATCTCTTGTTTTTCGTCTCAGCAGTAAATCAATATAGTGTTCATTACCTAAACTATTCAATTTTGCAAATTTGTCAAAAACAGACTGAATTCTTATGATATCTGTACTGTTATGAGGACTCCATATAATTGAACCATACTCCAAGATGGGAAGAACTAAGGATATAAAAAGTTTAATCTTTGTAAATTTATTAAATGCTTTTCCATATCTGTAAATAGCTCCTATAATTTTAAGAGATTTATTCACCATAAAATTAATGTGATTATGAAAAGACCCATTATTGGAAAATATTATTCCTAGATCTTTTTGATGATCATTTGTTATAATTTTAGAATCACCAATATAGTAGGAAAATCTTAAAATTTCAGATTTTCTAGAGTAAGAGACAATGGAGCACTTATCCATATTTATATCTTTATAATTACATTCGCACCAATTCAAGAAATTATCTATATCACTTTGAAGTAAAAAACAGTCATTAGTAGAATAAATATGCCTAAAAATTTTGCAATCATCTGCATAACATAGAAGATGTGAAAATTTAATGCATGTTTTTAGGTCATCAATGTATACATTAAATAATAAAGGTGCAAGAACACTGCCTTGAGGCACCCCAGTGAAGCAATAATATGGTAATGACAATTTATTATTAAACCTCACACAAGACATTCTATCCTTAAGAAAAGAGTTAAACCAATTAATTAATAATTTGGAAAAATCTAACCTACAAAGCTTCTGAAGAAGAATTTTATGATTAACTCTATCAAAAGCCCTGGACATGTCAAAATAAACAACATCTAACCTAGATTGATTCTCAATTGAACTTGAAATGTTATCAAATGAACCTATTAGGCAAAAATTCATGCTGCTCTGGTGCCAAAACCTTAGAGACATCCAAGATAATTTTATTATATAAACATATTTCAAATATTCGAGCAACAGTGTGTAGAATTGAAATAGGCCTATAGTCACTTACCAAATCTCTAGATCCTTTCTTAAAAATAGGAACAACTTTAGCAATTTTAAGTGATGTAGGAAAAGTACCATTTGCTAAAGAGCAATTAAAAATATGCAAAAGAGGAGAAGCAATGTATTCAGCACATCCTTTATAAATGAAAGCTGGAATATTGTCAAGGCCCACACTAGAATGTAATTTAAGCTGCTTAATAGCAAAAACAACATCAGATTCAATAAATGAATCACATGTTATTCTTTCTTCAACTAGATCATTATTTTCAGTTAAATTAGTAAAAGACTGAGATTGTTTAAAAAGCTCTGAGAAATAATGAGAAAAATCATCTGCGGCTAGATTAGAATTATTACTCTGTAATTTTTTTTTTGTAATACCTAAAACCTTAACCAGAGACCAAAATTGCAAAGGATTATCAGAAATATGATTTTCAGTGTTTTGTATAAATTTTTGAAAATCTCTATAATATATAACCTTAGACAATCTTCTATAATTAATAAAATTGTAATAATAATTTATGTTCTTAGTTTTCCAATATTTACGATGATGAAATGATTTCCTTTTAATAATTTCTTTAAGAGAAACTGAAAACCAGAGAGGAAAATGGTTAGTTAAAATTTTTTCTTTAGGAATGTATTTGTCAATTAGTTCACTAAATGATTGTTCAAAAAACTTCATACAGAAATCTCCATCAGATGAAGAATACAATTTTTCCCAGTTAAAATTAGATAATTGTAAACAAAGACCCAAATAATTTCCTTTTTTGTAGTTTCTCTTCATAATTTTAAAAGGACAAAGTCTATTAAATTTAATATTAATATAAAATTCTAAGGGAGGATGATGCAAATCAATGGAAAAAGGAAGAGAAGTAGTAGTTAAACATTCAATTGTAGGAAAATTACTAAGAATATAATCCAATGTGTGATCATTAAAATTGATGTATGGATTAAATTGTTTTAAATTTAACAAATTGCAAAAACAAATCATTCTCAATGCTTTAGGTGAAAAAGAGACTGAATCTATGATAGTAGTACCTAAATATAAATCAGGAATATTAAAATCACCAGTAATAAGTATATATGATTCATATTTGATTAAAAAATCTTCAAGAATAGAAAGAAACTCATTAAACTCTAAAAAGGATAATGTTGGTTTTATGTAGATAGTACCCAAAAGAACTTTGACACTATTTTTCAAACATATTTCACACCATGTAGCTTCACAAGATGATGATGAAATAGGAATATACTTATGTATAAAATTACATTTAAAAGCAATGAGCGTGCCTCCACCCTTGGAAGCAACATCAGAAGATCTATCTGTTCGAAGTACTTTATATCTATTGTCCATAAAAACATCATCTGAAATGTGTTGAGTAAGCCAAGTTTCTGAAATAAAAACAATATCAAAATTTTCAGAACTGTAGAATTGCTTAATTTTTGCAGGCTTAGTTCTCATCCCACGAATGTTTATATAAAAACAATAAATTCCAAACATAATATCAAAAAATATATAAAAACAAACAATAATCAAGAGAGAAAAAAAAAAAATGTTAATAAAGGACGATATGGGCAAAAGAAATTAATCAGAAAGTATTAATGAACTAGCCAAAGAGCCATAAAAAATTTTTAATGTAGTACCGCAAGGCCATAAATGATTCGAAATAAACTCCAAATGCTTATGTTTGGGAATTGAAACAAAAAACTACTAATATTAGAATTAAACATATTAATCTTAATACATATGACTTTAACCTGAAGTTTGTCTTCCAAAAATCTCTGTACATCAGAAGAATTAGCATCTACTGGCAAATTTGATACCAAATATTTATAATATTTATCATTATCCTTAATTAATAATGAACCGTTACTATTATTAGGACTTCTATAAGAAATTGGATCTTTAAACCTAAGTTTTTCACTATCTTTAGAAATATCCTGTCCAAAATTAGAAGTATAATTATTAAATTTTTTATTAAAAAATTTATTTGAATATAGTCTAAAATTATGGGGTAAACTATCCTGTTTACCAAGCTGCCTAACTGATAATTTTCTATTAGAAAATTGCTGAAAAGGAGAAGAGGTATTAGAAGAATATATTGATGAAACAGAACTGTAAGGCCACCATTTATAAGATGCATTAGAATTATTAGGATCTCTATAAGAAATTGGACCTTTAAGCCCAAGTTCCTCATTCTCTTTAGAAATATTCTGCCCAAAATCATTCTTTTTTTTAATGTGTTTTTTGAAAAGTAAATCATCCCTATGATTTATAGAAGAACCTAGATCTTTCACTCCAGTCTCATAACAAGTTTTATCTTTCTCAACAAATGATTGAGACTCTGAACCAGTATTATGGTGTACAACATTTTTTATATTATTGTAACTCTTGCTAGCATATAAACTAATATTATTACTAGTATCATGCTTTTCATGATATTTATTATGAAAATTTTTATTGTAAAATATTCTGGTTTTATGTGAACTCACTTTGGAAAAACAAGTTGACTTGACAGAAGGAAGAGAGCATTGAATACCTTTGCTAAAATTAGAAGAACAATTCAATGATTTATTACAAAGTTGAGACATCTTAATAATTAGAGAATGAATTAGAGACATAGAACAAGATTGTAAAACCTCTAAAGTAAAATGTTCAGGTTGTGAAATGATATCATTAACACATTTATCCATGCAGTTTAAATCAACAGAAAAAGACTCAAACATTCCTGTGGATGCAATAGTAGAATTAACACCTGTCTCCACAAAATCTGATAATCTAGTATTAGATTTAGAAATATTATTTAATTCACTAGAATCATGAGAATCTTCCCTAACAATCTGAACTGAAGTATTATCAGAAGAAGACACTATTATCAAATCTGAATTTTCCTTAGTAATATGACCCTCAGAGACCATAGGTTTGACCAAGTTACACTCATTGTCTTCAGAATCTAAAACCATGATGTTATTGTCCAATGACTGTTGAGTCATTATCTATTACCAATTCATCAAGATGTTCATTATCAACATCTGGAAACTTCATATTTAAAGTTATATTATTACAAGCCTGACATTTAAAAAATCCATTACCAATTGTTTGAAAAATAATAGCATCAGATTTAGACAGCTTAGTACAAGACAAATGAAAATACTTCTGACATTGACCAGAACACTTAATCCTCATGGCCATATCAGAAATAATCAAAGAACAACCATGACAAAAGGTAACATCTGGAATACCATCTTTATCAGGAATAAGCTGACCAGCTATAGCATTTACAAAAGAATGATCTGAATCAGCAATTGATGAATCTGAAAAAGATGATTGAGAAGAAAAGGCTGCATCATTATTAAGAGAAATCTTACAACAATCACACATAAAAACAGACCCACTACAATCTTTATTATTAACAGAATTAAAACAGTCAAAGTGATATTTCAAACCACAAGGCCCAGAGCATTTCAAAGATTTTTGCCTTCCATAAATAACAGATTGACAAATTGGACAGGGAAAGGAATAGGGAGGCATGATAAAAACAAAAATATTAAGCACAATATATAAAACAATGATGACTCACAAAAAAAAAAGAAACTCTGAAGAAATAATGTTGATAATATCTGTACATTTATACCATCATGTTATTAAATATATTAAATTGTTATTTGATTTACAGTTTAAAATCTTTTCTCTCTCTTAATATTCACAGTTTTCACTTTTCCTTTAAAAATCCAAATGAACACACATATATAGAAACTCAGAAGAAAAAATGTTCAAGTATGTGTACATTTATACGATCATGTTATTAAATTGTTGACTTCTTTTCTCTTTCTTCATATCCACAGTTTTCGCTTTTCTTCTAAAATTCCAAAGGCTTAATTATATCTCAACAATCTATTAAAAGAATGTATTCCTTTAAATAATTTTAAGGTATTCCATTAAATAATTTTAAGGTCAAAGCAGTTTTCAATGATGAATTAAAAGGAAGAGGAAGAAGAAGAAGAAGAAGAAGAAGGAGAAGAAGAGGAGGAGGAGGAGGAAGAAGAAGAAGAAAGAAGAAGAAACAATCTATTAAAACAATAGAAATGCTAAAACACATTTTGAGTCCAACTCAATGTTACAGATAATAAGAAGAATAATAATAATAAGAAGAAGAAGAAGGAGGAGGAGGAGGAGGAGGAGGAGGAAGGAGGAGGAGGAGGAGGAGGAGGAGGAGGAGGAGGAGGAGGAGGAGGAGGAGGAGGAGGAGGAGGAGGAGGAGGAGGAGGAGGAGGAGGAGGAGAAGGAGGAGGGAGGAGGAGGAGGAGGAGGAGGAAGGAGGAGGAGGAGGAGGAGGAGGAGGAGGAGGAGGAAGGAGGAGGAGGAGGGAGGAGGAGGAGGAAGGAGGAGGAGAAGGAGGAGGAGGAGAAGGAGGAGGAGGAGGAGGAGGAGGAGGAGGAGGAGGAGGAGGAGGAGGGAGGAGGAGGAAGGGAGGAGGAGGAGGAGGAGGAGGAGGGAGGAGGAGGAGGAGGAGGAGGAGGAGGAGGGAGGAGAGGAGGAGGAGGAGGAGGAGGAGGAGGAGGGAGGGAGGAGGAGGAGGAGGAGGAGGAGGAGGAGGAGGAGGAAGGAGAAGGAGGAGGAGGAGGAGGAGGAGGAGGAGGAGGAGGAGGAGGAGGAGGAGGAGGAAGGAGGAGGAGGAGGGAGGAGGGAGGAGGAGGAGGAGGAGGAGGAGGAGGAGGAGGAGGAGGAGGAGGAGGGAGAAGGAGAAGGAGGAGGAGGAGGAGGAGGAGGAGGAGGAGGAGGAGGAGGAGGAGGAGGAGGAGGAGGAGGAGGAGGAGGAGAGGAGTGGCTATATCATTACAGGCAAAACTCTCCATACAGTAGTGCCACTCAGAGCAAACCAGAATAATCAATGGATGCCAGAAGGCTTGTGCATAAAATTCTCATCTAGTGCCTACTCATCCAATATCCCCAGACTAGTTTCTGGCTTGTGTTCTTCATCAGTGAGGAGCCTTGGATCTGAGAGCACTACACCTAGATCTTAGGATCTAATGCAACCCTCCAACAGCCACCTTTTATCTCTACTTAACTACAAAACTATGAGTCTTAAATTGAAAACACAAATATTTTCAATCCAAGCTCATTAGCCTATATAGTCATATAGGTCTGAACTCAGGTCAGTACCTATTCTGTTTGGTGTTCTTGGTTCTTTAATAACCATAGCCACTACTATTCTATTAGGCAGGATTGATTTTAAGCCAATAAACATTACATGATCACCATTTCTTACACTTGCTTATAACTGTTATTAAAACAGGCAAAACTCTCCATACAATATTGCCACTCAGTGCAAGCCAGAGTAATCAATGGATCTAGATGCAGTGCTCTCAGCTCCTCACTGATGAAGGCCACAAGCCAGAAACTAGTCTGGGGATATTGGATGAGTAGGCCCTAGATAGGGATTTTATGTACAAGTCTTCTAGCATCTATTGATTACTCTGGCTTGCACTGAGTGGCAATACTGTATGGAGAGTTTTGTCTGTTTTAATAACAGTTATAAGCAAGCATAAGAAATGGTGATCATGTAATGTTTATTGAATCATAAAGTTGTGATAGAACAGATAAAAAAGATAAGATTATAGAAAAGTATGAGTTAAAGGTACAAAATGGAGTTGGAAACTGAATGGGATTCTATAGAAAAAATAGCATGTCAATAAGGAACACATGATTTAAAAATTATAAGAATATTTCTGTAAAATAATAACAAATTTGAATTGAAATAAATAATAAATATAAAGATATACTTATATGACTTGGAAATAATGTTAAAAATGCTCATTCTGGAATAGGTAATGGGTCAGATCATAACTGAATAGTGGCACAGAATGGGGGGGGGGTCAAATTTGGTTGATTAAAAAATAAGCTATTGACAGTATAATAATGAAAGTTAATAAATTTAAATAAAAGTTGATAATTATATTAAGATAAAAATAGTCACAAGAATGAAGTAATAATTGAACCAAGATATACTATTAATAAGAAAAATTATGAGTGTATTGAAAATAGAAAGAATAAATGAGAATTGTATAATGGAGATAGCAAGTCTTCATTTATAAATATTTGAAAAATAAAATGAAGTAGATTTGCATGAAATTTGTTGTAAAAATAGTGATGGAAAAGATTGAGAAAGTTATAGATGACACGAAGACTGGAAAAATACAAGAAAAAAGATTTAATAGAATTAATTCACATTTGCAACATAATTTATGAATCAGAAAAGTTGCATCTTTATTTTTTGCAACATTTTTGAATATTAACAAGAAAATCGGAATAATGTGAGAATTTTAGAACAGTTCACTCAATCTTATATGCTGCAAAGATATTAAGATCTTGTCTTGAATAGAATATTTTTATATGAAGAGTTGTTTGTATGTAGAAAAGATTAAAAAGAAAGAAACAGAATGGAAGTGGTGAGAATTATTAGTGATTGACATATGATAGTGGAAAGGGATTTTATTAAATTTGAAAAGACATTACATGAAGTGAATTTAGTTTTTTATTGATCATTTTGAAATATATATAAAAAAATGATTTAGATTGAAAGAAGAAAGATATCTATTAAGCAGAAGATAATCTTACAGAATAAATAATATGTAGATAACTAAAATGTTTACTTATTGTTTAAATAGTATTTATTTTGATGATTTGCTAAATTAATATTATTTTGATGAAAATGAAGTTCATGTTGGAGGAGCCAGTGGTTCATTGTATTATATTTGCTGATGATATAGTAATGTTTGATAGTGATGATATGCCTAATAAGATGTACAGATTGATAGAATTTGTAGAAAGTTTAGGATGAAAATAAATGCAACTAAAATTAAAATAATTGAAGTGGATAGAGAAAATAAATAGTTTCAGAGTGGTAGTTAGAAAGTTTTAGAAATAAAATGTGCACTATCATATCTACAACATATATTAAAGATTTGAAATAATTGAACTGGGTTTACTAAGGATTATTTTGTTAAACATTAAAATTAAGCATTAATTGAAGTTAATGAATTAAGAAAAAGACACATTAAATATTTTATTTGGATTACATGCACACACAAACATATAAATATGGGCTAACTTTTGAAGACAGATTTTGCCAGAAATATATCTTAGGAATTATTAGCTTCCTGAAAAAAATCTCATTGTCTTGATTCAAATTTAATGCATCATGGAGATTGATACATTAAATTATTATATCATAAAATGCTCCCTATATATATATATATTGTACATATTGCATTATATGACAAGATATTAATTCTATAGTAGTTATTATATATAATTGAAAGCTACCTTCTCTATGTTCTCTCTCTCTCTTTCTCTCTTTTTTTGTCAACTTTCTTCTTTAATTAAATGAATAAATATCTTTTCTCGTTTAAAAATAGTAACTGTTTTTATTCCACTTATTTTTCGCCCAAATCTGTATTTTTAAATAAAAACTTTAAAATAATTACACTTATAAACCCCAACGTTTATTATTTTATTTTTCTTGCTCGTTCAGCACAATTTATTGATCATTTATTTTATTCACATGTGTGGTCATGTGTCTTGGTTATATAAGATGGAGAGGATGGTTGAAGGAAGCTTAAAAGTCTGTGGTTCAAATCTCCTTTAATTACATTTTAAAGTTCAGTATTTACAATATACTAATATTGATTTATTATTAATTAATTCAGAGATGATACTATTTATCATTATAAAAAAAATGTGAAAAGTAGTTTTTTTTTAATTGGAGGAAAATGGATAAGGGACAACATTATTTTATTTTCTAATAAATCAAATTAAATTATTGAGCATCAACACATTGTGTATTTACTATGCTATAACAATAAGGGAGAATAAAAGACACATTTTTCTGTTTATTAATTAATATCTAAAGTTTCTCTAAATATTTAGGGTATATAAGAACTGATAACATTTTTTATTATCCGAATCTAGATGTTTGAAATTGCTTTTGAAAATTGTGTCAGTTTCTGATTTCAGTACTAAAGGTAGCAGCATTTATATTTGAGAAATGCTATATTATAACCATTTCTTATTTATTATATTTATTTAGTCATTAGTAATGGTTGAAAATGGTGATGATTATTGAATAAATTAAGTGTGCTATAATATAATAATTTCTTACTTATATAAATTATTATAATATTTAGTCATTATACTTAACAGAAAATAAAAATACTCTTTAGATTAATTATATTTTTTATTTAGTGCTGTATATATATATTGAAGTTAATATTTTATTTTTATTTAAAATTGTTTTACATTTCAGATCAATTGGTTATACTTTATTAATATTCTTGTGTAACATTTGTTTAATATATTAATTGTGTGTTTCATGGTATGTATTAATATAAATGTATGTATATTTATTGAAATGCGTTCCCATGTAAGTACTTTTTTTAAATTGCAAAAAAAAAAAAAATAGCAAACAACATTGCATTAAGTAGTAAGAAACACATCTGATTATCATTTAGTGGAATTTTCATATATTGTTTTTCATCTAATTCTTAATAAAAAAATACTATTGAATTTAATATTTGTGATTTATCTATAGTCTTTCTAAGTGAAAATATTTGTCCATTTTTGTTGGTAGAATGCTATTATAATATTTATTGAGTCATTGATTAAACATTTATTTTAGAAGAGATAATCTTTTTTTTTTAAATTATCATTCATTTCTTTATAAGGTTAGATTTATTTTTATATGTATAGTAGTTATTAACTTGCCAAGTGACATTCAGTAAAATTTTGATTAGTTACGTTTAGGAGAATTACACTTTCAAAATTTAAATAAATTGTATCACTTTTTTTTTCTTTTAAAAATTTGGCCACTATATTTTGGCAAAGATATTCCTTAAAAATTTCTGGATTTCAGTAAGTTATTTAAAAGTAAGCATTTAAATCACTTATTAAATGATTTAATGAAAATATAACATAAAAATATATTAATCGATAAACTCTAATTTTTTTAAAATTCTATTATAATATTTGCATGTACATGTTTGTTTGTATGTGTGTCTATATATATGCTTAAGCATTTATCACATGAGATAAATTGTGGATGAATGTGCATATATATTTGTCAAAGTTGTAAGTACAGAAAATTTGCTATTTGTAAATCACATCGTAATAAATTTATATATATTTGTATGTTATGCATGCATGTAAATGCACAAGCACATATTCTTAATGCTATGTTGTAATTAAATATAACAAATATTATGCAAATCTAACATTTATATTTTCCATTAGTGTTATCTAGATTACAAAATTACAAATCAAGCAGAATGGAAAAAACTGTAATTTAGATAGTGCAGATAGAAAATTTAAATGTCAGATTGTTATAAGTAGTTTAGTAGGGGTGGGTGGGTGTATTTTATCTTATAAGTTTTATTTGCAATCATTTGGATTGTTTTATTATTATTATTGGTTCTAGCTAATTTTATCAAAAAGATAAATGTCCTTTGTTTGCAATGTAAATTGAAGCTTTAAAATAATTTACATCACATTGATAAAGGCAAAAAAATATTGGTTGAAAAAGCTTTTCTTTATTATTCCTATAATATATTTACAATTATTACTGTTATATAATGGTATTTTATTATAATATTATTTATTTAAAAATATGTACAAAGATACCACTGAAGGAGAGATCTTTCTATGTAATATCAAATATATGTAATAAAATGAAATTGGTATTAAAGAAGGATGCTTATTTGTTTCAACTTAATTTTCAATGATAACAATCTTTGAGACTGCTTACAGATAATTTCATGAATCAGAGGTCAAGATCTAATACTAGTTTGTTTGTGGAATTTTTTAATTTGGATCAATTGAAAGCAAAAACAAGATGTCATCTTCTTGGTTTTTGGATTTACTTTATGCTGATGATTATGCTATCCTTATCAATTCCAAAAGCAATAGAGAATATAATGTTTTGAATTGAGATTACTGTCATTTATCAACCAACTTTTAGATTAGATATTTATCAACCTGACAATGGGAGCTAACTTAAATATCTTGCTAGCTTTTAAATAGAAAGTGGATTTGGATGTTGAGGAGTAGCACTGATATGACGTGATGTACTGTGACTTCTCCTTAAACAGAGTCAGGAATCTCTTAGCAACTATGCTCAAAGAAATGTGTTAGCCACTTACCTTCCCCTTCCATTCCCCACCCTAAGCTTTCCCATAATCTGCTCCATTCCATTTCCACAACATAATCATTGTCAACTCTATGGCCTTTATATCTAAATCCCCCTTATCTTTTCCCAAACCCAGCATAAAAACCAATAACCCACTTTCTGTATAATCACTTTGTTTATATTTATTCTTCCATAACTTCATTATTTGTACCCTTTCTGCTTTCAAGCATTTATATTCAATCAACAGATGCCTAATATTTTCTATGCCATCCTTACACAATTTGCAGACTAAATCAACCATGTTTTTCCAGTTACATGTATATTCTCTTGTTGCTAAAGATCCCATTCGAGCCTTAAACAAGAAACTACTTTCCTTGCTATTATCATAAATTAACTCGAACCCAATGTTCCGTTTACTTCTATATATATTTAAACTTTTTTACTCTCCATGCTAGAACTCTATCTCTCCAACTCCCTATTCCTTATTAATGCATCTATTCTTTTATCCCATTCCTTACCACTATAACACTCAACAACTTTCCTAATACAATCATCCCACCTTTTGTACAAGTATTCTGATATAAATTCTTTATACAAATCTTTTACATACCGCATTACCTTTCTCACCCATCTTGTTGGCTGCCCTTTACTCATAACCCAATTAAATACTATTTTGGCTATTTTTTTACTAAGCATAAAATGCAACCTACCAAACATTTTCATTTTACTTTTGCATCTCTCATATAAAAACTTGACCATCCCATTTCTCCTTGAATTGCCTCCTTTGCTGTCCACATCCCTGCATCTAATGCATGTCTTCCAACTTCCCTTTGTACTTTTTCTAAGTAATCTAATAACCCTTTACTAACACATAATGCATCATTACCATATGTTAACTCTGCTACTGCAACTCCCATACAATTCTAACTACATCATATTTATTATATGAAAACATTGTTAATTTTTTTACCAAACCCTTTCTTTTCTGTTTCATTTACCAATTTTTTCTTCCATTCATCCAAGCAATTTTCCTGATTACTTAAGATGTTTGCAAATAACTATATCTATCAACCACACTTAAATTTATATCCCCCAATAAAAATTCTACATCTTCTCTTTCCCCAATATTAACCATCATTATATTTGACTTTTTTTCACTAAATTTAATCACCATCTCTTTACCCACCCTTGCACATGTCTTCAGCATAGCTTCCATATCTTTTCTTCTTTCTGCCCACAAAAAGATATCATCTGCAAAAAAAGACCTGACAAAGTATATACTCCCTTGCCACCTATTAACGGTATCTCTATCCCTCTTCCTAGTTTTTCTATTGCTTTCTCCATTTCACTCAAATACAACAAAAACAAAATAGGTGAAATAGGGCATCCTTGCCTTAGTCTCACCCCATTTTTAACTTTAGCTTTCTATATCCCATAATTGAAAAGTATAATAATTATTTTCTTATAATTTTTTAATATTTACTAAAGCTTCATCCATTCCCAAATTTACTAAACTCACCCATAATCTATTTCTATTTACTCTATCATACGCCTTCTCTATATCTATAAAACTCATATATAACGCTCTATCTGAATTCCTACTCATATCCCATCTCTGTTGCTCATCACTCTAAACCTCTTGCCTTTCCACTTTTCAATTTCTTCACTCATTCAGTTCATTTTTTGTAAACCTAATATTCCCATTACTAAATGCTTTCATGTTTTCTATCACTAAGTCCTTCACATCTAACATATTTTCTATATCCATTACATATCTACTTAAGATTCTCTCTAATTCTTCTCTAGAGGTACACTCTATTCCCTCATCATCTAGTAATACTCTCTCTCTCTCCCTTACATTTCTCCTTTTAATGTATTTCCAAAATTTTTTACTCCCATCTCTTCCACTTTTATTAATATCCTCCAACAATTTATTATTCAACTTCATTCTCTCTCTATAATTCTATAATTATCTATTTTAGCCAACTTCTTATTTTCTAAGCACTTTTCCCATTTAGCATTAATATCTTTTTCACTTTCTTTGTTCTTAACAGCATACTTATATTCTCTGCAGGCTTCTTTGCTCTTTTTTACACTTTTACTAACTCTCATTTTTTATTACTTTTATTCTTCTGCATATTCTCAACTAAAACTCTATTTGCTACTTTTTCTTTTTCACCACACCAGTCCTTATACTCACCCCCAATCAACTGCTCCATGGTTTCTTCAACTTGTATTTTATACTCTTCCAACTTATTCTTATCATTCACTCTCCATCCACATATTTCACTATTGTTTCTACTTTTATTTCTGTTATTCATCACATTACTAACCATTTATATTACAATAAAGTTATGATCACTATTACATACTCTCTCTTCATTATCAAACACCTATTTTATTCATTCTATCTTTCTCTACCAATACATAATCTATTGTGTGAAATGTATTATTCTTAGACCATATATATTTCCCTCATAAATATTTGATAAATTCCCAATGCTCAAATTCATTCTCTGAACAAAATTGCTTCAAAAACTGACCATTCTTATTATCTACATCATCAATTTCTTCAATATGTCCATTCATATCCCCTATAACCATTATTCTCTTCCCCTTTTCTTTAAAATTCTGTATATTCTTAACTAGGCATTCATATATGCTACTGTTCCACTCCATTAGTTTGACTATCTCCAGTGGCTATATACACTATAGCCATCATTCATTCTTGTCTACCCAACCTTATTTCAAACCACAAATGTTCTTGACATTTAAGAATATTTAAATATTTTTTTGATATAACACCCATACCACCACCTCTTTTTTCTTTTTTTTTTCTATTTATACCCTGTCATCCCAAATCTTCCAGAATAGGTTCTTCTTTTCTTAGATATGTTTCCACTACTGCTAATACGTCAAGCTCTTCATTTTCAATTGCTTTGTTTAATTCCAGCCACTTTTCTGGTTTCCTACCACCTTGTATATTCAAATACCCAATTTTAACAATTTCTTCTTTTCTAACTACTCTTTTATAAATTCTTTTGATTCCTTCTTCTCCATTACATTTATAAAAAAACTTTCTTACCATTAATCTTACAGATCCATTCCCTCTCCATATCTACACTTATATCTAAATCAACTATCTTTTGCTTATTTCTTACATCCCATCCATTCTTCTTGATAATACAATTTAAAAGCCCACTCCCCTTTAAAAGTTTCCCAAATTATATTCTTTATACATCAGACTCCCTAAAACTTCACTTCCTTGTTTTCTTAAATGCAATCCATCTTTACTATATAACTCCCTCTTTCCAATAAGCCAATCCCATACATCCACAAACATAACATTATTTCTTTCACACAATTTTTTAAATCTCATTTATAGAACATGCCCTATCTAACAAATGCCTCTTGTCAAATCTTGGTAATAATCCATCTACTCCTACTCTTTCTTTAATCTTACTCAAATTCCTAATCAATTCTGCGTACTCATCCATTACTCTCTCTGAAGGTTCTGACAAATTATTGGTCCCTACCATAACATACACATTTCTACTACCTTGCTTTCTTACTTTATCTGTCACATCCCTAATTCTAGCTCCAGGAAAACATATTCTTACATACCTGCTTCTATTTTCCCTTGCAATTATATCCCCACATTCTCTAATTAGTGAATCTCCTATCAATACTGTCTAATAGTCTACTTTCTCTAATCTAACATTTTCTTCCACCTTCTGGACCTTCTTATCTATTTTTTCCTTATCATTCCTACTCAATAATTTCTTTATCTGCTCACATTTCATCTCTAACAATTTTAATTTTGCTTCTACATCCTTCACTTCTTTCTCCTATTTTCCTTATTCTCTGGCTAACCATCTCCATTCTACTACTACTTTCTCCACCCATATCTCATGACCCTCCACTAAAACCATACTCTCTCCTATCTTTCTTAACTACATTTTACTCCCTTTCCCCTGACTTTCTCTTTAGACTATCTACACTTAGAAACCACTTTCTCACCACTTTTATCACATTTACACACTGACTACATAACCAGAAACCTGTTACATCCTTCCTATTGTTATTTAAACATTTCAAGTGATAAATCTCAGCATTAGACTGTATTATGCTATTGCTGCCATTAACTAGTTAAAAAATAAGGGTATTTTATCATAGATGAATAATGACAGTAACTAAATTAGTTGAACATGGAGCTGTTACTTTCCTAGTTTATTATATAGAAGTTTTAATGTATGTATGAATTAGGGGTTAACCAGAATAATCAACTTAATAATGTACTAGTATATTTAAATATTACTTTCATGTTATTATGAAAGAGAAATTATGAAATAATAACTAATTATTTTAAAAAATACTGATTGATAATAAATTGCTCTATTAAAAACAATATTCACATCATAAATTACAATTTAAGTGATTATTAAGTAAAAAGTTGCTTGATGAAATAATATTTATTTTATAAATATGAAATTTTAAGTCATAATATAAATGTTTGTTTGTTGGTTATTCAGATGTATGTGTATATGTTGTGTGGGAAAAATTTGAATTAATGATTATATTTATTTTTGAAAATAACATTATAGCTAATTAGAGTATAAATAATTATGCAATTTATTAATCCTTGAAAGTATTAGAGAAATATTAAAATAATAGAAAGAAAAAGCTTATTTTATCATACCATACTTGAAGCATTATATTTGAAGGAAGAAAGAAAAATAGAAAATATTGATAAATCTTTTTTTTTTCATTCAAAATGCAAGATAAATTATACTTTGCTCTTAACGTTGTATAGATTTGAGTTATATATACTGGATTCACATGCATTAGGAACATTGTCACATGAGGGCGCCACTAGCCTACTTAATGAACTGAGCGGACATGATTATTCTGTGCTGAAAGAGAAGCTTAATTTTTTTTCCTTCTTATGCGATTAATCATCTAAGATCATCAATATAAAGACTGTTTGTTTGTGGTATGAAAGCAAGGAGTAAATTGTGATCAAGAGAGATAGATTTATATGAATTTGGAAAGATTGGGAATTGTTAATGTTTAGAAAGTGTTTCGTTCACCATTTTAAATATAGAAGTTTAAAAAAAAATTATTTTGTTGAACGTGTGTTAATGTAAGGATATTTTATAACTAAGTTGTATGTAAGATTAGTAGGTTTTTTAGTAAGTTTGCTACTAAAGATTTTTTAAATTTAAGAACAGTGGATTTATTTGAGAAAAAAGCTAACATTTTGGAGACCTAAGATCAGAAAACATGTGGTTATCGATCGATCGTTTTTGAAAGAAAATTTTTATCTTTCTATGCAATGGGGTTTGAAGAGTAGGAGAGGAAGTACAAAGTCAACTATAGAGTAGGGTGACTTGGAAAATAAGGAATATGGATTGCATTTGTATTCCACAATGCATATATAATCGTTAGAAAGAAATTAGGCATGCTATGGTAGAGTATACCATATGTGATGAGGTCTATCACTTGAAATGTTTAAATAAGACTAGGATGAATTTAACAAGTTTGTGGCTATGTAGACAGTGTGTAAATCTATTAAAAGAGGTGAAAAAGTGGTTTCTAAGTGTAGATAGCTTAAAGAGAAATTCAGGAGAAATGGAGCAAAATGTAGTTGAGAAAGACAGGATAGCATATGTTTTTAGTGAATGTATGAAAAAATAAGTAGTGCAATGAAGATGTTTAGCCAAAGAATAAGTAAGATATAGGAAGAGTTAAAGGATGTAGAAGCAAAATTAAAATCGTTAGAGACAAAGTGTGAGCAGATAAAGGAATTATTGAGTAGGAATGATAAGGAAGAAGTAGATAAGGAAGTCCAGAAGGTGGTAGAGAAGATTAGGAATGGAGCAGAGACAGTAGACTATGAAACAGTATTGATAGGAGATTAACTAATTAGAGAATGTGGAGATATAATTGAAGGAAAATAGAAACAGGTATGTAAGAATATGTTTGCCTGGAACTAGAATTAGAGATGTTACAGATAAAGTAAAGAAGCAAGGGAATAGAGATGTGTATGTTATGGTAGGGACTAATAATTTGTCAGAGCCATCAGAGAGAGAGAGAGAGAATAATGGAAGAGTACATAGAATTGATTAGGAATTTGAGTAAGATTAAAGGAAGAATAGGAATAGCTGGATTATTACCAAGATTTGACAAGAGGTATATGTTAGATAGGGCATGTTCTATAAATGAGAGATTGAAAAAATAGTGTCAGAGAAATGATGTTATGTTTGTGGGTGTGTGGGATTTTTTTATTGGGAAGAGGGAATTTATATAGTAAGATGGACTGCACTTAGGGAAACAAGGAAGTGAAGTTTTAGGGAATCTGATTTATAAAGAATATAGTTTGGGAAACTTATAAAGGGGGTTGGAGTTTTAAATTGCAGTGTTATCAGAAAAAAGAAGAATGGATGGGATGTAAGAAATAAACTAAGGGTAGCTGATTTAGATATAAATGTAGATGTGGAGAAGGAATGAGTCTGTAAAATTAATGGTAAGCAAGTTATTTATAAATGTAATGGAGAAGAAAGAGTCAAAAGAATTTGTAAAAAAGTAGTTAGAAAAGAAGAAATTGTTGAAATTGGGTATTTGAATATGCAAGGTGGTAGAAGACCAGAAAAGTGTTTGGAATTAATTAAATCAATTAAAAATGAAGAGCTTAAGGTATTAGCCGTAGTGGAAACACATCTAAGAGAAGAAGATGAATTCTAGAAGACTTGGTATGGCAGGGTATAAATAGAAAAGAAAAACAGGGTGGTGGTATAGGAGTTATGTCAGAAAAATATTTAAATACTGCTAAATGTCAAGAACATTTGTGGCTTGAGATAAGGTTATGAAGACAAGACTGGATGGTGGCTATAGTGTATATTGCTACTGGAGATAGTCTATCTATAATGGAGTGGAACAGTACATATATGAATGCGTAGTTAAAGATATACAGAGTTTCAAAGAAAATGGGAAGAGAATAATGGTTATAGGGGATATGAATGGGCATTTTGAAGAAATTGATGATGTAGATAATAAGAATGGACAGTTTTTGAAGAATTTTTGTCAGAGAGTAAATTTGGGCATTGAAAATCTATCAAATATTTATGAGGGACAATGCACATGGTCTAGAAATAATATACTCCATGCAATAGATTATGTATTAATAGAAAAAAGGAATGAATAAAGTATAGAAAGTTAAGGTGTTTGATAATGAAGAGAGAGTATGTAATAGTAATTATACTTTCTTTATAATGGAAATGGTTAATAATGTGATGGAAAATAGAAGTAGAAGCGACAGTGAAATATGTGGATGTGAGATTGAATGATAAGAGTACGTTAGAGGAGTATAAAATAAAAGTTGAAGAAACCATGGAAGAGTTGGTTGGGGTGTAGTGGTAGATAGGGTTTTAGGTGAGAATATTCAGAAGAATAAAAATTATAAAAAAGTGAGAGTTAGTAAAAGTGTAAAAGATAGGGAAAAAGCATGCAGAGAATATAAGTGTGCTATTAAGAACAAAGAAACTGAAAAAGATGTTAATGTTAAATGGGAAAAATACTTAGAAAAAAAAGTTGACTAAAATAGATAATTATATAGAGAGAATGAAATTAAGTAGTAAATTGTTGGAGGATATTAATAAAAGTGGAAGAGATGGGAATAAAAAATTTTGGAAATACATTAAAAGAAGGAATGTAGGGGGAAGAGAGATAGTATTACTAGATGATGAAGGAGTAGAGAGTAGCTCTAGAGAAGAATTAGAAATAATATTAAATAAGTATGTAATGGATATAGAAAAGATGTTAGACGTGAAGGACAGAGTGATAGTAAATATACATGAAAGCATATAGTAATGGGAATATTAGGTTTACATGAAATGAACTGAATGAGGCAGGGAAGAAATTGAAATGTGGAAAGTCAAGATGTTTAGATTGTTGGGCAGCAGAGATTGTAATGAATTTAGGGTGTAGGGCAAAAGTAAAATTGTGTTTTAATAAGATGGCACAGAAGAGAGATTTTCCAGGTAGTTGGAGTAATACAAAAGTAAGGCTACTATTTAAAAGAAAAGAGTAAGCATCATAGAAAGTTAAATAATTATAGACCGATAGTGGTAATGTCAGCGCTATATAAAGTTTTTTCATATATGGTGGCTGGAAGAAGAAAATAATACAGTAGAAGAAATGCAAGGAGGTTTTCCATCAGATAGGCATATAGGAGATAGTTTATTTGTAGTTACACAACTTATGGATATGAGTAGGTATACAGGTAGACAGTTATATATTGATTTTATAGATATAGAGAAGGCATATGATAGAGTAAATAGAAATAGATTATGGATAAGTTTAGTAAATTTGGGAATGGATAGAGCTTTAGTGGATATTATTAAGAAATTATATGAAAATAATTACTATATGTATCAGATAGGGAATACAGAATCAGTTAAAGTTAAAAGTGGGGTGGGACTAAGGCAAGGTTGCCCTATATTATTTATTTTTTGTTGTATTTGAGAGAAATGGAGAGAGCAATAGAAAGATTAGGAAGAGGGATAGAGATGCCGTTAATAGGTGGCAAGGGAGTATATACATTGTCAGGTCTTTTATTTGCAGATAATGTCTTTTTGTGCACAGAAAGGAGGGAAGATATGAAAGTTATGCTGAGGACATGCGCAAGGGTGGATAATGAGATGGGGATTAAGTTTAGTGAAGAAAAATCAAAAGTAATGATGATTAATACTGGGGAAAGAGAAGACAAAGAATTTTTATTGGGGGATATAAAGTTAAGTGGTGGGAAAACTGCTTGGATAAATGGGAGAAAAAATTGATAAATGCAGCAGAGAAAAGAAAGGGATTGATAAAGAAATTAACAGTGTTTTCATATAATAAATATGATGTAGCTAGAATTGTAAGGAAGGGAGTGGCAATAGCAGGGTTAACATATGGTAATGATGCGTTATGTGTTAGTAAAGGGGTATTTGATTTCTTGGAAAAAGTATAAAAAGAAGTAGGAAGACATGCATTAGATGCAGATGTGTAGATGGCAAAGGAGGCAATTCTAGGGGAAATGGGATGGTCAAGTTTTTATATGAGGGATGCAAAAAGCAAAACGAATAGCCAAAATAGTATTTAATTGGGTTATGAATAAAGAGCAGATAACAAGATGGGTGAGAATAGTAATGCTGTATGCAGAAGATTTGGATAAAGAGTTTATGTCAGTATACATGTACAAAAGGTGGAATGATTGTGTTAGGAGAATTGTTGAGGGTTATAGTGGTAAGGAATGGAATAGAAGAATAGATGCATTAATAAAGAAAAGGGAGTGGAGAGATGGAGGACTAGTATGGAGAGTAAAAAGAGTTTAAATATATATATATAGAAGTAAGCAGAATATTGGGTGTGAGTTAATTTATGTTAACAGGTAGTTTACTGTTTAAGGTTCAAATGGCATCTTTAGCAACAGGGCATTATACATGTAAGTGAAAAAATACGGGTGATTTAGTCTGCAAGTTGTGTAAATAAGGCATAGAAAATATTAGGCATTTGTTAATTGAATGCAAAGTTGTGAAAGAATAACTATAAGGAAGGTGATTATACAGAAAGTGGGTTATTGATTTTTATGCTGGGTTTGAGAAAAGATAAGGGGGATTTAGATATAAAGGCCATGAAGTTGACAAAGATTATGTTGTTGAAATTGGATGGAGCAGGATATGGGTAAACAGGGCCGGGAATGGAAAGTGAAGGTAAAGTGGCTAACAGGTTTCTCTGGGCATAGAGATTCCTGACTCCATATAAGGAGAAGTCACAGTGCATCATATGACATCACACCTAGAAAATTTATTTGAGGTAACTGAATATTCGCTGATGATGATGAGTATCCAGACATAATATAAATACCTGCTCCATGAGGTCAGCTCCGAGTATGAGTCTCATAATTATTAAATTTAAACAATTGAGACAGATCAGTTAAATTAATTTAATAAGTATAATAATCATGTTTATTACTATTAAATAAAAATAATGAAATCATAAGATTAATTAATATAGCAGCTATGAATGTTTTAAGGAATTATTTTATTATTGACAGCTTTGACAGTTAAGTTTATCCCCCAATTTCAATTTCTTCACTAATACTAAAATAATCTTTTAACAGCGTTCTATAAAATAGTATAAGAAAGAAGACATTCAATTTATCTTCTTGAATGCTTATGTATATATACACTGACGATAAAGACTCATGTGTGCCATGATATTTAAAATACCAAATAATTATAGATAAAATAAGGCAGCCTATTCAATATCAAAGCGGCATGATAAGTTCTTTCTAAGTTTACCATGTCAAAACAAGCAAGTAGATGATTCAACGATTGGTCGCCCTGGTTTACAGTCAGAGGCTACGATGAAGTAACAAACAAGGTGGACATGCTGACTACCAAAAACCAGGCTACACCAGAGTAAGTAGACTGTGAAGAAGGCAGTAGACAATCCAGGCCACCAGAGAAAATACAACAATAATAATATTGACCGGGTAGATACTTAGTTACCCTGGTGAAGTAAAAAAGAAAAGCCCTATGAAATAATAGTGGTTTACATCTGGATTTGTTTTAGGTACAACACATAAGTTGATGAATACTTTTATATATGGCGTATTATGCACAAGTGTAAAATGTTTTAGCAAATCTCAATGCAAATCACACCTACATAAAATAAATTGATTAATGCTAATTAAAAGAAAATATTAATTTTAAGCACATTTCTTTAAAAGATTTTGCTGACAAATTAAACCTCTGACTTCTTTTTTTTTTTTAAAAAAAAAACAAAACCCTTAAGTTAAATATTCTAAGAGAGGAGAGGAATCCAATTCTACATTAATAATACTAATTCTAAAACCAAGCCTTTATTTAAAACTTTTATTAAAACCCTCACTCAAAGATAAGAGAGAAAATTTCTTCGGTTGTTTTCTTATCCCTGGTGTTCACCTCGAGATGTCGCTATTTCTAGGTCAATTCCTAGAAATATACCGTTTCACCGGCCTTCACCCAACAAAAGAGGAAATTTTTTATGTTATAAACGCAGAAAAGAGACCTCATGTTATGTTGGACAGAGGCGGTGGCGGCGACAGAAGCCAACACAAATGAGACTTCTTTCTATGATAAAACACAGAAAGAGTTCCCGACGGCTGCCGGTTATGGCTTTTTTTCTATGCTAAAAGCAAAGAGAAAGAAATGCCTTGATTGGCTGCCGTAGTAGTTGATTTTGTTCATCATTTTCTCGTAATAGTAGAATATCTATTTTCTCTGTAGTTTCGTGTGAGAGTGTGTGTATTTGAAGCAGTCGTAGTTTTTTAAAATTTGATAAGCCGTCTATATTTTTAATGTGTTGTAACTTACTTTACTGTTGTAAGTTTAGTAAAAATGTCCTGAAAATTCCATTACGAATGGGTAGCCCTCAAAAATTTCTTTTAAGGGTGCGAAAAGGAAAAAAATTTAAAGGATCACGCGAAAAGTACCGTTTTCGCGAGAATTCATCCGTGACCAGTTACTTTTACTATATATATACGCAAAAACAAACCAGTGTCTAATTATTAGGAATTACTTGTCCAAAAAAAAAAATTAGTTGGGTATTATTATTATTTTTTGTTGTATTTATTATTTCAAAATAAGATTAGTTTTTATATCTACACACTAACAAAAACAACCCAGTTCCTGCTTAATTACTGTCTTAAAAAAAAAAAAAAAAGCAAATTCAATGGGGTTTGTTTTTTTTCAATGGAGTATTTGAATTACTGTATTTTTTTTTATATATAAATATACAAGATTTACCAAAAAAAAGAAACCCACTTTCTGATTAATTACTGTCAAAAGAAATGCAAATTAGTCGGCTATCATTTTTAAATTTAGTATTTCAATAACAATACCCTTTTTATATAGACAGAGTTAACAAAAACAACCCACTTTCTGATTCATTACTGTCCCCCCCCCCCCAAAAAAAAAAAGAAAACGGAAATTAGTCGGGTATCATTTTTCAATTGAGTCTTTCAATGATGGTCCTTACTAATAGTAGTCGGGTATCAATTCTAAATTGTAGTATATAAATGATGTTACTTTTGATAGATTTAGAATTATGTATTGCTTTTTAAATAAAAATAATTGATTTTTACTCTTGACCAAAAATACCGTAACTTTAAAAAAAGGCACACATAAAGTCCAAAAAAAAAATGAGAAAAAGCCCCGAAACTTTAAAGACATACACACACAAACTAAAAAACAATCTAAGATTAATAAACATTGACTTATTATGTCTTGCTTTTGAATCAAATGATTGATTTACTCCTGCAAAAAAAAGTCCGTAACTTTAAAAAGACACACATAAAGTTCCCCCAAAAAATTAGAAAACGCCCCGTAACTTTAAAAACACACACACAAATTCAAAAACAAGATAAGATTAATAAACATTTACTTATTATGTCTTGCTTTTGAATAAAAGTATTGATTTACTCTTGCAAAAAAAAAAAAGACCGTAACTTTAAAAAGACACACGTAAAGTCCAAAAAAAAAAAAAAGTTAGAAAAACACCGTAACTTTAAAAAGACACACACACACACACAAGCTCAAAAACAAGATAAGATTAATAAACATTTACAAAAATGAAAAAACTAACATCATATAATAGTATTAGTTAGTAGAATATTTTATTACAAATCTAAGAAATCAGATCTTTTTAGATCAAATCGATCATTTAGGTCTGGCCCCCGGAATCGTTATATGTATATGTTTTTGATTAGCACCAACGCCATCCTGTGGCGAACACCAAGGATGAGAAAACAACCATTTCTTCTATAGCTAAATGTTTTTTTTTAAAGATAATAAATTACAAATCATGATGTATTCTAAAAAAAGAACAGTAAACATTCATACATAACTTATATATATATATGATATTAAGTAATTAAAATAAAGAAAAATACATTAAAGTCTAATATTACAGTTAACAAAAGAATAATGCTCATACCCAAAAGAAAAACACTAACAAAATTTGGCTTATTATGGTACATAAAAGTTTATATTGCCACTAAGTCCATCAAGATTGTTGCTTTAGCATCTCACAATTTATTGAAGAGGTAGCTATCTTTGTCCATTTTCTAATTCTAGTCGAGGTGATCAGTTGAGAAACTTCTTTGTGAGTTGGCTTTAAGAGATCAACTTCCTAATGATTTATGATTTTATGACATGTTGAATGATGAAGGTTTGGCTCAGAGTATGGAGTTTATCTGAGTGAGGTGCCAAGATTGGCATATTTTAAAAAATACCATTAAGAAAAATTGGTTGATGCCTTTTACTACTGTGGACTGCTTCTCAAGAACTTTTGGTGGAGTATCATTAATTTTGGTGGAATATCTGGCAAGAACTGTGGCTTGTTACACAGAATTAAGAGTCCTGCATCTGGACTACAATCCTGACTAGTTGGAGAATGGATCAATGAATGTCCAAATGACTGAATCTAAAAGTGACTAATAGGATCTACTGACTCTATAGACTGAATTAATAAATGAATAGCTTGCATGAAATAATAGATTTGGTGGAGCTTTTATATTCATTCGATCTATTGTATTCCCACACAAATTTTCTATAATTTTCTAGATTAACATCTTAAAACAGTCAGGTTTTTAATTAATTACTGCCAGGTTTTTAATCATTTAAAATGGAACATTTCAATCACTTAAAATAGGACATTTTTATCTTCCATACTAATTAATTTTATTACATGTCTTATCTGAATAATCTTAACTCTTGAATTTTGTTATTACAACAGATTAAAATTTTAGGTACTTTAGTATTTTTCTTGCTATGACGTATTGCCACAAAGACGTACTACTCTAATCTTCCGATCTTTAAGATAACGTCTCCTAGTGATTTCCGGACAATGTTAATTGATAAAATTTGTTCAGAAATCATGTGGAGACGAAATCGAAAGATTAGAGTAGTAAGTCTTCGTGATAATACGTCATAGCAATAAAAAGCAGTAAAGAAGCAAGCCATTTTTTAGAAATCGGTTGCCATGTTTGTTTCTGAAAAAAAAAATTAATATAATAAAATATAATAACATCTGTAGACATAGCCGGTAAAAATAGCAATAATAGTACTAAATAGGACATCTAATAGCAAGAATAATACTAAAGATGACATCTAATAGCAAGAATAATACTAAAGAGGCCAACAGGTAAAAATAGTAAAAATAGTAGTAAAAAAATCCGAGACATAGCAAGAATAATACTAAAGAGGATATCTAGTAGCAAGAACAATACGAAAGGGGACATCTAATAGCAAGAATAATATGAAAGAGGCCAAAAACAACGGTAAAAATAGCAAGAATAATACTAAAGAGGACATCTAATAGCAAGAATAATACGAAAGAGGCCAACCGGTAAAAATAGCAATAATAATACTAAAGAGGACATCTAATAGCAAGAATAATACAAAAGAGGCCAAATGGTAAAAATAGCAAAAATAGTAGTAAAAAATCCGGTAGACATAGCAATAATAATACTAAAGAGGACATCTAATAGCAAGAATAATATGAAAGAAGGTATTTAATAGCAAGAATAATACTAAAGAGGCCAACCGGTAAAAATAGCAATAATAATACTAAAGAGGACATCTAATAGCAAGAATAATACGAAAGAGGCCAAACAGTAAAAACAGCAAAAATAGTAAAAAATCCGAGACATAGCAATAATAATACTAAAGAGGACATCTAATAGCAAGAATAATACGAAAGGGGCCAAACGGTAAAAACAGCAAAAATAGTAGTAAAAAATAAGGTAGACATAGCAATAATAATACTTAAGAGGACATCTAATAGCTAGAATAATACAAAAGAGGACATCTAATAGCAAGAATAATACTAAAGAGGCCAACCGGTAAAAATAGCACTAATAAGACTAAAGAGGACATCTAATAGCAAGAATAATACTAAAGAGGCCAACCGGTAAAAATAGCAATAATAATACTAAAGAGTACATTTAATAGCAAGAATAATACGAAAGAGGCCAAACGATAAAAATAGCAAAAATAGTAAAAAATGAGGTAGACATAGCAATAATAATACTAAAGAGGACATCTAATAGCAAGAATAATATAAAAGAGGACATCTAATAGCAAGAATAATACTAAAGAGGCCAACCGGTAAAAATAGCAATAATATTAAAGAGGACATCTAATAGCAAGAATAATACTAAAGAGGCCAACAGGTAAAAATAGCAAACATAGTAAAAAATCTGAGACATAGCAGGAATAATACTAAAGAGGACATCTAATAGCAAGAATAATACGAAAGATGACTTACAGCAAAAAAAAAAAATTTCTCTAAAAGACCAAAAGATGTTAAATAGGTACTGTCAAATATATATATAATACATTCACTTAACAATTCATTTAAAGCAAAACTGCAAAAATTAGTGCAAAAAAAAAAAATTTCTCTTAAAGACCTGTCATAGGAAAAAATGTGGTTTGGCGCCATGTTTGTCATTTCTCAGGGAAAAAAAATTAATTACATGTGCCAAAAAAGTACATAAATTAATAGTAATTTACTAAAATTATTATAAATTCAAATTGACTAAAAAATAATTGTCAAAAAATTTATAAAAAATAATTATAATTTTAAAATTAAAGACCAAAAAAAAACACTTTTTCCGATACAGTGGAAATGACGGGTGTAACAAAAAAAGCCATTTCGTAGGAAAAAAAAATTGGACGGCGCCATGTTTGTTATTCCTCGGAAAAAGCAAAATAATTATATGCACCAAAAAAAAAGTACATAAATTAACAGTAATTTACTAAAAATATTATAAATTCAAATTGACTACAAAATAATTGCAAAAAAAATGTATAAAAAATATTTGTAATTTTAAAATTAAAGACAATAAAAAACACTATTCCCGATATAGTGCGAATCTGCCGTAGTGAAAATGGCGGACATAAAATGTCCTAATTATAATGTATTACATAAAATTATGAAATTAAAAGTGTAGTCTTTTTTTAATGAAAATAAGGATAATTTATAAGAAAAAATGGAAAGACGACCCAAAAGAAGCAAAATAAAAAATAACCGAAAAGGTAGTACATAAAATTATGAAACTTTTTTTAAAATGAAAATTAGAAAAAAGCAAGCATTAAATATATATAGAAATACGTACAATTGTTTAAAATAATACCACAATTATCACTACAAATAAAAAAATAACTTGTAATTGCGACATATAAGTCTTAAAAGCTACTATATTTAATTATTAAGAAACAAAATGAAAATGATTTACAAATAACTGCGGTGGAAATTACTATAACATCATCCAATCGACAGTTAAAAATTCACTCTTATTTAGTAATATAATATCCATATTAGATATGAAATGTATGAAAATATTCGCAATATGATCAAAAAAATCATTGTGCTCACGTTGATATCAAAACCACAAAAGACAGAGAAATGACAAAATTTCCCATAGGTCTCTCGACTTTAAATCTCGCGGGATACCACGATCAAAAAATCAGTATTTCCATGGATTAGTCTTCCCAGTGTCTGTTGCCATGACATCGTTTATCTAATCTTCGATGAAATCTTACCGGTAAAAAACATGTTAAGCGTAATTCGTCATAGCAAGAAAAATACTAAACTACCAAATTTTATTTTGAGATTAAGTATTGTTCTACAAAGTTTTAAAATAATCTTACATAAAAGATAACAGATTTATTTACCAAGTTTACTTTTTTAAGAAAATAAAATTGACATTAGTTTTATCAAACAAAATTATTCTACCGATTTATGTGAGCGTGTATATACATAAGACCCCATTTTTAAAATACACGTTTAATATAAAGTTAAATTAGCAAAATTTTTAACTGAAACCCCTATTCTTCTACATACATAGATTTGAGTCTTAGCAAAATATCTGTCTTATTTGACACATGGAATGAATTAAGAGATAGAATGAATACACTGTTGTCGTTATATGTTTATGTTAGACAAGTATATTGATTATAACTTAACTGACTATCATTTGAATTTAATATAGAATTATTTAAAGTAATGTCAGTTTGTGTGTGATTAAAGAGTAAAATGACATATTTATCAATAAGTGAGTGATTTGTTTTTTAAGAATAATTGCTTATTTTTTAATATTTTGCCATATACAGTTAATATATTGTAACATTTATTTATATATGTTGCAAAAATATTGGCATTTGGTAAAAGCTAAAAAATAAAAGTAAGTTTAGATTTTTTTTTGACTAATTTTTTTTTTTTAAAAAAAATAATGTACAATGAAAGTTAAATTATTTTTACGTATTTTTTTTAATGTAATTAGAAATAAAAGTAGAATTGGAGAGAACAAAAGAATTCCAAAAGCAAGTTAAAAGATAAGCTAAAAGAAAAATATTTTAGCTAATTAAACATGGCCAAAAAACTTGATAAAAAAATGAGAACTTAGTAATTGAAAAATGATAAAAACTGTATAAGATTATAAACACAAAACGCCATGATATTAGCATGCACAGAAGTCCGAAAACTGGACATCTAGTATAAAAAAGAGGGATTCGGTTGGAGGAACGTCTTTGGTTTGCCTGATATTCTTTTGGTTGGTTTTGGATTAAAGAATCCAGACCACTCTACGATGAAAAAGTGTTTCATACGAGAGTAGACCGGAGCTTTAGCTGACATCGTTATCGATGGACACCAAAGAAGCTTACGTGACTAGCCTATGGAACCAGCACCAAGATCAATTTATAATCAATGGCAATGAGCTCATGTTAACCCTGAAAAACTATGCATAGTTATCTACAACCATCGTGAATTCACTAAAACTTACCGATAAATTATGCTTCATTACCCTGATTGTGACAAATTTGACCATTTTACAAACTACTCGTAAAAATAAGCTTATAACAGGACCCAGATATAGACTTTCATTTCATTAATCAAGAGACTCTTGTGTATCAAAGTTTTAATTACTTATGTTAATTGCTTTATTTTATTAATATTTCACGTCTGAATTAAGTGCATTCTCTCTAATTTATTTGATAAATAATTTACTTCAAATATTTTTTTTTATCTATTAGAATAAAAATATTTCTAATACCAATTTTCATTTGTACGTTATTAATAATAGTTATTATTTTTTATTATTAAATTTATTATTAGTTTAATAAGATTTAAAACGTAATTTACCTTTGCCAATATGTTTGAATAAGACCAGGAATCTTAAAAAAATAATACTCGTTACGGTATGATGCAATACCGATTAAGTTAAAAGTAATTTTCTTTTTTTATTCGTGAGACGTTATTTGATTACTTCAGCGGACTCTTTAGAATAAAAGGTCCTGGCACCCATATTAAATAAATTAAAAGCTGATTTCGTCAATAGCATAATTCTCAACTATTAATAGGCAGAGTTGATCAGGAAATATAGCTATGTTTTTAGAATAGAAATACAACTTTCTTTTTTTTTGACATAGCTTGATCAACTCGCGCGCACTTTATATTAGCGTGTAGAGGCCTAGCAAAACGGAAAACGTTATAATATCTTGTATCAGAACTTTAGTAGAATACATAGGTATCGGGAATCAAAAATATTGTGGTTTGAGTAATTGTTTATTTCTTAGCAAGATATTTTTTGGAGATATTATTTTATCTATATCTGAAGTATTAAAAATAAAATTATTTAGAGAAAAGTTTCTTATGCAGTTGGCTTTAATTAATGAATATTATTTAATAATATGATACTTTTGATTTTACAATTATTTCTTTGTGTTTCTGACTGAGAAAAAATTTATATTTTTAAAATAAATTGAAAGTATTTTTTTGAGATTTTTTTTTTTTAACTTATAGATTTTTTGATTATATTCTGTTCTACTTTCTGTTATATAAACATGTAACTTGTTTAATGCTTATGCCATATATTTCTAAGTAAAATCATTTTTAAATATAATTAATTTAGATAGGAAATACAATTAATTAAAATAAAACAGTGATGCAGTTTTATTGAGTAAATTTTAATTAAGTTACACAATTTTTGAAGATTTAAATTTTTTTTTTGTATAAAATAATTGCATTATTTGTAATTTTATTTTACAAGTAATTATAATTATTTCTTATTTCATATATATATACATGTGTCATAGCATCAGCCGGGAAGCGAACCCGCTAACCCGGGATAACTGCTTGTAAAGCAGCTGTCGTTGACCTCTCGACCACCAATGCTTGACCTCTCATTTCATATTTTTCAATTAATTTAGTTTGAATAATATGATAAGAAAGGATTTGATTCTTTTATCCATTAGTTATTGCTGGTTTAGCATGAAATATGTATATTGGTGATTATTTATCTTTTCAACATGTGTATGATCAGGTGGGTCAGCAATATAAGATGGCATGAAGAGCTGAGGATCATGTGAAAGTCTGAGTTCAAATCCCTTATATATTATGTATGTGCAGGTGTGTGTAAGCCTGTACAGTGTATTAATTTAAAATTGTTTACTAATTATGAAGTTATTATCACAAGATAATTTTCTTTTATTTAAATTCTGCTATATGAAAATATGGAGTTTCAAATATGTTTCATGAAAACATTTACAGTAACATATGCTCTTATTGCATTTGTGATCATTCATAGAAATTACATTTTATTATAATATGACAATATAAATGGCTCTTTTTTAAAAATAAAAATTTTGTACAGAAAGTTTTAGTAATGGTTAATATACAGTCTTAACTGCTATATAATATATATATATATATATTAATTATTATACATAAAAAGCCTTTTTCAGAAAAAATGTCTTTTTAAAACATTAACCTACTATTTTTCTCATTTTTTGAAAAAGCTTTAAACAATTTTTTTAATAACTACAAATATTAATTTTTCATTTGATAAATCAATATGTAAACATGCACATTATAACAAAACAGAACTATTTAGTTAAAATCTATTGTTAAAAAAGTGTATTTCATAATATTTTTATGTTGTGTGATTTAGTAGTATACAATTTAAAATTAATTGCATATTTTTTCAAATAAATTTTTATAAAAATTTACATTTGAAACAATTTATATTTTGAATCTGTATTTTCTCTTACCTTTTTTTATTATCTGAACTTATCAGTTTTAGTAGATTTTAGTTATTTTTTTGAAGATAAAAAAAATTTAGAAAAAGTACAGTAATTGTTGATTATTTGCAGTTTGTAATTAATCTGAATAAATTTTATTTATAGAAAAGCTGAGCATATTTTTTGATAATTTAATTTAAATATTTTAATATATTTGTATTATTATCTGAGTACGTTTTGCTAAGTATAATGGTTTCTGAAAATCATTGACCATATTAAGTTTAAATTGATGTTTGAAATCTGCTGAAAGGGCAAGGGGGGGGGGTCATCATTTTTTAATTGTTTATATTAATCTAGATGCTTCTTTGTTATCAATTCCAAGCTATTACTAAGAAAAAATAATCTTTATTCAATTTACTTGGCCATAATGCTAAAAAAGATTACTGTTTTATCATCTGGTAGTGATTTTAAACTGAAAAATTGGAAACACCCATGTCTTTTTCTACAAAGAAAACTTAGTCTCTTTATTACACAACTTCAGAATTTACAGTTTAATGTTATTGATACTGCTAATGATTGTAATATTTATTATATCCTAACTTGAATGTGTAGATTATCAATTGTGACTAAAATCCCTATGAGATTGACACATCTTAATTAATGTAGACCAGAAGTAAGTTAGATTTAACCACATTAGTTTAATAATCTAATTATAAATTTTAACTATAATTCTATAGAAGCAATTGATATATAACATAATTAATCTTTATATATATATATAATCAGGAAGCTTATTAAATAATAAGACCATGGTGGCTCATTACATCCTACAATTTTCATTTATATGGTTCTTGAGTTTTGATAAATCAGACCTGCAGAATTACACCATACAGTTCTAATCCACTTTTGGTATCTGATTAGTTGCACACATAATCTTAACTCAATGTAATGGTGAGAATGCAATAGCTTTCAATTGTCTCTGCTGGTCAAATGTCTTTATTGTACCAGACGACCACAGCAGTAAAGAGACATGAGACTCGAACTAGGGTTGTCGAGAATGAATCCCCAAATAAGATGAGAGAAGTAAAATAATACATATTTATATAAAACCTTTTTTGTTTCTAAAAACTAACCAAAATAAAGATTCGAACTCTGGATACGATAAAAGATACTTTAATTTAATATTATATAAAAACAATTTATTCTAAATGTACATTATTTATATAGTTCACGCTAGAATAGTTTCATTACGCTTACATCTGTGATCATTATGGGATGTCATGCTAATATATATATATAATGAGGTTTATTTATATGCCAATGTTTGGAAAAAAAAAGTTACATAATGGGTTTAAGAACAGGAACGCTATTTTATCATATAATTAGATAATGACTTAAACTAATGAATTTACAGCAAGACACTTTAATGTTTGAATAAATTAATATCATGTATTTAACAAACTATGAACAATGCTACTTCGATCACACAAGAAAACTACATGTATATAACTGCAATGCTAGGTAAATTGGTCTCTGACATCCATTATATTTATTAAATATTAAACATCAAAATTATAAAACAAATGTCAATATAACAAACGTTACATTTTAATTCTTGAATTAAAATAAAATGAGGAAAATTCATTTATGCATGTGGGAGTCTCTCATCTAAGGAAAATAGCTTAATGCAAGCTTTTTGTGACATTCTACATATAAATACAATAATAAATAACAAAAATGGTTTAGTTATATCACAGTGTTACAGCTTACCGATTAGTCTTAGGCATGATTCTAAAATATTACAATGAATGGCGGTGCAAGCATGAGGCAGCAAATATAAAATTTGGACAATTTTCGGCCATGGATACGCTTCATCATTTAAGTGAGAAAAGAGAAATGGTATGCCTATTTTTCTGACAGGCCATACCTGGAGAGGAGAAAGTTAGGAAGATGCAATTATCCTCATAGGTTACCAATGCAGAGCTTCCGCTACTTTTTCCGAAGATGTCCTAGGGCATTAATGATGCCAGTTAAAACATATTAAGTGAAGGTGGAAGATTCGGAGTTCCCGATGATTTTCAAATTATGATAAAGCAAATAATGACAATGGCTGACCTATGCTGGCAATGCTATGGAACTATAATGCGTCTTTTAATGATGTCAAAATAACTAATGGCTTAAATATAAAGTTTTAATCAGGTGTAACGGCATGACTTGTATACTAAACCAAATTAAATAACTGAAATATAAAACTATTATGAATGCCTTAATGACATACGATTACATTTCCCTTCATTAAACGGGTCCCACATACATTTGGAATCAATAAGCATTATTTAAACTATAATGCTCAAGGCGCTAGACATAAATGATTATTACATTTAAGAAGAGGAACGATCATTATTAGTTAAAATATCTTAACAGAAATTGAATTAATAGCATTCTTAAATAACATTTTTTAAAATATATATTCAAGAAATATATGTGTGGCAGTATTACAATAATAATCTGCCTGAACTAGTTATCAACCCAGCAAGCAATGGCGTTAAAACAAATACTTTAAAGTAATTAAAGTATCCCTGATATGGCTCAAATGATGGATAATTTTTGCAAGACATTTAAATCACAGCAAAAGTCAGATCTAAAGTGAATAGAAGAAGAGATAGAAAATGAGCAAGTACGACTTCAAGAAGAAACAATGGATCAAAACATGGTCAATGAACAGGCTCAATTGCTTTTAAAATCAGAGAATGAACCAATAATAAATGATGAACTTTTAGTTGAATCAGAACCAAAATTACTTGAGAAAAATATGCAAAATGAACATTTAACTCCTTCAAATAAATGAACAAAGGTTTGGAGATATGCCCACAGGCTCACAGCAAAAGTTAGATAGATCAAAAGAATGTGATGTATTATATCAAGAGCCACCATAATGACAAATACAAATAAAAATAGAACAAAGTTTACTTTATTCCCAAAATGAAATGGAATGACTATTAACACAAAAACTAAATAAAGTCTTGCCTCTCATGCTAATTAATCTATTAGCTAAGCAAACCTGACAGCATCAAGCAAACATTAAATCTGTGTATTATACAGATATATTGTATTTCTTCAGTTATGCACAACAATAATTTTACTGAATGTCAACTTTACTTGCAACTGGAAAAAAATAAAACACAATTTTCTTCCATACCAATTGTTTCAGATATGAGTTTATTGTCAAACTAAACCTGAACAATCTTATTTTAAGGATCAATGGCTTGATAAACAGCTTATAAAATGGCCAATGGACATCTGAAAGGAATTTTTTATAAGTACAATCATTTTTTTATTGTTGTTTTAAGTTTGAGGATTTGAAATAAACAATCCATTATTCATTTCAATAAAAAAGAAATAAGCAAAATGATTTGGAAATTTGTTTTTTTTTTTTTTTTAAAAAAATTAAAAAATGAGGCTCAAGAAAGAAACTGTTTTGATATAATATCAGTTTTTATTTTCTTTTAATGACATTGGAATATTACTTCATTCAAATCCAACAGGACATCCAGTTATGTTTTGTGAATAAAAAGGAGGGATTCTAGCAACAAATAGTTAACTAGATCTACTCTCCAATACTATGATATTTTGCAATATTTAGAAGGCAGCTAGAAATTACAAGGCTATATTATTGTTGTAAAAAACAGACTTAATATTTATCAGAAAAAAGGCAATGACAATTTTTTTTAGGTAAGTCTTATATGTAAAGAGTAATTTGTACTTTATTTTAAATAATTAAGATTTAGTAAATAAGGCTTATTATAAGGATATTATTTTTAAATTAAACTGTCAATTAATTCATGTATGTCTTTATGATACATACTTTGCACTGAAGGATTAATTATATATTTAGCAAAAATGTTATTTTTTTTTACTGTAAATAGCTAATACTTTTTTTTTGTTATATATACATATGTATGTGGTTTTCTAGTCTTATATAGTGATAGAAATCTGTCATTTTTTGACAATTGTCAGAATTGAGAGAGAAAGAAAAAAATGTGAAAAATTTGAACAATGTTTATAATTTTCATTTTATCTGGTTAATCTAAATAGTATTTCAAAATGTCATAGGCATAGTTTGTCAATCAAGTCATTAAATGTATTTTGTTGTGCATGTTATTATTTGCATTCCTAATGCCTGAAATTTCAGGGAGAATGAATTATTACCAAACTACTTATCCAATAGCTCACATTCCATTACTGATGAAAACATTTTTATGAAAAGTTAGTTGTTTTTGATTTGAAGTTATTTTTGGACATTATTATATTTAAATAAATAAAAAAAGTAAGAATATGTGTAATCCAATAATGTAATTATTTATTTAATGAAAAAATATAACCTATTAGTTAATTATTTTCAATTGTTCTCAGTTATATTTCTTCTCTGTCTCTTTATATATGTAATATAATAATTTTATTTATTTACATAATGCTAAAAGTAGGAAAAGTATCTTAATAAATAATTAAAATGAAAAATTGTTAAGATTTATCATTTTATTTGAGTGAATTTTGAAATACTTATTCTCCTGAATTTCATTTTTTAATGCTTCAGATAAACTCAAGTATTCCTTTATCAAATAATTAAAACTATATTCACAGTTTTTTTAGTGAGTAAAAGCTTTAGAATAATTGTGATTGGCAATATATATATATCACAATTGGTGAGAAAGTTATTATATATCTACAGACACTAAACATTTGTCCCAGAGATGCTAGTGGCTGACTAAAATAAAGAGATTAGTTTCTACTAGATCTGAGATTTGTTTTCTGACTGAAATAAAATAAAAAAAATCTCTGATTTGGCCAGATGATTTTATTTATTTATTTTTATTTTACCTGAATGCTAAAATATATTATTATCTATTTAATTTATTGAATATATCATTGTGTATTTAACTTATCATTAAATGCCTAAAGATAAATTAGGCAGTAAAATAATCAAAATTATTCTAAATTCACATCTAAATCAGACTAGCCAAGAGAATAAACTCTAAAACACAACCAATGGTTTCATTGTTACAAACAGGCTTCTCAAATGTAAAGAACTAAAAGGTAACAAATTTATATTAAATATTATTCATAATTCTACTTAACAAGTTAATTGTTTCAGAATTTTAAATCACCCTTAATATTAAAAGAACTTTTAAACAAGTTAATTGCTTCAGAATCATAAATTTTTAATAATAAAGATTTTTAAATTCTTTTGTTATTATTTTATTTCTTTCAAAGAAGACAACCTTAACATCATCAAAACTAATAGTGTGGCTTCTATCTCTTTCATGGATTTATAAAGAAGAATTTAAATATTTATTTCTAACCCTACTTTTATAAACCTTTATTCTTTCATTTAAACTCAGACTACTCTGACCTTTATATATCTATTATTTCAGAGATAGTTTTTGTTAATAGACGTTGAAGTTGGTTTAAGGTTAACTGAAATTAACAAAAAGATAACATATATACTATTTTTTTTAAACCAATTTACTAATAAATTTATACTAAGACAAAAAAGTGTATGAAAAACGGAATATGGATTTTTTTTTAATGATCCATTAAGAAAAATTGAATTTCTAGAGTTTTGTAAAAGAATACAAAAAAGAATTATTAATAATAGAAGAAAATATCATTTGACAAGCAATGTTATGAAAGAGAATTGAAGCCTCCAAAATGTAAAACAATATCTTGGTATTGGAAGGAAATGGAACTATTGCTAAAACAGAGATGATATAATGAAATATGAGAATGAAAGAGTTCTATAAAGAATTATATAGTAATAAAGAACAACAACAAAAAAATATCCCCGCAGGTATTATGTTTTTTGAATGCGATTAAATCTATGAAAGAGGGGGATAGTTCTAGGAAATGAAGGAATTAAAATTGATCAGATGAAGAAACAGAAAAATTGTTAACAAAGGTATATACCAAATAATTAAATAGATGATTGGAAGAATGCTGTTGTAATATTAATATTTAAGAAAAGTGATATTAGTAATTGCAAATCTATTCATTCTACACAAAATCTTACCAAAATAATTACAACTCTTCTATATCAAGTTTTGGTTTTAATTAACCAAAGTGGTTTTGGCATAATTGATCATATTTAAGTTATTGAGAGAAGTTATCGAAAAGATTGAGGAATGCCTTTATGCTTTGGATTTGTAGATTTATAAAAAAGACACTTGATTCTCTAAGTATTTTTATAGTGATTGAATCAGGTCATTGTCATATTCTGAAAAATATTTATCAAAATGCAACTGCAATGATTAAATTACATAGTAGTATTCAGACATTTAAGATTGAGAAGGGTGTAAGTCAGGATAATTTCATTTTTCCAAACTTTTTACAGCAATATTACAAGAAGTATTTTGTGGATTAAAATAAAGCTATGGGAGTAAAAGTAAATTGGAGATTAGTCAAATCATTTTTATTTTGAAAATTATGTGATTGTTTAAAAAAATAATGTTTCAGAACTTCAGGACATATTACAAGAGTTGTCAGATGAAAGTAAAAAAAGTAGAACTAAGGATAAATTCTAAAAAGACTAAACTAATGTTCAATGGATTTTCTTAAAAGAATAAAATAAAGAATGATAATCATGAATTAATAAAAGTTAACAAGTACAAACATCTTAATCAAATTATTAATACAAATGGAAACATAAGCAAATGAAATTAATTATAGAATTAAACATGGATAGTATGATTTTGATAGAAACAACTTAATACTAAAAAGAAATGTGCCTTTGTGTTGAAAAGGAAGATTTTTAACAGATTGTTTTACCTGTTCTTATTTGTGTTTTAACTGTTCTTATTTATGGATCTGAAACTTGGACACTTAACAGAAAACAATTTATAAACTTCATTATTCAGCAAAGTATGAAGAGATGTATGTTAGATGTAACAAGAAAAAATTGCAAATGAAATGTATGAGTGAGAGAATAAACTGGTGTTACTGACATTGAAATAAATAGAAACTGAAATGGATCTGGGTATGACATGCTGCTAAAAGAGATGATAATAGGAGGACAGTTGAAATCTTAAATTGGATCCCAAGAAATTGTGAAAGACCTAGAAAAAAAGCATATGGTTTGGATGGATGAAATAAGGAAGTTTATTGGTGTATTATAGAGGCGGAGAAGAAAAGTTAGAAATTGGAGAAACTAGATTAAACTTGGAGGCACATTTAAGCTGCAGTGGATTGATAAGGATGATTTACTCAAAGAGGAATCTTTTTAAGAACAGTTCATAAGCATGAACTTTCCATCAATGTAATAATTTATTTGCACTATCCAGTTATGTAACGTGAATATCACTTATCAATGTATTCAACTAAGAGAGTATTAAAACCAAGTTCAAATTCAGCCAATTATTATACTATTAAGCAAATAATTCAGTACTATTATCAATGACTAATCAATTGAGGCTTGTGACACAATGATGTCAAATAAATAAATGTAACAATTACAGACACCCTTAAATATCAAGCATAAATTTATTTACAATATAACAAAAAATCCTTTAATTAGCATTCTTATTAATGAGCATAAATATCATCTAAATATATTTCTTTATTTAAACAGTGCATGTTTAATAAGATAAGATTATAAATTTATAAAGCATTTAACTTGCTGAGCATGCTTTGGTCATTTACAGTCCGATTCAATTACAACTATGAATCTGACTGTAAACATCTAAAGCCTGTTCAACAAGTTAAACGCCTTATACATTTATAATCTTTTCTTGTTAAACATGCAAAACAATGTTTAAATATAGAATTACATTTAAATAAGAAAAGAAGTATAGAATCATCCAATTATAATCCAAGTAAAATATTTTTGCACCAAATATAATTAAGTTTGAATCTCAATGAAAAAAATTGATTGTAAAGTGCAATGTTTATGATATTCACAATATTTATTATATGAAAACAGATTCAAGTATATTACCTTCATATCTTTGTCATCTATAAATTACTAAACATTCTATGAATATCAAATCTATTTCAATATAGTAGAAACCATGTATGAGTGTCTCTTTATATGTGTGTTTTGATATATAACAATAATAATAAATATGAAAATAGTATATAAGTATGTAATATAAATGAGATGTTATAAAAATATTTTTCTGATATTATGGTTAACTAATCATATAAGCAAAACATTCTTGTCAAATAATACACTGAATTTCATTGCCTTGTCATTCCTGCTAAGAACTTAATAAATGATCAATCCAAATACCAGAAGGCTTTTTTTAAATATCAAAGGATTACAGGGAAAAGATCAATAACTATTATTTCAATCCAAATTCACATACATTAACAAATGTGAGTAATGATGTAACAAGCTCTGATCAACTGCATAATAATAATAAAAATAAATATGATATATTAAGGAGGCACGCATCTCAGAGAACTTGAAACAAGCACTTATAACTAAAATGTATAAATATTCATACTACAAGAATTACATTTGTATAACTATTAAAATGCCCAGCAAAGACAAAATTTCATTATATGGCAAATATTAGTAAATTGCCAATAATCTTTAGCAACTTGAAATTTATTCACATACATTTATTTTCAAAAAGATTTCAATTTTTTCATGTTTCAGAGTTTAAAAAAAAATTTACTACTACTACTAATATTTTCCTACAGTATTCTTTCTATCAAGAAATTTAGATATATCACATTAAAAACTTTCCTGCATTTTGAAGGATTTTCTTGTTATTGTCACATGGAAATTAAATAGTCAGAACAAACTTTATACAAATGTAATAATATGTTGGAGCATCTATCATTAAATGTTGAATATCTAGTAAATTTTGAGCTTTTTTTAATGCAAACAACTATATTAATAATACACACAAATAGATAACACAGGTTAATAGATTATACAACTTTTCGAATGGTATTATTCTCAATTCTCCTTCAGGTGTTATTGGTATGACTAATGACAATACTAGTATAGGAGTTGAATTTACACATTTAGATTCTTAAATATTGAATTTTATGGCAAGGACTCTAATCAACTGACTTATTCTATCAAAATCAACAGTCAATAGAAATTTCATATACATATTTATGAAGATTGATTCAAAGCCTTCTGATTTCTCCACTTTTCTTCATTTTTTCTTTAATTCTTTTTTCTAAGAGCAAGATTAATTAGAAGCTTCCAGACATTATGTATTGCCACACTGAGTTGATTTATAGGATCATTTCTTTGCACCTTTTATTTTCTATCCAATATTTTTTATTTTTTCCCAATTGGACATATGTCTTTCAGTATTTACATGTTTTTTTTTGTAGACACATCTGTTTTTTCTTTTATAATTATTAGTTTGTGTTCTTTCAATTGCTGTACAACAGGGTGACTGGTTTCGATGCAGTTTTTGGTTTCAGCATTTCATGTTTACGCTGTGTAGAATGTGAATGTGGAAAGAATTATGTTGGTGGGACTAGTCATCCTATTGAACAGCAATTGAAAGAATACAAACTAATGGTTAGAAAAGAAAAAAGCAGATGTATTAGCAAACCATGTATGTACTAATGAATATATGTTTGATAGGGAAAATACAAAAATAGGATAGAGAGGAAAAGATGCAAAGAAGAAATTTCAAATAAGCTGCTCATATGTCAATGGCAAATAATTCTATAAATTAATTCAGTGTAGCAGTACATAATGTTTGGAAAATTCTAATGACCTTGCTCGTAAAAAAGTATTAAAGAAAAAAAAGGGAAGTGAAGGAATCAGGAGGCTCTGAATCAACCCCCATAGATAAGTAAATGAAATTTCTACTGACTGTTGATTTGACAGAATAGGTCAGTTGGTATTCAATATTCAAGAATCTATGCTAGTATTTTCATTAATCATGCCAGTAACACCAGAAGAAAATCAGAGAATAATACCATTCAAAACATATAATCTAGTAACTTGTGTTGCCTTTGTGTGTTATTACTAACAGTTGCTTGTCTTTGGTAAAGTTTAAAGAAAGTTTACAATTTTCTAGACATTCAATATTTAATAATAGATGACAGAAATAGACCAACATATTATCACATCTAAAATATTATCATCACAAACCTTCAGGCAAACTTTATATAACTGGCATTGCAGTAAAGTAATAATTTTTAAAAAAAAATACAATTTTTTTTTTTTAAATTTATAAAAGCCATAACTTTTTTCTTTTTCCCTTTGAAACATAAATTTTAATATTACATTTAACAATTTCTTTTTCCCTTTGAAACATAAATTTTAATATTACATTTAACAAAGTAGGTTGAATATTACTTAAATTATGTTGAACCGCTTTCTTGCATAGTTATACCAAAAATAAAAAAACATTCTTAGAACATAAATGGTATGAAGGAGACACATTTTAAAAATAATTCCAAGAGATTATTCACTGATAGTTTATTTTACTAATTTATGAGCAGTTATGTAGTTGCATATATAGAAAAAAGATTTTGCAGATAAGCAAATTGATTTATACAGATAAAACTTTTCAAAATATATAATATTATTTTATCAATAATTAATGCTGATATTTATTTCGAATGGAGATTTGGAAAGTAGTTAAACTAATAAGAAATCAAATATTTATAATATGGTAAATGAATTCATCATATGGATTATATGGTGAAATATATATATTTTAATATGTTATGTATTTTAATAAGTTAGGAAATTAATTTACAGAGAATAAATAAATAGATAGATAAATAATAAATAGCTGGAATCAGATTAATCGAATTGCTGTAATACAAAATATTTAATTAAAACATATTATGTACAGTAATTATTATCTGAAGGAAAGAATAAATAATCAGATAATGGAAGAAATTTAATTAGAATGAGTTAAATTTACAGAGGCAAAATTAAACTGATAATACATCCATCATTCCCTTCCCCCCCAGTGAGCTTAATTACTCCAGAAAACAAAAGCATTTTATAAACTGTGGGAAAAAGCAACACTTGCACTGTCTTTGAGGCAATTGTGTCACGGAATAAAGCAGTGGAAGAAAATTGTGGAAGAACTTATTCCCAGGATAAACTGAGTAGTCAAAACAGATCACCTTGATCTTATTATTTTAAATGCCTTAAGGACTGACTGTCTGGCTTAAAGGACGGTAGACTTAGTAAGTGAAAGGACTTATATTACTAATTGTAATCAAGTTATATAAATTAGAATAGCATTTTGATTCTTGTATCTAGACCATGTATATTATACTTAAATGTATATTAAATTATATAAATTGAAGTTTGAGTCATTGTGTTCTTTGTATCCTCAAGAAATAATATTCCATACTAAAGTTGTTATTCTTACGCTGGGGATCAGTGAGTTATGACATAGCAAAACTTGGCACAGTTATTTTGTTCCAACCTAGCTTAGAGAGATAATTAGCAGTTTGAAAGTTCAAATTAGTTTTTAAGGATTAAAAATGTCATGATTTGGGCAAATTTGTATTGCTGAGTTCAATGTGGGGAATGCCATTGCATTTAATTCCAGTGGAAAGTTTTTTCACACTAAACAGAAGAGATGACAATAAGTGAAAAGTCGCAGCACTCATGCTTTTCTGCTAAAAAAGTTATTGAGATAATTAATAAGTTTTATGACTCTCCCATAACAAAGTACATATGAGGGATTAGTTTTTCTGCTAAAAAAGTTATTAAGATAATTAATGTTTTATGACTCTCCCATAACAGATAAAATACCATATGAGGGATTAATAAAAAAATTATTTATTTTAGTCCTTGTCCATCTCATCATATAGCTTGTTTACATTTAAGAAATAGAAACCAGTTTAAGGTTGAAACAATAAAAGAGTTTAATTCAGCCTTAAAGGAGCTAGCAAAAGATTGTGGGTATGGGGAGTTTGTGGAGGCAACAATTAACAGGCTGATCTAACATATGAAATCGCTATAAAGAAAGGAATAGCTTATGAGCTAATTTTAGAACAGGCTCATGCTTTTAAATCTAGACCTGCAGATAATATTAATACGCAAAGTTTTTAAAACAGATAAAAAAAAGTATTAGTCTGTGAAAACCTGAATATGAAAAGGGGAGATAAAGTTACATGCTTCTGCTGTGGAAGAATAGGTGATAGAGTAAAAAATGGTAAGTGGAAGCAGGAAACATGTTTTAAATATGGAAGTAAGGGCCATTTAGCACACTGTAGAAAATTTGGGAACGGGGAGAGCCAGGAGAAAACTCAGAGATGAAGAAAAATAGGGGAGGTAAACCCTTTAATACTCATGTAAAAAAACTTGGAAGTTGAGGGATCTCAGCAATTCATAATAAAATTGCAAATCTACAGAAAAGAAATTACAATGGAGATGGATTGTGGCTCAGGGATATCTATAATGTCCAAATAGATTGGAATGCTCTATCAGCTGCTGGTGCTAGCACTAAAATAGAAAAAAACATGTTAAGCTTAAGATGTAAGCAGAAATGTGCTGCAATTACTGGGGTGAGTAAAAGTGCCAATATAGATACCATGAGAATATAATTAGATTATCTCTGTATACAGTAAATGTAAAAATTAGCCCTATAATAGGAAGAGAATGGTCTACTCTGTAGGAATACAAGTTAGTATTATTAAAAAAATTTCCTTTGAACAAGAAATTCAAAAATAAATATCCAGATTTATTCAGCAAAGAATTTGGTATAATATCAGTGGAACTCAGTAGAGATAGAGTTAGTTGAAAATGCACTAGTTGTATGGAAACCATGAAAAATCTTATTTGCACAGAAAAGAAAAATTGAGAAAATTCAGTGATTGTATCAGTAAGGATGTATTGATGCTAGTAGAATATCAGATTGGGCCACACCTATTGTCATAATAACAAAACTGAATGGTCAAATATGAATATGAGGGGATTATAGAGTAACAGTAAATAAATACTTAAATAAGGGGCATATCTACTACCTAATGCGAGAGAAGTATTGGCAAAATGCATCACATTTTATGAAACTGGACCTTAATTCTGCTTTTCACCAATACTAGTGACATACAAGTCGGCAGAAATTTTAACTCTTAACAACTCCTGTGGAATTATTTAAATGCATTCAGCTACTCTTTGGTATTTCAACAGTGCCGAATATATTTCAAATAAAAATTAATGCTTTATTACAGGGATTAGGTGGCATAATACCTTACTTTGATGACATATTTATAACAGCATGCTCAAAAGAGATGCTCTTTCAAAGACTTTAAGGTATGCAAAAAAAGTCAAATTGAATGCTCAAAAAAGCATGTAGAATATGAAAGAATTAGTATTCCTAGGGCATATAATCTCGGACAAGTACAAGCTCAAGAAAGTAAAAGTAATGAAAAATGCGACTAAACCAAGAAACGTTAAAGAACTCCAAGCATTTATGGGGATTTTTTCAAACTTTTTCTGCAGTATAAGGGTAAGTAAAGTAAAATGCGACTAAACCAAGAAATATTAAAGAACTCCAAGCATTTCTGGGATATTTTCAAACTTTTTCTGCAGTATAAGGCTAAATAAAGTTGCAAACTGTCTATGAATTATTTAAGAAAAATCCAAAGTGGCAGTGGCTGAAAATACATGAAGCTTTTATAGAACTAAAGCCCTATTGTCCTTGGACAAATTACTGGTTCATTTTGATAATCTTGAAATGCACTTAACAATAGATGTTTCAGAGTGGTGTAGGGGCAGTTTTATGTCATCCATGTTATAATGATGAATGACCTATAACCTATGCATCAAGGACCCTTTCTAAAGCTGAGAGAAGCTACAGCCAAATTAACAGCCTTGGCCATTATGTTCGGCTTAAAGAAATTTCACCAATATATATTCGATAGGTTTTTTCACATAGCAACCAATCACAACCCATTATTGAGAATATTAGCAAACGTCAAGCCAGTGCCGGACCCTTTGAGTTCACATGTTATGGTAAAGAAATATGTTGGCACCATACAATTGCCAGTCATCATATAAAAAAAGGGAAAAGAGATTTTACATGCCGATGCTTTGTCTAGAAATCCAGCAAGATGAACCAGAGTAACGAGATAGAAATTAATTATATAGATGTCCCACAGTAACATCTTAAACAGCAATACAGTAGCAAAATGGACAAGGGTTGATAAAGGGTATCAGCTGCTGATAGGCTGGATTAGAAATGGCTGGCCATCTAAGCAGCCACAATGACTTGCACTTGCTTTTTGGACAAATCGTGACAAATTATCAGTGATTAAGGGTTGTATGTTAATGGTTTTAGGGTTGTAATACCAATAGTGAAACAGTAAGGTCTGCTCTGCAGATCTTCGTTTCACCTTTTCTCACTTATTTCCTACCCTCATACCTTAGTTTGAACCCCAATCTATCATAGTGTGTCTGCAATACGCTTATATACCGAAAACCCCGCCTAATTTTAAACCACGAGTACAATGCTCGTATTATATATATATAACTCATTCCCAAATAAATAAAAGATTATAGATTATGTATATGTTCACATAATCTTGATTTATTAAAAAGTAGGTTATATAAGTCGTAATTGCGCACACACTATGATATGCATTTTAAAACATATCAAAATTATAAATTGTTAAAGTTATTTTGTTTGAATCTATTTACAAATATATTACCATCGTAATATATTTTGATTTAAAATAAAATTCATGTAGTAAATATTCGTTTAGTAAATAGGTTCAAATATTGCAATTTAAAAAGTAAAATCATTTTCTTTAATAAAAGTTATTCCAAATATTTCTGTTAAAATAAATGAGGGACAATAGTTTAATTATTTCATGTTGTAATTAGTTAATGTTATATAAGTTTATCTAAAAACAGCAGATGTCCACTTAAGGTTTTCTTTAATTAATAAAAGTAATTTTTAATTAAATCTAGTTTGTAATTCGAATGTCGACAGGGAAAGTAACAAAAGAAATTAATTAATGTTGAATTCCTTTAGACATTCGGATGATTACAGCTGATAAGTCCGATATATTTTTGTAATGCTTCAGGGCAGTTCTATTGTTAAATTCTACTATAAAAAGGAGTACAAAAGAAATTAATTAATGTTGAATTCCTTTAGACATTCGGATGATTACAGCTGATAAGTCCGATATATTTTTGTAATGCTTCAGGGCAGTTCTATTGTTAAATTCTACTATAAAAAGGAGTTTTTTCTTTTGTTCTCCAGTTTTTTTCTTCTAATGTTTCTAAGAGAAATCATTCTGAGTTCTATTCTAGTAATTTGTAAATCTTGACATGACAGAGTAGAGTCATATGCTGCCTGCCGTAGACCATCGGAAGTTATCACACAGGGAACCCAGGAACTGCTGCTGCCAAAAATATGAACATTTCCAGATTTTGCTGTTAAATTTCCAGATTTTGCTGTTAAATTATATAAAAACCTGCCGACCATCAATCTACCTAAATGCTTCTCCCGAGGTAACCCTAAATTAACCCAAGAGCTCGTGATAACTAACATGCTATAGCTATTTAAAATTGTTTCCCTTATATTTCACATAACTTCATTATGTATTTCTTTAACGTGTTAATATAATATAATCAACAGTTTTGCTCTATCCTTGGGTTAATATTTTCTATTTATAAAGTTTTATTTTATTTTATTATGATAATGTGTCAGAATCGTCTTTGACCGAGTGAACTATTCCCTTTATTGAAACTAAGACGCCGCTATAAAGGCATATTTTAAATTTCTAAATAATTTTCAATTTTTATTATCTTGCAAATCACTCGTTTGAGGGCGATTCTTTACTTTAATATATCATAAAATTACATAGTTTAAAATCTACATGTTATTGATTTTAATCTAATATGAGAGTATGTGCGAGGTCAATGTTTAAATGTGTCCCCAAATGCATGATTGCGTATATAAATCTATACTTACTTTTTAAACCCGCAAGCATGCATTTTCTTATTTTAATTACCGTGTTCTACTTTAATTATAAAGTTCATCACTGACGTCGAGAATGTGCGGACCATTTTAAATGAATTTTTTGGAATTTGATTGGGCATTTCTCTTAATCCAAGTAAAACCCATTTAGATGTTTTATATATACTAGTCTCGTATTGCTGGTAAATGAATTGGTTGTTGAGACCGCTTTGTTTTACTTTTCCAAGGATTCTTTACACGGCTAAGTCCATTCTCTTCGTTTGTGGTTTCCAGGCAGAGTGTGTCCCCAAGTGACACACCTGGGAATTAAACGCAATCGTCACCCAGTCGCTAAGTTTCGGCTGTTCATCAAAATACTTTTCTACGGGTTAGCGGCGAGACGCCCTCCGTAATCATTCCGGATATTCGATATTATTTTATTTTATATTTATTTTACAAAGCATCCGTGACTTAAATGTGTCACACCCTCCAACTTTAATAAATTCATTATCAGCAATACTGACCTCCCAATGCAACTCTATTATTATTATTCTCAAATAAATGCTTTGATCACATTCCCACTTTGATGCTTAGTAAGCTTTTGTCCGTGCTATTCTCGAAATCAATAAATATTTTAGAACACTTAATTTTCAAATATTTTCTTAAACTTGTATAATTACTCAAAGCACCTTGCACATGTTCCTATCTCGCCAAGCACATTATCGTAATGCTATTAACCTGGGGAATAGAATATATCACTTTGTTTTAAAGTCTTTTTGTCAGTTATGGGAATATAATGCCAACAATTATTTAATATGCGTCCCTGTCTCATATAAGCAGACAGTGGCATTATATATATAATTTATATGAATACATTTTGTGAAATTATTTAAAACTAAATTTGATCTCTTATTTTATTTGATTCCTATCACTGTCTCGGTCTATATATATATTTTCTGCATTTCTTTTGTAAATCCATAGACGTTAATTAGCCACCCAAGCTTCTTTTAGTATAGAGTCTTTTGTTTCTCCCTGACCACCAGGCACCGGTCAAAGATTATACTAGTAGTGGCATCAGATGCGTTATCACGTAGATGGCGCTGTGAAATTTGGACTTTAGATTCAAACTTAGTATATCTAGAAGGCAACTCCTCCTAGAATGATCAGTGTCATGTCTGAGGTTTGAATTCTGCAGTGTGTTAGCGAGATAGACGATTCTGACTGTTACAATAGAGAGTAGAGAAAAAGTTTTTAAGTCTATTGCACAAAGATCATGCCACATTATGCATGCAAAAGCTTTAGCATGTAGCTATATCTGGTGGCCAAAAATAACTTTAAGCCTTGAGAAACACATTAAAAAATGCTCAGCTTGTCATTCCAAAATGAGTATGAAACTCAAGGAGTATCATGGCCTAAAGCAACTAAGCCTCAGCAGACTTCAGTGGACCATTCAGGTTCAATCAATGGGAAAATACTTTTCATACTCATAGATGCATACTCTAAATGGATGGAGTGTTGCATTGTGAAAAATACAAGTGCTAGTGAAACCTTACACAGTTTATATGCAGTTTTTCATGTCTTGGATTACCTGATAATGATACTGGATTCTCTGCTCAAGAAATAGAGATTTTTTCAAAAATAAAGGAAACATATCTATGCATCCCTATACCCTCCTGAATTGAACTGTCTGGCTGAGAAAACCATTCAACAATTAAAAAATGATCTGAGAAAGATTAATAATATGAACATGCAAGAGGCTTTATATGACACTATGCTACATTAACAGTTTATGCCATCAACAGTTACGGGACAAGTAAATTTGGCTGAATTGTTGATGGGCAGGAAATTGCATATAAAACTAATGTTACTTCCAAAATGGACGAATACTTTCAGTGTCATAGCGAAGACAACATCTATGAAATAGATGATAATTTTTGGGTATGTGATATGATGAAAAAGAAATTGATTGAAGTTATAATCACTGACAAATTATCCAAACAAATAGTAACCATTCAAATACAGAATGGAACAGAATATTACAGACATAATTAACTGTGATTGGGCTATATAAATTAGAATAGTGTTTTGATTCATGTATCTAGACTATACATATATTAATGTGTATATTAAATTATGTAAATTGAAGTCTGAGTCACTGTGTTCTTTGTGTCCCCAAAAAAATAATATTCTGTACTAAATTTGTTATTTTTACACCAAAGATTAGTGAGTTAAGACATAGCATATGGTATTCGTTTCCAAAACAAAATGTGAGATACTAAAGACAAATTAAACAGGCAAGCATAAACGTGAAATATTTATGATAAGTAAATTGATCAAGAGTAAGGATTATATGACTTGATTGACTTTTTTTTCCCTCCAAATCACTCACCAATGCATACAACAAATATTCTTGTTAATAAACACATATGCAGAAAGGCAGATTTTAAAAACATATTCAGCTTTATTACTACCTGGCATGCTTTCGATATAATATTACTATAAGCTATGAATATGATATACATGATATATTGAATGCTAAGCAATAATAAAGCTGAAATTTTTTAAAAATCTACATTTTCTGTGTATGTGTTCATTAATAGTCATTTATTATGGAAGGTCCGAAAAGACTATAGTTGAATAGCAAATATTTTAATGAAATTTAAATAAACATAAAATGAAAGTTCATTCGTTGTAAATTAATTCTATTTCTTTTTCTTTTGTAAGATTGTAATATTTAGGATGTACATTTTTCACTCAATTATTAAGTTAATCACTTTATTACAACTTTGCCTAGCTTCATTTGATATGTATTTATTATAATTGCCAGCTTATTAATTTACAAGAAAAATTCTAGAGCAAGTCACATATATTTTAATTCAAAATTCACTAATAGGTAATTAATGAAATGAAATATAGAAAATATGGCAAACTTAATTTGTAGTAAAAGTTCAGGAATAAGCAGTTCAGGAATAAGCACAATATTTTAATTCTTCAGTTTAGTCATAAGTGAAATAAAAATGAAGAGAATAAAGTAATCATGACAAACTTAAAATTTGTAGTAAAAATCACAAATGAACACATTTAAATTTTAAATTCAATAGCTGGGTAATTAAAAATGGAGTGTAGAAAATATAACGAACATGGCAGATTTAGAATTTGTATTAAAAAGGATTCATAAATAGACATATGAAATCTGAAAATGGAACATAAAGAATGTAGCAAACATAATCTTAAAATTTGTAATAAAAGTGATTCATAAAAACACATTTTAACATTAAATTCACATAATTATCAAAATGAAGCAAAGAATATAGCAAATATGTCAAAATTTGACATTAATTAATTATTAATAATTGAATGTAGAAAATGCAACAGATATAAAATTTCCTTATGGAAATAAGTTTCCAAATAGCTTTTCTGCTTTTTTTCACTGACATAGTATAGGTTAGATATATAATTACACAATTGGCTATGTTCAGGCCTGTATGCTTTTTTTCACTGACATATTATAGGTTAGATATATAATTACACAATTGGCTATGTTCAGGCCTGTACACCTAACTAAGTTCCATCTAGACTGCTGACATATTTTACACAATTCTAATTAACTATATGTATTAACCATTAATCTTTTTTGTATGACTTTCAATTGGAATCACCTAACTAAAAAAAACCATGAAAAGTTGGGAAGCTCCACCAGTTTGCAGAAATTTATTGAAATATTTTTAAAAGAAAAATGTATGAAATAAAATAAAGAGAGGGGGCAGGCATATCTAAGTAAAAATCTTAAAAGTAATTTCATTCTTGGTAAAATTTTATTTAAAACCATAAATCTAGAAAATTTAAAAATTAATACAAAAAAAGAGTATCTTATTGGTTGCTTTCTTTGACTTATATATATACTGGTATGTTTCCATATATTCATAAATGCAAATGTGCTGATTGATATGTGTGTAGCTATATTTTTTTTTTTTTTCCATTCTTACAACATATTGTATAAAGCTTCAAAAGTATTGAAAATTTTTTTAGGAATATATGGATCTATAAAATAGGGCTACTTAATTTTAAGAATATTTCTATTGTTTAATTATATAAAAATAAAGGGAATAAAAAAGATGGCAGTAATGTTTATCTGCTACAACAAAAATACTTTCAAAATTTTTTAAATAATCAGTACTCTAAATGCAGTTTTTGTTAAGACATTTGATTCATTTGATTAAAAAAAGTTGATGGCAGTAGCTGGTTGTCTATATAAGTTTTTCATATTGTGCAGTTGCTACTTAATGATGTGTTAAGAAACATTATTATTAATGATGGAAAATCCAAGCTATTTCATATAAAGCATATGTGAAACAGAGATCTATACTAACCTCAACTTTATTTCCATTTTATAATTATAATCTTTAGTGCAATTTGTAAGCAATCCCATAAAACTGACATCAAGAATGCTGCTATAATTTTGATAGAGGAGATTTTAATTTGAATGACTGAAAGCAAAAATAAGAACTTCCATTTTTATGCTTCTAGATTTATAATATGTTGATGACTGCTTTTTTGCTAATTCAAAAGATAATTTACAGAATATTGTTAATGTTTTAAATGCAACCTATATAGATTTTAATTTAGAAATTAGTGGGGTTTTTTTTAAAAGGTGCTTTATTAGCCATAATGAAACAATAATCTTTTAATAAATTTTTGACTGTGATCATTATCAGCTTGAAGATGTGAATAGGTTTATTAGTAGCTTTTTAAGTAAAATTAATGATCTTATATGTTGAATAAATTTTAGTGTGCTGCTGCTGCATTTAATAAGCTAAAAGAGACTGTTTTATCATGGTGATATATTTCATGTAAATTAATTGTATATTTGCTGTTACTTTGTCAAATTTATTATATGGAATTTGAGACATGATTTATTGATACAGCAAAGAATTAGAAAATTTTTATTACAGGTTGCAAAATAATAACCATAACACTATTTCCTTTATTATTTAGTATAATTGGGAATAAGATATTTAATTTATTAATATAAAAGGCTGTCTTAATTGGATTGGACACAATATGTGTAAAGTAATTTTCTAATATATATATAAATAAGCATTTATTTTTATAGCGTCTGTATATAATTGTAATTACATTCATATCGGCCTTTCAAGCCAATTGTGCAAACGCTTTGCGAGTGTTAAATAATAAATGAATACCCTCTGACCAATACAAGATATAGAATTTATGCAGGAATAAAAAGAATATGGCTTTCATTCTATATACATTATAAATATCTCAAAAGATCCTTAAAAAATATGGCATTGATTAATTTAATTGAGAGAATAAGCAAAAGCTAAAATTTAACTTATTGAAAGTTATTTTTTGATAAAACACATCTTTGAGAGAAATTTGGTTGTGATATTCTGGTTAGCAGCATGTATATCTGATCACATGCAATAACAATGTGAGAATTAAACACTACTATTAACTAAAGAATGATTTCATTTTTGATATACTGTATAAATATATGAAATGTGGTAACAATTTACACATGGATGGTTAATATGATATATATGAATAGTCAAAGTGTTTGTATATTCTACTTATTCACTAGAGTTAATAAATAGTATAGTACAATTTTATTATAAATATATATTTTAATATAAATAGTATAGCACTTATATCAAATTAATTTCATGGTTAATGATCTTTTTCTTTGAATCTTGGAAAAAAAAATTAAAAATCTAAACTAGATTTTGAATTTCTAGGGGCAAGACCATTATTGTATTCTATGTTTGACCTGTTTTCATTTTTCACATAATTGCTCTATTTATCAGTTAATAAAATACTGTCTTCTAATTGGAATTTGTCTTAGATGTAGATATGATAGTATCATTATCAACAATAATGTTTATAACACGGAAATCATATAATTATATTAATCACATTTTTTTTTTTTTTGCTTTATAAAAATAAAATGTACTTATAAGATTTATTTTTAAATCATAGCCTAATGTATTTTTATTTTTTTTAGTAGAAATGATTTATAGTGTATTAGAAATTATTTTAAGTTTAAGCTTAGAAATTAGTTGCTAAATATATATATATATCTATTTATAAGTATCAAAATCGTCAACTTCAGTTTATTATTATTATTTTTAGATGCCCAATAGAGCAATTAAAAAGATATTAAGATGTATATATATAACAGTAAAATACACTATTAAACAAACAGAACTGTGAGCATATATAAATAAATATTAATTTAAAGAAAAATCTTCATCTATGAGTTTGAATTTTTACTTGAACGATTATAAGAAGTACTTGAATATCAGCTCTTCTCACCTTCACTACGCACTCTCAATGCGATAATTATGACCAATATTTAAAGTACAGAGTGTGAAAACATTTAAAATTATATTGCAATTTGAATTAGACTGTAGCTTAGATATTAATGCATAGATAATGAAATTGTTCAAATGGAAACTCAAATACTAAGTGATGGCTTTTTGTTGATGCTAAATGCCATTTGACTGCATTTAATATTAGATGTTTTGTTTATTTAAAGGCAGTTATCTCATGTATGGTTTAACTTAGAAATAAGTAAAGCAAACTCAAGAGCTGAGTGTTTTAATCCTGAGATGGTGAAAGAAAAAAAAAAAATATCTTTAATTAATTGATTGTAACTGCTATATTTAATTTTCAATTTCATTTTTGACATGTCATTTGACCTACTGAGTAATTGGTCCTACAGTTATTATTATTATTGTTATTACATTCAAAGATCAGCCTTTCAAGCTAATTGTGCATGCGTCTTTTGCGAGTGTTAAATAATAAAAGAATACTTCACTCTACAATACATGATATAGTATTTATGCAGGAATAAAAGGAATCCTCTTATTCCTACGACTCAAATTCTTTTATATGAGCAAATCTGAAGTACTGTTGAGTAAAGCGTGAGAGTAGAATTCTCACTTTGTGTAGAGATGATAATCTGGACCAACTGATGATTGCTGGTTTAGCATGAAATACGTATATTGGTGATTATTTATCTTTTCAACATATATGTGTTTAAGTGTATCAGTGTTATTAGATGGAGTGGAGAGTGGTGGGTCGTGTGAAAGTCTGTGCTCATACCCTAATATTACATATATATAGACACAGGTATAAATAAACCTGTGTTTCAGTTATTATATCTTGTATTGTAGAGTGAAGTTATTCATTTATTATTTAACAATAACAAAAGACGCATGCACAATTAGCTTGAAAGGCTGATCTTTGAATGTAATACAATTGTACACATAGCGTCATATAAAAATAAATGCTTATTATTATTGTTATTTTTATTACATATTGCTTATTTGGTTATTAAGTATATTATCATTTTTTTTTTTTTAAATGTCATAGCATCGGCCGGGACGCGAACCCGCAACTCTGATTTTTTACTTTTTTCTCTACATCACTATCAGAGTTTCTTATTTAATCCATTTATCTCTCCTGTGAATTTTTTCTTTATTTTGTAGAATCTTTTGGAATCATTATTAGGATGTCAGTTGCCTATTTATTATTATCTTTCCTAGCATCAACTCTAATTCAATTGCATTTTAATCTCTTAATTTTTTTAATGATCAGTGATACTTGTATTCTCAACCATGACAATTTTCTATTCCTTGCAGTATTGTCTGAAATTTATATATTACTCTTTTATTACATTTTTTTTTTTTAGATTTGTAAGCAAACACTTCTAGAATCCTTTCTTGTTAAACTCCTAAATACATTTTCATTTAATATAAAGTTATTACTATTAAAAGCATTTAATCCTACTTAATTATATGATTTCAACTATTATATTTCCATTTTTATTAATAATTTGAGGAAAGTATTTAAAGTTGTTACTTTTTCCTAACCCAATCTTCATTTTCTTTTTTGAAAAGCTATTGAATATTTCAGTATTTTTTAGTATTTATCTTTAATTCAGCTTACTTGCTTTTTCATCTGATAGCTTTTATAATTTTTTTTTTCTACTATGAAAAACTTATTTGTGAAAACAATAATATTTGAAAAATATACACATTTAAATAATCGATTTATTTTTTATTACCATATGTAAAGTGGAAATATTTCCATTAAACTGTAAAAGGTTTTGAAGAAATCATGTATTTTTAACAATTCTGATGTTCTTGCACAATCTAATCATCATTGTTACGTTGTGATCGTGGATCAATGCCATGATGCTTCAAAGCCTTAATCAAACAAATATGTTTATAGAGTTAATTATATAGTTTTATTTACACATCAAATAAAAAATGATAAGTTATTATGATCATTAGTCTGTTCTATATCTTATTTTAATTCTTAGTTATAATCATCTGTTCTATTTTCACTCTTAAATCTCAATTGGTTTTGGTGTTAATTTGTATCCAAAGCATTGTTTATAAAGATCTTAAGAATATATTATTTCTCTTAATTCATTTAGTCATCTATTTATATCTTTATTTTCTAGATATTTTAATAGTCATCTTTTATATTATCTAGATATTTTATGTATAGCTTTGCTAACAATTTTTCTATTTTTCTATTTGTTGCTAATGGTTTTACTTCCTGGAGTTTTTCTGTCTTTGTAGATTTAATAATATGGTCTTGTGTTTTCTTTTAAAATATAGCATTTTAAATTATGTACTTTAATTGCAGTTGCTTCATTCTTTCTTTTCCCTTTATTACTGTTAATTATTTGGGAAATTCTTTGTTTTACTTAGGATTATTTTTTAAACAAGGTAAAACTTCTTTCTTTTGCTGAAACCATTATCATCATTTCAACCATTATTGATCCATTACACAATGAAAGTCTCTCCAGTTTGTCTGATCTCTAGCATCTCTTCTCCACATTATATCATAATGCTGTCTTATTTCATCCAACCTTTTCACATGATCTCTTTGTAGATCTTTTACAAAATTTTTGGATTCAGTTTAAGATGTTAACTGCTCATCTATTATCATATTTCCTAGAAATACGTCTACCTCAGCTTCACTTTAGTCTCTTAATTCTTTTAATGATATCAGTAATCCCTGTTTGTTTTCTTACCTGTGTTTTCATTCTGTCATATAGAAGCTGTATAATACAAATAAATTTTGATGGGCAATCAACTCATTTCATGAATCAAATACTTTGACCAAATCAATGAAAGCAAAATATGCCATCCCTTTATTCCTGACACTTTTTCTTCATTTGCTTGGTAACAGAAATCATATCTTTAGTGCTTCTTGATTCCCCAAAACCACATTGAATCTCTTGTAATTATTTATCTATAATTGGAAACAATATATTTAACAAAGTTATTAAAAGTATTTTTGCTGTAGTGGGTAATAATGATATTACATGATAATTATTGCAACTTTATTTGCTTTGTTTTTAAAAATTGAAACTATTAAAGCACCCTTAAAATTGGATAGCACAACTTCATGGGACCAGATATTCCTAAAAAAATTCCAATATTTTTGAAGCTAACAAATCATATTTTGAAACTTATCTAGGTGTTTCATCAGAATCTCTAGCCTTTCCATTTTTAAAATTACAAAGAACTGCTTTGACTTCATTATGTTGGAGATTTTTTTCCAAATATAAATGAATAGAAAAAATGGATATATCATTAAAAGTCATCGTATCAATTCTTGTATCAAAATATTCTTTTCACATATTCAAAATATCCGTTATTATCATATAATAAAAGATCATTGTAAGATTTAATAGGATTGTAATACCATTTCTCAGGTCCATATGTTACTTTCAATGCGTCAAAAAAAGATCTAAAATGACCACAATCAGTGAATGTCATCTTTTTTGCAGTTTTAATCACCCAATCATTTTAAGCTTTATTGTCAATCATTAAATTTCTACCTTCAGATTTTTATATTTATTATGAAGTTTCACATTTAATCTATTTTCCAACAGAGAATTCCACATTTCTTTTTAATTAAATTACTAATAATATAATCATTGTCACAAAAACAATCATGATACATAATTTTAATGAACCTAAGAATAGATTTACTTGTATCCATGGTAAACTCCTTGTTTTCTATTAACAAAGTTAGGTTCTCAAATATTTATTCAGTTATAGATTTAATTTTTTGTATTCTTGTTATTTCAATATAAAAACTTAGTCATACTATTATAGTCAGGTATTTAAGGATTTACATTTATTTAAGGGAAAACAATTTCACACTTACATTGTTTATTCGATAAATTTTTAAGAGCCATTATACCATGCTTTGCACTTGCCTTTGTTTAATGATGGATTTTAATAACTAAAAAAAGTCAAGCAATTGGGTTTCTTCCACTAAAATAGTAAACACTTCCAAATAGAATGGTTAGAAGTTAGTTGTATAGTTGTTACAATCAACAGAAGGATATTAAATGATAATACCATTTTAATGAAATGCACACAATAATATTTTTAAAAAATTGTTTTTTATTAATTTTGTTTTCCTTGGATTTAGACAGTCATGTATTTGGGTAATTATATGGATCAGTTTTAAATAAATAAAAAAATTCCACTACAGTCCAAATCCAATGAAAAGTAAATTAATAAAATGTAAAAAACTACATCAGTATTTTAAAAATATATATTAGTATTGAAACTGTAAGATTTGAATTCAAATCTTAGTTTCACCTCAGTTCTATCATCTCTCCACATCTCACTCATTATTACTATCTTACCTAAATTCTAACCTCGAATATTGGACTTTGTGCGTAATATTAGAAAATATATGTACACTTTATTTAAAAACATCGTATATACACACACACTCCAATACGAAGTCTATTTAAAAATATAACGCACTGTAGATGATTTATTAGATTTGTAACACGTAATTTTGTAAGATTAAAATTGCGTTATTATTATTTAGGTCAGATTTATGTAATATTTTAAATTATAAAATCTAAAAAAAAATTTCTTTTAACTTTTAAAGGTAAACATATTTAATAATAGATAGTCCCCTGCTAATTAGAGTTGCAAGTAATAGTGGGAAGGAGGAAAAGATAATAGAGCTGAGAAGTATTTTTAAACTCGTCATTTAAAAAGTTTGTTAAAAGCATTTGTAATTAGGTCAAATATAATGTAAATTAAAAAGGTGGTCAGATTTAAATTGCAATTTCAACATGTGCTTCTGATCTACCAAACCGAGGTAGAGAAAAATGTGGTCGGATTAAAATTGCAGTCTCAACATGTGCCACTAATGCATCCGTTACCTGAAGGGATATAATAGCACAGACCAGAGAGACCACTTGGGTTGATGATGCAAATGTTCAATGGATCCAAAAGATAAAAGAGAAAGGAATAAAAGCAACAGGCTGGTTATCTTGTTATGCTTGTTGTCATTGGTAATTCGTCATTGCTGTTAAATTTTAAAAGTTATGCTGTTACTTTGTTTCGGATCCAGATCGTACTTTAACCTAACAATGTGCAAGGTGTAGGATGACTGCTGCATTTCTCCAGACTGTGGCTATGGAAATATGGAGCTTCCCATAATACAAATGAAACAAACCTAAACTCAAACTGCTGCATGTATATATCTTCAAAATATAAATGCTATTAAACAAGGAACCTTGGACTCTCTCATCAAGTGTGCACACTTCAAATAATCAAAGGTAAAATGATACCCAAGAGTAAAGACTCTCTTTTGAACTCTTAATATAAATTTCTTTTACGTGCTGTGTCTTTAAAATGTTGACTCTTAACTTAAAGGTACTATATCTTTAAAGCTAAACTCTCACCTCCATCTTATAAATATGCATTAAAACGTAATGTAATAGCCTATAAATCTCATGAAACTTATTCTTATTCCTCTACTTGGGTATCTAAAATTTGGTCATTTATTATATATTATATTTCATGCTTACATGATTTCCGAGTTGATGTTTTCTAACAAGTAAATTCATAAAGAGTGGCTACTCATTTGCATGATTTTTAGATTTGAATAACATCCTTTTTTTATATATATAAATAGTCAGCTCGGGAATTATAAATTTATTCTTATATGTTATTATAAATAATATAGAAGTGAGACTCTATAATCTTTAGTATAACATGTTAGCCACTTTAGTGATCATCTCATTTTTATTAAATTGTGTAGTGAATTATATTTTGTCAAGCCTTATCTATCTAGAGTATTATAATCATAAGGGGGGGGGGTAGCAGATAGATATTAATTCGTTTAATCAGTGTGGGGGGGATTGGAAATAGATTCACTGTTTTAAAAGCATAGTAGTAGTAATAAAATGATTTGCATTGATTTTGTGAAATGCGTTGGTTTATGGATGCAGATTAATTTAAATTGCAGAAACGAAATAGTTGGATTCTTCAAGTACTCTAGTTCCCATATAATCAGGCATACAGAAATAACCCCAATGGTAGCTAACCTCATCATGCAGTCGGGAATGGAAAGGCAATGACCTCATACTGATGCCGAGCTCGTGACTACTCCTAATGGCTCCGGCCTGACGTTTAGTCATCCCTCCCGTCTCTAGTGTTTCTCAGTGATTGTACCCGAATAAAAACCGAATCTCCCTAAATTCGGCAGCACCTAAACCGATCGCATGTTGCTTTGTTTATAAATATGAATATCTATGCTAGATCTATTTCCACTCCTTTCACATCATCTACTCTAGTAGTAATTTTGTTAGTATAGACTTATTTATTAATAATAGGACCTATAATGATTGTCGGATTGGCAGATACCATCCTACTTGGGATCTTGTCTCATAATCTCACAACATCCGCATTTAAACATGAGGCATGAAGAGTAATTGAATAATGATATCCCAGTAACATCTTAAATCAAATGTAACTTAATTTGACCCTTATTAAATATTTGTATCTATCTATTTATGCGTTTGCTTGTCTGCTTTGTTTAATAGTTATGTTCAATGTCTCATTTCAATTATTGTAAGCGCATTAAAGTAAATAGCAGTAGCCCTTAATCTTAAAATGATTTAGTTAGAGTCTCTTGTATCTACCTGACCACTGGCCTAGAAACATATTTACTATTGTTATGGTATACGCATTGTCATGTGGGGTTTGTTGTGAAATAAAATGATTATGTTCGAACACGGTACTGCAGGCCCTGAACTCACCTGTTCTGCTGCTCTTCGAACATGGTTAGTGGAATTTTGCAATGCGTTAACAAGGCATACGAGTTTTTACCATTACAGTATTGAAAATTAAAAAAAAGATAACATCTATATTAAAAGAAAAAGCATGAAACTGCACCAGAATCAATCTCCAAAACCCACATTTCATGTTCTGATACTCCAATCCTACACCCATACTGAATACATGACATTTTTAAAAACATAACTGATAAACTAAATTACCTAACTATGCATAATTATTGTGAGGTAATGTTTTAAAGAAGTTTATTAACAGCAATGCCATTTTTATATAAATTAGGATGTTTAAATCTAAACATTTTTATTTACATATAAATTTTATTAATTGTTACAGAGAAATAGCACAGATCTGTTTCATTTTGCACAATGGCAGACAATATATTATTTAGTATATTTTGAAAAATTTAAGTAAAAAAGTAATCCTCTTATATTTAAATAAAAAATATTTGCAATCAGAATGTGTTTCTAACAACGGAATGATTTAAAAATCTGAACATTTTTATTTATATATAAATTTTACCTACTTATCTTGGTAAAATGGTACCTGTCTGTTAGATGCAGTTCAAGGGTAGAGTATATAATATTTAATATATTTTGAACAATTTAAGAAAAAAAAGTCATCTTATATATAAATAAAAAATATTTGCAATCAGAATGGGTTTTTAACAATGGAGTGATTCGTAAATCTAAACATTTTCATTTACATATTCATTTTCTTAATTATTGCTGCAATTTGATGCCCCCATTGATGAAGCGCCTTTTTGCCCTGCATAACGTGTACACCTGCATGTGACAGCCCTAATATTAGTATAGACATTTTATCTGCTTGGGTAATTGATTTTTTTTATAACCTGAAATTATCATAGGTCAAAATTTTCTTTAAGTTACATGTTAACCATTAAATATGATACAAGATTTGAAATATTGTTTAACCAATGAAAATAATTACTGCAGTATTTCACAAGAGATAGTCATTCGGTATAAAACAAATAAGAATTGAGGGCTATGTTTAATTTTTTTTTAACTTTATGAATATTAGGAATTGTTTACATAAACCTGGATTTAAGTAAATCAAATTTTCATAATTATAGATTGCTCTTATCTATAATGATTCTATTATACTCAAGAGTTTTTCATACTATTTTATATTTTCATTTAAAACATATTTCAAATATGTCATAATTATAAGGATTACACAACTGTTTGTCATTACTATATGATTCTCTTTAGAATTTTTAGTATATTTTCGGAAAAGTGCCAGATTTTCTCATTGTTGTTGAAATCACTTTATTTTTAATACCAAGATTTTATTTATATTTTCAAAACTTATTCTTTTCTATTGCTTTTCTTGTCTTGTTAATTATATAAATATTTTATGTATTTACTAATCCTTTTCTTTCTATATTACAAAATTTTACATGTTTTGTTTTTCGGAGTAAATCATTAAAAAATATTTTATATTTTTATTTTTCTAAATATATTGTTTTCTCTCATTTGAAAAAATTATTGGTCAATTGCTGCACTTTTCTTTTTGGTGTCATTCAAGTTTTAAAGTAATTTGTAAACTATAGCTAATTTGCTGGAATATTTTTGAAGATTAGAGATGCTAATTTTTAGTACTGCATTTTAAAATAATTTTTGTTTTTATAGATTTACATTCACATGTATCCTATATTTTACTAATCACTGATCAATTTTTGTATTAAATCTATCAAGTATATTACAGGACTTGAAATATATATTTTCTATTAGTCAATATGTAAAGTAAATCTGCTATACATACATTTGGATGTTCCATGTCCATTTTATCTTTAGATATTTTTCAAAATATATATTTTATGTACTTTTTTTCATGAAATCTACAAGTCGTCACATGATCACCATTTCTTATGCTTGCTCATAACTGTTATTAAAACAGGCAAAACTTTCCATACAGTAGTGCCACTCAGTGCAAGACAGAGTAATCAATGGATGCCAGAAGGCTTGGGCATAAAATCCCTATCTAGTGCCTACTCATCCAATATCCCCAAACTAGTTTATGGCTTATGGCCTTCGTCAATGAGGAGCCTTGGATCTGAGAGCGCTACTGTATGGAGAGTTTTGCCTGTTTTAAATCTATAAGTCTATGTCATCTGTCATTTCTATCTCCATATCCAAATTATACATAACATATTCATCTTGCAGTTGTTTTTCAATTGTAGCATTAAATTTATGATAATTTTAATCTGATATTTGATTTGTTCAAAAATATTCTCTAAATTATATGAGTTCTCAATTTATCTAACAAAATAAAAAATTTTAAGGGCATAAACTTGAACTATCTGCAATTGATATCTTCCATTAAATTGAGTAACTAAAATTAATTTTTATATTCTTATTATGTGCTTTCAATGATTGTGTGTTCACTTATTCTTCTAACATTAAAATGTTTGCTAATGTCCCACTTAATATTGAACAATTCTTAGAATTTTTCACTTTTCTTCTGCTTGAACATGTGATTGTAATTAGCTTATAAAAGGCTATCATCAATGGCAGTCTTATGTCTGTAACTTTGTGATTATTAGAAATTCTCTAATCTTTGGTTACCAATTATTGCTGCAGTTGGTGGTTTTATAGTTTGTGATATGTGACCATATACAATGTTATAAAGAAATTAAGCATTCATGTGCACAAAAAGATTTAGACATATGGCATGTCTTCATAAAAACCTATTCTATGTGTGATAAACTGATTATGGATTTGAAGTGGAAAACTATAGTACTTTATTGGTTATAAATTCAGAGATATGAACCAGTAGAATTGAAATGTTCATGCTTTTTTGTGAGCTGTTGATTCATGTTCCTTTATTGTCTGGATAACAACTACTATAATTTAAAGATCTTTGGAGTTGGTATTATGGACCTTCGCTGCATGTTTTTTTTTAAGGCCTCAGAAAGAAAGCAAAGAATCTTTTTTTTTTCGTTAATAGTAAATTTTTTTCTGTGATCAATTCTTAGTAAAATATACATATATGAATTAATTTTGTTTAACGTTACTAAAAAAGTAGATTGTTTTAATTTCCATTTCTATATATAATAATTTGAATATCTTTTTATATTGTATTCATTTTCATTGTATTTAATACCTACCTATATATACAGGTATAATTTTTTAAATAATTTATTTGTACCTAATGTCGTATTCAATAATTATGATTAATGAAACATTTTCTACTAATATTCTGTTAGTTATATTTAATACTTTTTTGTTTTGTTTTATTTATTATGATGGATTTCTTTTTTCTTCTTAACCATATAGCAACATAGAAAAGTACCGCATAAAAACGGTCATTAAATATTTGAAGATTTACCCCGTAGTCTTGCCTCTAACTGTAAATTTTTTAAATCCCTGTCTTTTTACGATCGTCCCTATTGTAATAATCAACAAGTCTGATTCTAACTGGCTCCATAATTCTATGAGATTTTTTGGCTAAAAGCTACAGGTGAACAAGATAATGACTTGTTCCACTTATCAAGTGACAAAATGACAGAGTGGATGTTGTTAACACCAGTTTTGTGATGTTTCGGAAAAGTAAACTGCAATTGTTCTTTATATTATTCTGTCAAGATTATTATTTTAAAATTGTATGTAAAATAATAATAGTAATACAATAATATAAAGAGCAATATATCTTACCCTTTTTAAAAAAGATAAATGACCCAATATGTTTTATGTGTGGATATATAGATATATCTTACTCATACTTATATATATATATTATGTCTATTGAGAATGAAGTCACAAAATCGTTTATGAAAAACCTTCCAAAATAGCTTAAGGTTAGGCAAATCATGTATGATTATTAAATAGATAATACTAGGGATAATAAACCGCTTAGAAAAAGCTTAAAAATAAAATTTAACTCAATAAACAATTTTATTGCTTAGGCATTCATTAGAAATTCAAGTATTGGAAATGATGAAGTGGAGCCCCAATCCACAGATCTTGAGCTCCAGAGTAAGGCATTTAGATCAATTTAAACAAGGTGTAGTATGTATCCCCTATCTATGTTTAAATCCAGTATATGTATGCATGAATTGATTCAGTACGGTAGCTTATTTATTTATTTTTAATGTTTATTGAAGACAAAGAAAGATGGGTACTGGCTACTATTGAATTGTTGTTTGTTGTATGTAAAATAAAATTTGATTTATATAATTATGTATTTTCAAAGAGTTCATTTACATGTGAGGGTTGGAAATCCTAAAATTTGTATTTAATTATCAATATATTTTAATCAAATGAGATAATTATCTGACTTGGTAAACAAAATCAAAGTATCTATCAACAACACTTTGGGCAGATAGAAAAGATAGTTTATGAGTTTTGGAAAATATGGTTTTTTGGTCAACAGGTATCTTATTTATAAAAAAATGATGAAAGTTGTTTTGGAACAGTGATGAAATGTGATTATTAAGAAGAAGCCAACTTAAAATTTAAGCCGAAGTCATAAATAACTAATAATTTTATAGGAATAACCATAATATTGACTGATTTCAGTATTGGATGTTGTTCAAATAAGTGGCATGTAATAAGTTAGCATTGGAAAATTACTTTTTTAAATATATTGTTCAACTAAAACTATATAATCCCATGTTGAAGCAATTATGATTTACAGCTTAATTGGTTGAAAACCCCTAGAAGTATATCAATCATCAGCCTCATGGTATGTAGTTTTTTGAAGGTGAAAAAACAGTATGTTGGAAAAACAACCCAGAAATGATAATCTTTTGTCTGTTTGATTATCTAACATGTTAGCCTGAACTACAAACTTAATCTACTAAATTGTATATTACACAAAGTATATGTACAACCGTATTAGTGATAAGCTTTATATTGTATAATTAGCAAGGTATGCCTAGCATACTTTTGATTCTTTAATCATAATAGTCATAATCATGGCATTGATGGTAAGAAGAAAATTGTGGTATATATTAGGGAACAAGTCACAATAGAGAATTTCCTTATTTGAATAGTAAATAAGTTACTATACTGGCCATTTTTTTGAAAGGGGATTGGAGGAATCTTTTTTGTTAATTGTGTTATCCTGGCCACGTGCCAGAGGCCACATGCCAGACTTCTTTCACTTTGTGTTTGACATCATTATATTTAGATCAGACAACAAAAAGTTTCTTGTGTTCCCCATTTCAAAAAAATGGCCAGTATAATAACTTATTTATTATTCAAATATGCAAATTCTCTATTGTGACTTGTTTCCTAATAAATACACAATTTTCTTCTTGCTATCATTATAACTATTATAATTAAAGAATGGAAAGCATGCTAGGCATACCTTGCTAATTATACAATATAAAGCTTATCTCTAATATGGTTATATGTATCTTTTGTGTTACATTTTCCCAGATAAAGCTCACTATATCTTTAAAGTTAAATTGTATATCTAAAAGTAAATTGAAAATCTAGTATTAGAGTGACTTTGTGAACCACCAATCCCTCAATCCAAGGAATAAGTTATACCAGGATTATGAATAATTTTGTAAAAGATTCAAATAGTATTATACTTATTTTGGACATTAGTCTACTCAAGAAAGAAGCCAAATCTTCAGAATTTCTATGGACAGTTTAAAGAATCTAACTATATAAGATAGCTGTGACAGTTAAATTTATCAATAAGAGTTTTTATTTTATTCATTTTAAAAAGTACTAAATTTATTATTACAATTAATGAGTTTATTATTTTTTTTGTTTTTGATATTCTAAACATATACTTGTATTTTTCTTTTCTTTTATAAAATTTTGTCGAAGATTTAGATTGCATAGAAAAAAGAATTTAGATTTTTTTTTTAGTTTCTTTTATTCTTTCTATATTTTTTTTTTTACTCACCAGTAGATTACTGTATTAACATTAATATTTAAACTTTGATGTGTATTGAATTGACCACTGTCAGTATATATAGCTATAAATAATAATATACTTAGATTAACAGCCTAGTAACTCTAAAATAAATTGATGAGTGTTTCAAAATAGATATTAAACATGACTTTTCTTTTACGGAAGAATGATGAATATTATATATGGCGAAGATAATGCTTCAAACTTTATTATTATAAATGCATTTAACAGGCATCTAATGATAATATTAATGTTAGTTCATTAATAATAAAAGGCTACTCTTATTAACAATCTGTTGATTTCCTCTTTTGAATATGTATATCTTTGTGATATATACTTTATTATTTAAAGACAATTATATACATTAATTTGTATTTAAGTGTTTTTGCTTTGAATCAGTTAGTGATTGGAAGCAATACAAGAAATGTACTTTTTTTTTTTTTATAAAAGTTCAAACATAGTTCTGAAAAAAAAACTTTTGATATAGGAAGTGGCATCCATAATAAATAGGTTTTACTCTATTTAAATAGAAAGAAAATTATATTTACTAGATGACTCTTTATCTGACCAAGAGCGAGTTGGATTATAGGTAGATTATTACCACTAAAGGAAATAACTGCTATTCCACTAATTAAGTTGCTTTATTTGCCAATGAAAAATAATTTAAAATATTTCATTAATAGAATACAAAAAAAAAAATTGGTGAAGTGATATCCTTAATTTTTATAAGAATATATACTTGTAAATAATGTTTTCTTCAGACAGTTTGAGAAGTGACAAAGTGCCAATATGGGCCTTGAATCTTAGAGCCCTTTTTGTTTTTTATATATATTCAAAAAAGTATTAAGATAAATGTAACTTAATAGGTTTTATTTCATTTCTTATTTGTTTGTATTTCAATAAATAGAAAAGGTCCACTACATAGGAAAGATTAAACTATTGTAATTATTTTACAGCTTAGCTCTGCTTTCAGCCAGAGTGGTCATATTCATAGCACAAAAACAGATAAATGGGTGAATGTTATAAATATTAAAAAAGCTTTTTTTTTTTTAAAAAAAAAAAAAAAATTGCACAGGGACTCAAAAATTTCAGCTGATATTAAATTGACAATGTGTATGTTAGAAATTGTGCTTTATTTTATTACATTGATATTGAACGTTTGCTTATTTTATTCGTCTGCTATCGTGTTATACTTTTAAGTCATTATTTATAAATTATTGTTTAATTTAATTTTAATGTTATGCTTTGTTTAAGTTAGCTACATATTTAGTTTATATATTATCAATTTTTAGTTATGGTTATGTTGAATAGGTGGATGTCTATTTAGATGAATATATTAAAAAGTAGTTTTATTTTAAGGACAAGATTATTTCATAATATAAACAGAAAAGAGGGAAACTATTATTATTGAAAGATTATTATTTTGCTTTAAAATAAATAATTTGTAGATAGAGCCATATTTTACATGTATGTCTTATCTTCAATTTCGTAATGCATTCTTTCAATTTTCGATATAAAAAAATAAAATAAAATTAGAATACATTATCAAATATATATTTATATCTTAATCTTAAATAGAGATTAAAATATGGGGAGGGGGGGATGGACGACGACTTTTTTTTATTTATTGAAGTGGGTTAGGTTTATCAGATAAGCTAATATATATATATTAATTCATACACACTTTATTACTGTATTTATTACATATATACTTTGTAAACTATAGAATGTAATGACAAACAGTAGTGTAGGGTTAAGCATGCATTTATAACAAGATTGTCATCATTAACCACCAACAGAACAGTAGGATTATTATATATAAAGTACAAATTCATATAATATTACAATACTAGTCCAAAATTTTTTTTTACTAAAATTCTTTTCCACAACTATGGTTTTATCTTTTAATAAATTCACTTGAAAAGATCTATTTGTTAATAGATGAAGCCATGATTGTGGAAGAATTTTAGTAAAATTTTGTTTTTTGGCTAGTATTCTAATGTTATATGAATTTCTATTTTATTTATAATTACTAGTATGGCATTAGGCAATATTTAATGATTATTATATATATATGAAGTATAATATGCTAAGTGCTTAATATGTCCATCTGCCAGACCCAACCCATGTTTTATTTATTTTAGGCTAGATCAGGAGTGGGCAATTGTTTTGGCTCAGGGGCTGCATTGGGGCCACTTTGTGGAAGCGAAAGTTAGCGGAGGGCCTCACTTTTTTTCATGACACAATAAACACATTGCTTTATTCCCTGTATTACCAAATAAATATTTGTTTGCCCATTCTTCATTAAACACACAACATTCATCACCGATTTTACATTTTTTCAGAGGGTTCATGGTTTTACTAAAGTTAGAAATGTATATATTTATTAATGCAAAGGCAAAATTGAAATTAATCAGATCAACTGGAAAAACATTGCACATTGTATCTACACTGCGCAAGTATATTGACATGGCCATCCTAATGGAAAGTAAGAGACGAATCTTCAGTCATGCATGGGAAGAAAATCTCAGTTCAAGGTGGATTTTTCTGATTGTTTTGGTGGGCCGCATCATGTGGTCCTCAGGCCGCTATTTTCCCACCCCTGGGCTAGATAAAACTTAATTTTTTTTTCAGATTTCAAATAGACTTAGGATTTTTCTTTCAGGTAATCAGCTTATAACTAATCTAATTACCTGTCAAATTATTAGTTAATAATTAGATATCTAGCTATTTTTAGTCACAGGATTTTAAAAAAAACCTTTACAAACTATTGCCATCTAGTAATTGGTCTGATGAATTAATATTGAGGGAGGGGGGCTGTTGGAAATGTTTTTGCTCTACAATAATATGTTTAAAATCTGTTTATCTTTTTATTTTATTATACCATCTATCGAAGCTAAAATAAATATATATTTTTTGATGAAAGTAAATTCAGAAAATCAGGTGAAATGGTACAATGACCAAGACAACATTTGATCATTGTTAGTGCTATTTTATTCCATTTACTTAATTTATTCTAGAAACTTTATGCTCAGAGCTATGACATAAACTACAATGATCCTTTTGTCATTAAGTTTAATGGAGTTTTAATATAATATTACAAATTAAAGAAACAAGCCCAAAATCCAGTCAGTTATTGAAAAGTTTAAATGAAATAAGTTGTTTTGAATTTTCAATAATTAACTGGAGTAGAAGCTTGGTAAATATAATTTGGAGTAATTCCAAGATAGTTTTTTTTTACTATATTTTAGATTATTAATCAAAGTTATTTTACTATGATATTTTCCAATTCGAGAAGCTACAATATAAGCAGTGAATAAAGTCAACAGATCCTGATTGGATGGGGAAGCCAGTTTTATGAAAACCTGTTAATTCATTGTTCTTCTTTCTAGAAACCAATCATATGAGTCTGGCTTGAACTGTTATTTACGATCTGTTGATTTTGTTTGTTGTTTACATTGTATGGTTTTGAAGTTTGGAAACAAATGTTATTGGAATCAATTAATGAAAACTGGAAAAGAAAAGTCATTGTCTGTAATTATAGTATATATTAGATGCTATTCAAAAAAAATGATAGGGAAAAAAATTAATGATTATTGGTTTTGAATATTGTTTTTAGTATATTTATGCAAAAAGTAAAGAACATTGCTGTATCTATAAACTCAGAAGAAATACAGGTAAAGAAAAAATTTCCAGAAACGCTTAGGATTTTTTTTTTGGAAAATAATTTTAGCTATAAATTCAAATTTGCAAACATTTGTTCATCTGCATAATGAAGTGGTTTCTTTCTTCTTTATAACCTATTGATAAATGTACTTTCGGTGAAGTTCACCAAAGAAAGAAACCACTTCATTACACAAATGAACAAGTGTTTGCAAATTTGGATTACAAATACAAATGAAGGGGAAATCAATTTTAGCGATAAAGTAAATCTCAGATAAATTTTTAAGATTTAGTTGATCCCTAGTTCTATTCTATATAAGTTTTTAGAAACTTGTCTTGCTTGAAAAACTTATTATTATTGTTCATTTTTAAAGAATAAGCATTGTTAATAGTTTTTAAATTCTCTTTCTTCTTTTAAAAGTACTGTAATAATTTATTTAAAATGTATGATTTTCAATATTAGAAAAATCCACGTAAATACTGCTGAATTCATTAACCTTGTTGTCAGTGAAATTAATTTTATTTTTAAAAATCATCAGAATTGGTCATATTATTGACATTGTGTTTACTGTAATGAAAAAAACATAATTGAAATAACCTTTATTTTTGCATGAAAGAAACACAAGTGCTGAGTCAATGGTGGCTACATTCATTCAAAATTTTTGTAATAAAGAAGAAAGTGATTAATGATTTATAATATACTTATGTGTGAATATAGTGTGATGTTTATTATTATTATTATTATTATTATTATTATTATTATTATTATTATTGTTGTTGTTGTTGTTGTTGTTGTTGTTGTTGTTGTTATTGTAATAATAATAATAATAGAACCTCATTTTAATTGGATTTCAGCCCTCATGTTTTGAATAGTATGAATGGCTCAACAGTTATTATTGATACTGATAGTGATGCAGAAAAATTCAATATATTGTAATATGATCTTTCACTCATGAAAATTATTGTTTTAACATATATATATAGTAATATAATTAAGCCAAATCATTTAACATGCAATAATTTTAGGAGGTGATGAAAATCTCCTAATGACATCTATATTAAATTTAATTAATTATTTCATCTTAGGTCATCATCCAAGATTGCTTTAGTCAATGAAAAAGGTATTCTTTCTACTGCTATTTGAGCACCTATTATGATGGCAATTAGGGACAATCACATTTGCTAGATGAACATCAAATTCATGGAGTTGTTTATATTACTTAAAGCCAAATTTAATTAGGTTATTTTGATGTTGAATATTGCAAATATTATTGTCCGAAATTGCCATCTTAATAAGTTTCATGTGAAGTCAGAATTTTTTTTTATCTGCTAAAGGTAGCTGGATGATGATTAATATAGGAAATATTGTACATATTTAATTATTTATTTTAGAATGAAAAATTAGTGATAGTAAATAATTAATAATAAACACAATAACTAAATAATTCTGCATTATAAAAATAAATTTTTAAAAAGAATTAAATATAATTATTAACATTAAGTATTATCAAATTGACACTATTTTCTTGGGATCAAATAATGACATTTTATTAGACTGACTTTTCATTCATCTCATTGCTAGGTATTTTCATTTATTGGTAACTCTTTCAAGCATTATATACTTTTTATTTTTATTCACTAAATAATTGTGGCCGGACAAGGCATGACTTAAGTTATTAATCTGTATGAATAGGTCACAATCAGTTTGAGTTTGGAGATTATATTCTTCAGGCTCAAACACTACTGAGATCACACTTTCCACTTCTATCTTGCAATTGGATCTTTGGCTTGTTGCAGGATTCCCACTTCTTCATTTAATTGGGCAGGCCTAGAATTTACTGGATTCATTCAAGCATTGAACGTAAAATGAAACATATTATCTCATAATGTGATTAAAATAAGGCAATTTTAATCTAATCATTTGTTTCTCAAGTAAAAAATGGGGCTAATCTGATCAGCTCTCTGCTTATTCATTTTTCTTGTCATTTATGATATTCTCAAGAATATTTTCTAGCATTACAATCTAAAAGAATTCATAAAATTATAGGAATTAGCTTAGCTTGAATAATTCTGACTTTGATTTTTAAATATATATCTTTAAATCTAAAAATCCTTTTTTAGATTTTCCACTGCAGCTATACCTAGTGTCAAGATCATTCTTGACAAATTTTTTCTTTATTGGATTTTTTGTTCTTATTGATTAATTCATGGTAGCAGAAACTAATAGTTAAATTATATATCTTCATTATCAATTTTAAATTGATCATTAATTCCACCATCATAATCATTGTCTTCATTATACTTAGCCATAATTTTATCTTTCTTTTTTGTTTCTTAATAAATATTTTTAAATCTTCTCATTTTTAGATATTAATTATAATGTCAATCTTGTTTAAGATTATTGGTGTTTTTCTTGGCTAATCCTGAATTTCAGTTTGCTTTTGTTCAATCTGATTTTCTTCAAAATATACAGAAGTTGAATAGATAGATGATCATATTTATTTCTATGTAATGAGATGCCACTGTGTTTCATCATACCCCATTTTAATTGTAGCCTTTGGTTCCATATAGACATTTCTCATTAAAAAAGGCAGTTCTCATTTTGCAATTTAGAGAGCTAATTGTTTATTCAATTAATTGTAATCAATAAAGAACAAAATATAACCATATTTTTTTAGTTTTGATTTATGGTCATTATCTTTGTTTATTTTTACTTACATAAAATTATTATTTATGTTATTTATATTGCTTTTGTTTTAAAACTAATCTTTTTTCTTTTCTTTTTTTCAGCCCAATAGTTTTGGTTATTTAGTAATTATTTTACCAAAATTGCAATTATCTGAAAGAGAGCAGCAACTTCTTTTAACTGAAGAAGACTACAACAAATTAAAATTTTCTTCTTGACATTATTTTTTAAAAATTACTCTTGCAATTTTTTGAATTAATGTATATTATTTATATAATGGGTATTGCCAGGAATTCGAGAAGAGATCAGATTATATATGTACTATGTAAATTAGTGAATGTGAGAATTTTTTTTTTTTAATATCAGACAATTGTATTAACAATTTAATTGTTAAAAAGTATAAGTAATTAATTTTTAAATACAGTGGAATCTCATGCAATTAATGTATTTGAATTCAGAAGCATGTTCACTAGATAAGTTGTTAATTCAATGCTATATTGAAAAGCATGTATTTAAAGACAATCCATTCCAGGTTCATGACCTAGAGTAGATACTAGCCCAACCAATTAAACAATACAAAGTTAATTAAAAAAATATATATAATTAATTCACTGTCTTTTGCTCTTATACTGTACCGTATATATAAATTTAAATTAAAATCAAATTTTTAAAACCTAAGAAATTTTACCTTGATGATATCACCTGCCATTTGCTTATTGTTAATGCACATTGTTAGGAGCTTCTATTTGTTGTATGATATTATAACATGAACTATTTAATCTGGAAATTCTCTTCAAGACTGGTGCACTATTTATTTCATCTTTATTTTTTTAAAAAGATATTCCATATCTGCACTTAGATCTCTGATAGTTTTACTCTCTCTGACTTGGAAATTTTTTTTGCTGGCATTCATGTTAATTTCATTTTTCTCGTTCATGGTTAAAATTATTAAGCTGTATGTTTAGAATGTTTTTGTTTTTTTTTAAAAAAGCAGCATTTTCAGTGCTAAAGTTACAAATAAAGAAGAGAACTAAATTGGTAACAAAATCTTGAGAAAGATGTCAGATGAACAAATGGGAAGAAGTATTATAAAATGTTTTGCACATACACTGATATTCAGTATAACTCATGTATTTGTTAATTTAGCTATTTCATATTCTGCAATGAAGAGAGAATTGTTTATTTTGCATTAGTAAAGTGTAACTTTTCATTTTTCCAAAATAATTTTCTTGTTTTAATATACTTTCATTATTATTTTGCTTATGCTATATTTAAACTGAAAATGACTTATATGAAAAATCAACTGAATAATTTAAGTCTCACTTTAGTTGAGCATTTTCAGTTTTTATTAAAATGTATATATGTCATTGAGGAAATACATTTAATAAATAATTACAACAATATCTAGAGATCAGAAGTCTGAGAAGTGAAGTTGGTAATTTGAATTTGGTTAATTAAATTGGTAAATAAGGCTAACAAGCCATATTCACTGTATTATATGAAAGTCATTGTTTAAACTTAACTTAGTAAGAAAAAGCATATGTTGAACAATTTTCTCTGTCATGCAAGGTGTTCATGGGACCGCTTGTATTTCTTTAATAATTTAAAATTTTGATTTAAAAGTAAAATATTCTGTGGAAATTATGTTAAATAGTTTTTTTAAGTTTCATTTTGTAAGAATATCTTTTTAGAATTTTCAATTCAAATGCTTACAGCATTTAAATTTTAACATTTAAATGTAATAATTTTAGAACAATTTTTTATTTTAGAATAAATATATCTATAATGTTTTTTTTTGTTATTGTTTTTAATGAAGGTAACAATATTTCCATAAATTTGAATATATTGTAGTTTTTATTTTACATTCCATTGTAGCACTAATTAATTATATTTAAAAATTTTACATTTATTCCAACTTGATCAATTTATACTTTATACGATATATATATTAGTAACCCATAGCTTACCACTGATTACAGGTGAATGTGACCCAATTCAGCCTGTAAAATATTTGTTGATTTCAATAGATTTAAACAATACTTCACTTGTATAATAAAACTTTTTTTAAAAAAAATTATAGTGAATATATATTTTAAGAGATGCTAGGATAAATTGTCTTAATTTGATGACAGGTAATAACCAACTTCTGACTGCTAATGCTTGATGGCATTGAAATGTATTATGTTAATTTTTAACTCTGCTTTTATTCAGAAATTTTTTATTCTTAGCATACATACAAGTTTTTATTAAAAATAGTTATTATATTTGTTACTACTTTAATCACATATTTATGCAAACTTTAATACCTTTTTAGTATATGATTGTATTTTCTATCAGAACATTTCAACTCTATCAACCATTCATTGTTATTGAACAATATATAGAATTGAAATATAAGTATATTAATATACAAATGAAATACATATGTATATATAAAAGGAAAAATTTCATGCAGAAGTCAAAAGAGTACACTATAAGATATCAAACAAATAGATTTTGGGACATATAGTATGTGTAATTATTACAAAATTTACTTTCAAGTCATTAACAAGATTTTGCATACTTTATGTTAATATATATTTATATAAGTGTAAAAGTATTGAAATTACACAGTAAAATTAAATGTAATATTTTTGGTGTTGAACTTTCCGAAGGTTTTGTATGTTTACTTGAATTCAATGTCTCATAATATTAATTTCTATCTGAAAAGCAGATGAAAAATAATTTCATTTCTATCTATAGTTCATAATTTTATTTAGAAAGCAATTTTAGTCAGTGATAACTATGAGAGCAAATAACTTATTTACAGAGATATTTATTTATACAGCCTTATTTATATAGGGCATAATTTCTATTTAGAAGGAGATGGATGATAATATTGTGAGGTGTTGAATTTACTTTAATATAGATTTCTTAAAAAGTTCATCATTTTAAACTACTACATGTTATTTAGTGTTGTTTAATTTCAATATATATTTATATGAGGCTAATTGTTTACAAAGTTATTAAAATGAGTGCTTACTGCCTCTGTCCCGTGAATTTAAGTTTTGGTAATTTAAATAAAATTGCATAAACATCTTTGTAGATTAAGTACTCATTCACATAGTTGTGATTATTTAAATTGATTTTTTTTATATAAAATCATAAACCATAGACTGAAATGAATCAATTGTATGAAAAATTGAATTCTATGTACACAATTCTCAGAAAATTTGTCACTCCAAAATATTAAATATGCATAGAAATGTATATTCTCTCATATTTTTTATGTTCAGAAAATTTTATATATTTTTAAATGTATATGTACATGAACATTGCTCTTTATATTATTCTGGTGCCATTTAGTGTAAGTTTGAATAATCCATAAATACCAGATGACACAATGGTATAACATTTCTGGACAAAAAATTTCTGGTTTTTGCCTTCATTTTTAAGTACTATGATTTATAACTTTAACTAATGCACTTATGCATTTAAGAGTCATCTTTTACTTTTTTTATATTATCCAAGTTAATAACCTGAAATTTAAAAAAAAACCCTATGTTGAATCCAAGGTCATTTACATAATTATTTAGATGTCAAACTATATTTTAGAGACATCAGTTGTATGCCAACTGAAGTCTTTCCTTTGCCCTTTGTCTAGATATGTTAACAATAATAATATCACTTGTTTTTCTCATTTACTTCAAGAACCGTTCTTTTCACCTTGCTTAATGAATACTAGATGATATAATGCTATAATATTCGCATTCTCAGACTTTTCTAGCTTTTGCTTTTATCATTGAAAGATTAGAATTCAAAGTTTGAACTTATGCACTTACGAATCATCATTTTCCCCCGCTTTATACTATTCTAATTGAAGGTCTGAAATTCTCAAAAAAAAATTAATATTTTGAATCCAAGCCAACTCACACAGAGTTCATTGATCACTCAAGCTTACAATAGATAGTTTTAAAATAGGGTGAATATGTGATCGTATTAGTATTAATCATCATAATCAAAGCATATAAGAGAGCCTAAAGTTGGTATAGTAGTAAGATCTATAAAATATATAGATATTGATTTGATTTCAGATTCTGTAATTGTAAAAATGAATTGGCTTGGACATAAGATATATTTCAGGCTATTAGCCAGAATAGTACTAAAGAATAAAAGATATCCATTAATTACTCAGAAACTTTAGAATAAGGTGAAGAAAATTACTATTGGACGCACAGGAGAAAGCATAAAAAGAAAGTCACATAATATTTCTTGATATATATATATATTATTTTTATACATTTATACGATCAATATAAAAATATTTAATAAAATTTAGTAAATGATAATAAAAGCAAATAATTTCACGTAAAGCAATCTTTTTCAACATTTTTTCAGCTGGAAATTTCACAAGCTGAAATTTTATAAATTACTCATCTTCATTAGTATGATATAAAGAATTAGTTATAAAAATTGATATCTGAATTATGAATTTTAGAGCATAAATAACTGGTGGTTAATTAATAAACAACCCATTAATCATTATATAGACAGACTACTTATTTTATTTATTTTCTTAGTATTTATCAAATTGAAATTCACTGAATATAGATATTTAAAGTTGACCTAATAACTTGTTTGTTTTTTTACTTTTTACACAATAACTTATGTTGTAAGAAAAATTCAAGTGAGCACTTAATATAATTTGAAATTCTCATTGTTAGCATTGTAGTTAAGCACTTGTAACTTGGTCATCTGTAATTTTTAGAAAATATTATCAATTTTCTTACCTAGCATTTGGAAAAAGAACCAGGAAATAATTTTATATCACTGTGAGATTTTTTTTGTGTGTGTACAGAATAAACTTCTTGATCATTACAATGCAGTCAGTATATTTGTAGCCAATATCCAATAATAATTCTTATGTGTATTTTTATATACTACTGCATCATATTAAAATTTTGGCTTTTTTTTGTAGAGAAACCTCTACAATGCAGTCTTTCCATATTATTGTGAATATACAAATTTGTGTCTAATGTTCTAAGGTTAACTGGTTTAACAAAAAAATTTATGGTGCAGTACTTCTTATTTCTGCATTACTATGAGATGCAAATATTTGATATGTTCTTATGTTGAATTTTTAATGTCTACAGTAATTTCGGTTTCATATAACTTAAAAATTAAGTTTTCGATAATTGCTTTTTTTTTTAAGTAGTTATGATCAATTCATTATTCAGTTTTGGCAAGAGGAAAAAAAATTACAAATTTAATTATGGTTGTGGAATTTTTGGAATGAAGAGTGACAAGATAGTGTGTGCATTAAGTATCTCAAAAAAATTATAAGTAGATTAAGGGGGAAACTAGTCACAATTATCCACAGACAAATTTTAAAGTTAAGAGTCCTATCAGAGTTTGAAATAAAAGAAGTGCAGATCATGCACACTTTGTGACATAATTGCCTAAGAACATATAGCAATTTATAATTTCGACCAATTGCATGGAAATTGATGAAGTAGTAGAGTTCTCAACACTATGAATATAGAAAATTTACATAAAGAACTCCATGAAACAGAAATCCATAAAAAATATTGGGCAACTGCAATAAAATCCTCTATGCAGATTAAAAATCATAGGAAGTCACAAATCATTAAACAAAATGTTCTGCTTAATTTTATCCACATTGAACTGCTGGATAAAAGTTTTGCCAGAATGTATCAAAGCTGTCATCAAGAGAGAATCAATAATTTTATATTATATGTATATTGCCAGAGAATCTATTTTTAGAATTTACAGATCAATCGTAATGATGGAATCTTTTTCATTGAATATTATACAATTTTATACTTCAAATGATGTAAAAATAAATCAATTCAAATTATGAGTAATACTGGAACTAAAAAAGAAATTACATGATTAACAGAGTATAAAATAGGGAGATTCAATCTCTGCAAAAATAGAGATTATTCAAGATATGGATTTTGTTGATGTTTTTTTTTTTTTTTACAAATAGTGCTTCAAAGTTATCAAATGAAAGTAATAAAATAAAACTAAAAATAAATGCTAAAAAGTCTAAAATAAAACTATTGATTTTCAAAAGAATAAGGATTGACAGTAGTGAACATGAAGGATTTAGTGGTTATAAATATTGTCTTAGATTACTAATGAAGCACTTTTTCTGTATCCATGGTTTGAAGTTATACATAATTAAAAAAAATATTGAATAAAAAAGAATTTTTTTATCTGCATTATGGTGTCTATCCAAATGTTATGTATTCATTGAAGAAAATACTATGGAAACAATCATAAAATGAAGTTTGAATGAAATATTTTCAATAAAATAATAATAAAAATAATAAGACAAAAAGACAGGTTTACAATAAATGAGTTTTACTAATCCTTCCTTAAAGATCCAAGATTTGGATACTTATTAAAAGAGTAATGCAGAGATCACAAACTATTCATGTAAGTGTAAGGGAAACATGCTAAGATTATCAAGGAAAGATCAAAAACAAAAGATGAGTGAGACAACAAGCAGGTCTCAATGATTTTAATGAATTTAAAATGAAGATGTATTGGGCAAGATATTAGAAGAAATTACAATATACAAATAATTAAATTCATAAATTGGATTCTGAGAGATTTTAAGAGATCTTGTGAAAATGCTGGATTAATCAAGGAAGTTTGTTGGTGTGATGATATTGAGAAGAAAGTTATGGTTTGGAAGTACTAAAATAAAATTAAAACAAACCATCTTGTAATCTGTCAAGTTATATCAATAATTTCAATCTCTGTGGTCAAGTTACCATTTTTAATGTCCATATAAATAAATTGTACTATAAATAAAGGTGGGATTCTACTGTTATTGTTAAAAAGAGTTTGCCTTGACAACAGTTTGAAATTGTTGGTTGTTATTGATATTGGGATTGTTTAAGTGCTGAAATGATTACTTACAAACCCATTTAGCCTTTATCATTATTACACTTATTTAAAAAATACTTTGGGTACAATTTGAAAATCATAATTGCAGTTTGTAATGTGATAATTGACTATTTATTAGTCTGCACTTAGAACAGATTATATTTACTTGTTTAACAAGGTTTATTTAAACTTCTTTGTAACAAAAATAATTTTTACTATTATAAATATATTGGACCATAAATAAAGATGGGATTCCATCTTTATTGTTAAAAGGAGGTTGCCTTGAAAACAGTTTGAGATCATTGATTGTATTTAGAATATATTATATTTGTTTAAGAGCTTTATTTAAAGTTCTTTGTAACAATAATTTCAATCTCTATGGTCAAGTTGCAATCTTTACTATTATAAATATGTTGGACCATAAATAAAGATGGGATTCCATCTTTATTGTTAAAAGGTTGCCTTGACAACAATTTGAGATTGTTATTGATATTAGGATTGTCTAAGTGTTGACTGGATTTTAATGATATATATATAGCTACTTTCAATTGCAGAACACTTTCAAGTTAAGGAATATTGCATGAACTGGAAAATCTATCTAATGTTAAATGGACATTGTTGGACTTAATGAAGTTGGAAGAAAAGATAAAAAAATTTGAAAGTAAATATAGTTTATTACAAGTGCATAAATGTTGAAAAAATATGCAGGGTGGGATTCATTATAAATAAAAAATGAAAAAAATAGTTGAGGTTAATGATATATTAGACAGTGGCAAGATTAATTATTCAACTTAATAGCCAATACCAAATGCAGATAATTCATGTTAATGCCTAAATGAGGTCTCATTGCGATGAAGTAGAGGACTTTTATATAAATATACAAAATATTTTTGATAAGACCAAACAACATTTGAAAATCAATATGTTAGACTTTAATGCTGGAATTGGAAAATATTTGGAGATGAAAATGATGTGACTAAATGTGTCCATGATGGTAAAAATGAATGAGAACACATTTTTGGAAATCTAAGAAAAATAAAAGTTGCATATTATGAATTTTTTCTTTGAAATAAGTGATAAATACAAATAGACATAGAAGCATTCACATAAAAGTATAGCAGAATTGAATTATATTTTGACTAACAAAGTATATATTTTAAGATTGTAATGTTTTTAATAGATGTGATATAGTAAGTGATAATCGACTAAATACATGTAGGATATGATACATGGTAATGCAAAACTAGAGATGAAAGTATTGAAAAAGACAGTACTAATATGCTATTTCTAGCTTTTATAAATATAATTTAACTTAGAATCTTGCAAATTGTTTTAAATTATTAACAGATTTTGAAGATGGTCCGGAAATGATTGAGATGATAGATAATAATCTATGAAGATATAAGTACAACAAATAGTAAAGTATTAATAAATTTCAACTGAGAAAACAATATGAAGAAAAGAATATATTCTAAAATAATTATTTTCAAAGAAATGAATATCTGGAATTATGTGAAAATGTGCAGAAAAGAGTTAATAATGATATAAGAAAATGAATATCTAGAATTATGTGAAAATGTGCAGAAAAGAGTTAATAATGATATAAGAAGATACAATTGTGAATTGGCAAATAAATCTATAGAAGACAGTATCACAAAAATTAATCATATTGGTACTGGAAAGTTATTTTAGCAATAAGAAAATATTGGAATATTACTAAAAAGATAGATTATATTATCAAATATGTGAAGAATTCTACAAAGAGTAAGACATGCAATTTAATCTATGAGGAAGAGAATGCTTTAGGTAATGATGGAATTATTATTGGTAAAAGATAATATTGGCAAAACTATACCAAATGCCTAAATAAAGATATACTAGATGATTGGAAGAATGCAACAGTGATACTGATTTTTAAGAAAAATGATAAATTTTTTTAAATGGTCAGACCTATTAATTTTCCATAGTTCTAAAAAAAATATTTACCAAGATAATTATAATTAGTCTGCAGTGAACTTTTTGTGATAACAGGAATTAGATTACATGGTGAGACTAAGACAAATAACATTGGTAAGAGTATAATGATAGATGATTCCACACTTCCAAAACTTTTACAGCAGTTTTACAATAAATATTTTGTGGATTAAAATGGGAAGCCAATGGACTAAAAGTAAATGATGATTATTTAACTCATCTGGATTTTACAGATAATATGGTTGTTTTTGCAACTAATGCTTGAGCTTCAAGAAATGTTGGAGGAGTTATTAGATGAAAGTAAGAAAATAGGACTTGATATGCTTAAAAGACTAAAATAATATTTAATGGGATTTCTCAGAATAAAAAAAAAAATGATAATCATGAATTAGAAAAAAAATAACTATAAATATCTAACATTATTCATATAGATAAAAACTTAATGGATGAAATAAATTATAAATTTTTGATGTAGTATTTTTGATAGTTGCATTAAGAGTAAATATGCCTATGTGTAAGAAATACATTTTTTAAATGTATTTTATCAGTTCTTATTAAATGTACATCTGAGACTTGGATATTTAACAAAAGAGGAAGCTCTTCAAGTATGGATATTAGGAGTAACAAGAGAGGACTAAAAGAGAAATATGAATAAAAAAATAATAGGTATCATTAATAAATATAACAAAGAAGAAACTCAAAAGAATCTTGCTAGTTATATTGTTAGAAGAGATGATAATAAATGGTCAGATCAAGTCTTGAACTTAATCGCAAGGGATTGTAAAAAGTGTATAAAGTGACGAGAATTAGATAAAATAAAGATATTTGTTGATATGTTGTGGAGAAGAGATGCTATCTATAGATTGGAGAAAGTAGATTAAATTCAAACCATCCTCCATTACATCGATAATAGTTGAAAATGCTATATATAAAAATTTCCATCAAATCTATATCAGTTACTGGTGACCATATGAATGACATATAATATATATAAATACTATATGCTTATTTTCTTCCATATTAAAGCATATTTTTCAGCTAATTAGAACTGATGCCTTGTAAAAAAGCTTCCCGACTATTGATATTAAAAGTGATATATTTAATAAATAATTAAAAAAAAAAAAGAATAGAGAAGTAACAATTTTACTTTTTAAGATTCTGCTTTTTTGTTTATTTGTATTCACATACAATTTTAATAATTTCTGTTCTATATATATATTGTTTACATACATCTTTTCTATAATTCTATTTAACCATTATGTGCAATGTAGCAAATCTACTTTTCCAAGATTTTATCTTTTTTACATTAAATCTGCAGATAATTATATCTAGTTTATTTCTCTTTTTTTTTTTCATTATTAAATTTTTTAAAATAATTTAACATTACTGTGTTTACATTCTTTTATTTCTCTCTCTGATTCTCTTTTTCTGCTCCAGGGTCAAATGATAGCAAAAAAATTTAGGTATGGCTGTCAAGGAGTACTCTCCGTCCTAAATTCAAAATTTGCTCTCAGCTAAAATTAAGATATATCTTACACTAGTATAGTTTTAAGGCATTTAATATTTTTGATAAAATTATGATTTACAAGCATACAATTAGTAATTTATTATTGCGCTCACATTTATATTAAACATATTTGTACAAAATAGATAGTTTATTTATATAAATAATCGTGTAGTTAATTATTCAAAAGATCATGACACATTAAAGTCTCATAAGTGACGGGATAAGTTATGGAGACCAATATATAAATAATGCAACAACATATTTTGTTTACGGTTTCAGTTTTAAGACAAAAGGGGTTTCTTCATCATAGTAACTAATTAATTATATTAAAATATACAGCAAGAAACAGTCTAAAAGGAATAATTTAAATAATATTTAATGGGGACATTAGCAAAATAAAACTTATACTGTATACTTATTTTCATATAATAATGCACTTGCTCAATACTGTTTGGCATTATACATATATTTATTTAAAATCAAATAATGACATTGATATTACTATTTGAATATACAGTACAGTTGGAACCAATGAATAAATATTAGCAAGTGAGTATTTGATCATGGGAATGCTAGTTTATATTTTGTTCACCTATAGTAACTTATAATTCTTAATTTAATTTGTAAGTAAAGCATTTTCTCAGCAATATTGTTTAATTGTTGAAAATTATCCAATCATAAATTAAAATAACGAGTATCAAAATTTAATGTATGATATGAAACCCATAGATTCAGTCCAATAAAGTTTTTGACTGACAATTTAAAAACTAATGTTTTAACCCAAGTCAAAGAAATGTCATGAATTAGGATAATCTCAAGAATCAAAAACTGGGATTTTATGACCCCCAAACACTTGAAATAATTGTAATGTGTGTGTACTAGGTTGGAAGTGCGAGATAGGGGTAGCAAAATTTTCTTAAGTTTTGGATAGTGATAAATTTTTTTAAAAGTAATTTAATTATTTACTTATTTAGTAAAAACCCATGAAAATAAATTGGCTTTTTTATATAATTTTTTTTTTTTGTAAGTATACAATTTGGTTTAAAAATTTAATTTCAAATTGTATTTGCTTAATATTAAAAAATATGAATCTATATATTAATTAAAATCATTTTTGTTTTATTATGACTATTCTCTTTTTGTACTTATAATGTAGGCATAGTAAAAATAAATAGAGGAGTTTGGAAAAAAAATTGTTGCAGATTTATTATTGTATACATATAGTTTTTTGCAGCAAAACCAATTCAATTATACTGTAAATCTAGTTTCAATTATATTTTCTCAAAATATTTATTTTATCTAGAAATATAGCAATATATTTATGCATGTGTGGATGGAATAAATAAGAAATAGAGAATTACAATCAAGTGGAAATATTTGATTATGAGATTGCTAGTTTGTAACCCTTAATATTATTTATTGTAACATCACAAAATTAATGCTATATCATAAATATTAATTACACTTAAAACCATAAATGTAGTGCCAAGCATAGACAATATTTTAATATATGAAGAAAATACTGGAAATAATTAATTCAGTATAAAGAACATGAATGAGCAAATTAATTTATTAAACCAGTAGCAAAGCGATTGATTTTAAGCTGAAAGTTCCTGTGTCAATGGTCAATCTAATGTTCATACATGACTAACCTTTTTATTATATTATTAAAATATCACAATAAATAAATAGACCACAAAAACGAAAGTGATTGATTTTAAGCGGAAAGTTCCTGTGTCGACGGTCAATCTAATGTTCATAGACAACTAATTTTTTTATTATATTATTATTAAAATATAACAATAAATAAATTAGGCCACAAAAATGAATTTTCAAAGAGTATTTAAGCTATATAAGTAACTATAAGCATAAATTAAAATTCTGTGTAATATTCAAATTAGTATTTTAAAAAAGTGATACAAATATATATATATTCATATAAAGGAAAGTAATAAAAAGAAACTAATGAAATCTTATCAGATTCACAATGCTGAAAATTCTAATAATTTTAGATAAATTTTTATTATTATTTACTTTTACTTTTAAAAATGATATATTTATTTATAATGAAAACTTTTACTTATAATCAATCATTAAACAAGGTCTAGTACCTCTTGTTCTATTGAGAGTTGTAATTAATGAATAAGACAATCAATGAAGGTTAGAGTATATTAGCCCAAGAGTGCAGTGTTCAAGTATGACCATGTGTCTTTGATCTTTTTTTTTTTTATGAATAGCCTTTGTCTCTTTTCTTGATTTTCTCCAAGTTGTTACAAAACAATTGAACTACTTCTGATTCTGATTTTCCAATAACTATCTTACATCTGGTTTTCCATAATGAGAATACGGTGAAGATTGCAACATTAAGGTGATACAATTCACTCCCATTTGGGAGTGGTCAAAATGGGAGTGGTCATGGATGAATTTCCTGACGTCAAATCGCATACATGCTCCAATTAGGTGTTCAATTATTTAATCTTCTCACCCACACAATTGGCATATAGGGGTCAAGTTTTTTGAAACCCCTTTTATATACAAGAAACCAATTGGTGGGCAAAGCATCGTGATTAATTTGATTACAAAATCGATGAATTTTGACTCCAATGCTCAGAATTTAGATCTTGATAAGAGCCTATTGTTATTTAGATTTAGTTTACTTCGCAAACATTGTAACTCTGGATTCATTAGGTGATATGCTTCCCATAGTCTGTTCTTAATTGCAAGTGGTAGTTCTGGTATAGCGAATTTCCTTAGGTATATATTTAGCTTCATTATCCAATCCTCCTTTGGTGATGGCCAGTCAGTAGAAGACAAATTTGTATGATCTCATGATACCTGTATAGTAGTGTCCAATTAACAATTAGATTATAGGCTCTTTGGGTGTAGATGGCTGGGATTGAATGTAAAGAGAGGCCATTACGTTTCTTAGGCCATTGTATTTTACTTAAACCTATGGCCACCACTCCTCTGCCCCAAAGTAGCCTGGAAATTTATAAACTTCTTATTCAGCTTTATGATTGGGAGAAAATAGGTAATCTTTGTAAATATTTTAATGTTCAGCAGTGTCATCTTTCCCTGGAGAGAAAGGTAAACTTTGGACAATGAGTTGGTTAAGCTTTCTGTTGATTCCAATATTGCATTTTGCATTTCTTTTGTCATTGCTGTTGGTGATCTGGATATGGGAAAGCTGAGAAATTTTTGGGGTTCTGCTATAAATTTGGCTGTAACTTTCTTTCCAGTAGTGATTTTCCAGGCCACCGATTTATGAATATTAAAATTGAGTCCGTAATCAGCTGTGTATTTGTCCAGTATTTCATACACCAGGTTTAGATATTTGATCGATGGCAAAATTACTAATATGTCCCCATGTGTGCTATTACATCAATTGATTTTTTAATTCCAGGGATATAAGTACCAGAGAGCCTTCTCTGTATGTCTATCAAGAGGGGATTAATATATGCAACAAAGCATAGGGCACTTACTGGTGAACCCTGTGGAATTGAGAGTGTAGGTTTGAAGCCAGAAGCTATTTTACCATTTAAGGTGACAGATCTCTTGGTTTCTCAATAAATTGTCTATTATTTGGATATATGCATCCAAGGCAGAGTACTCGGCCAGTACCTCCAAAAGCTTGTCGGTCCTGACAGTCGAAAGCTGCTGCAATATCCAGCTGTATTGCGATAGGCTTTGAATTTTTTTTCCGATCTTACATGGTCAACCAACGGCTTTACATGGCTTATTGCATTAATCATTGATGTCCCCTTTTTTGTGAATTGAAAATCAGAAATAAATTGTAGAAATTTTCCTTTGAATATTGTTGTCCTTAATCACAGATTCAATGATTTGGATTAGCAGAGGAGTCATTTAAATGGGCCTTAGACTGGATAGTTCTGTTGGTGATTTCTTTTTCTTATGAAGGGTATGAGAGCAATGGGTCATAGATCAGCTATATCCCTTCATCCATTTGCCAGGAGGTTAATCATGTTTAACATAATAGTAATGGCAAATTGACAGATGCATGAGGAGAAACCTGGGGATCTCATGAAGCCCCAGATGGACAGGGAGCGATGTCAACTTGTTCTTCAACATTGACTGTTATCTCATAATCCACCGATTTCTGTTGCCCCCCCCCCATGCAGCCTCCTCACCCACCCCTGCCTTCTGCAAGTTAATTCCGGAAGTTCTCTCAAGCATCGATATTCCTATCGATGTTCCTGCATAAGTTTTTCCTTCAGTTATGGCTGTTGGTGTCACCTGCTTACATACTATCCCTAGCACCCATCTAAGATATCTTCTTGTCCAGCAGTTTTGTGCTGTGAGGTAGATCTTAGTCCTCTTGATAGATATGTATTCCGCAAGGGACTTTTGTTTTATTTTGTATTGTAATTTGAGTCTGATAAATTTCATCAATGCTTGCTATATTGGATGGTGTCATTTTTGACTGATCTGCTATCTGATCTAGTTCTCTTAGGAGTTTAGTTGGACTTTCAGTCTGCAAGAGTAATGGATAATTAATGGTTGGAGGATTCCAATGAGTGAACACCAGGCCTCCTAGGCTGGGATAGACAGGATATTTATGTTGCTAAATAAATATAGGCTTCCAATATGATAGCCTCTGTCATGCCTGCCTTAGTTAACATTCTCAAGGTTCTACCACAGTTCACCCCAGAATTCACTTACCCATTGGCCTCTGTTTTCACTAATGCCATGTGGTCGGAAAAGGCCACCGGCTATAAGTGTCACTTCAATCAGAAGTGAATCTCTGGTGTGTAGTAGTAGGAATAGGTCTATGAGTGAGCTGTATTTGTGGGTGTAGAAGGAGCATGACCCTGGGGGAAAGAAACCATCCCCACTCATCAGTTTCCTGTTTAATAAGTATAAAAATTTCTTATTAAAAGTATCATATTTTAAAATTAAAGTCACCAAGCAACACTGAAGTGAATGAATTGGATGCAAGAGTCATATTTACAACATGGATTAGTCTATGACATACTGTAGTGGAATTTTGTGTATAGATGTAAATGATGTTTAACAGAAATCTGCCATAGTTGACTTAAGGATAAATATATTATGATCTATGAACAGAATTTTAGTCATCTGGAGCAATTTCTTTGCTGCTCAGTAGATCCACCCTACCAGATACGGTCTATATGATTGCTAATTTGCAATAATCCAAGTTCGCTAGCATTTTTTTGATTTTGTGATTGGAACTCCAGTGGAATTTCATTTCTCCCATTAGAAGAACATTATGTGATTTTTTCTTAATCCAGTCATTAATTGCATAAACTATTTATTGAATTAAGTGCTCTTACATTGATTCCTGCAATTTTCAAAAGCATTTATTCACATTTATTTCTAACTCTCAGAGATTGAAATTGTTATTTCCTTTTTAGAAAGCTGCCCTTCAGTATCTTTTAATGTCTAGGCTTTTGTTTTCCTGGGATGTTTTTTTGGGTCTTGTAGGTCCAACAGGTGGGTCATCTTTTGTAGGTGCAATTTTGTCTAAAGGTTCCTGATCAAATTTTAGACTTGCTTGAACCTTTTCTTTTGCATTTCCTCTTTTTGATTTAGCTTTCGATGTTTCTGGGGATGTTTTCTTTCTTTTTTTTTGTCCATCTTTTTTCTTGTTCTGTTTTGGGTTGATTTCATGCCTTGTAATTCGTTTCACTGTAAACAGTGTTCTATTCCTGTACTTCATCATCATTCAGAGCTAGATTTGCCTGATTTCTCCAAGTTTTCTGGGTTTTTTCTCTTCTTTTGCTATTGATGCTTTGATTTATTTGTTTTCTCACCTCCACTTCTTTCTGGATTTCTATTTCCATTTTGCACACTTTTTCAGATGTCAATTTCTCATTCTTGCTTCCCTTTGACCCTCTTTGTTCTGTTTATTCACATCTTTAAGAGAGGGAGAGTCTATTTTCTTCTGAATGTTCTTTTCCTCTTTTTCCACACTAGTACTTGAGTCCATGTCACTTTTTTGTATTCAATTATTTCTCCCACGAATGTTGCATCTGAGTCTTGGTTTGTCTCATTATACTTTCCACTGTGTAAACCTGCTTATTTATCTTGTTTGAATTTTCATTAGTTTTATTATTTGCTTCTAAGTACTTGTCATTCTGCTCTGCAGATTTATTGTTTTCTTTGCTAGTTAATTTTGGGCCATCTACTTTTAATCCTATAGATATGCCCATTGCATTTTCATGGATGGCTTGCCTAATAATTTGAGTTAAATCAATTTTACAGGTTTGATTTTTTTTATTGTATGGCAATATCAATGAGGAGTTGTTTGAATCTTCTGTCCTTCTTGTGCAATTTTATAATCTGTTCTTTTTAGCATTGCACAGGTCACATATTCTTGCTTTATAATCTTTGATCAGTTGAATCCTCTGTAAACAATAAAAGCACTGGGGTTGTACCCCCTGAAAGGACAGGACGATTGGTGATCTATGAAGTGAAATGATGGTTGGAATATTTATTTGTCAGGTTGATTCCAGCTTTCAAGGTAAAGAGGAACAAGTCTGTGTTGGAGAGCACTGCCTCCCCCATCCTACATTCCAAAAGGTAGAAGTTGGAGGTTATTCCGAATTTTTCCAAAATATTTTGTGTTTTTTTCTTGAAAAATTGATTAGACACTTCTTTACTCTCCCTGATAGCACCACAGATCAGTTGGTGTTAATAGAGCAGAGGAATTTATCTCTAATTGTCCTAATGCTATTTTTAAAATTGTTTTTCTCTCCCGATTTGAATTCTACTACTAGATAGCGGTCATTTGGGTGACTAAGGACTTTGTGTATTCCCTGTCTTAGGTTCTTTTCTTTGATCAAGGTGTAGAACTGGTCTATCGGAAATTTAAATAATGAGCACCTATTATTTGTAATAGCAAAAATTAATGTCTTATCATTGGAGGAGTTCATAAAGGATTTATATAGCAAGTCTGATACTGTTAAATTGTTATTTAATTCCTGGCATTTTTCAATGTAATTCATTATGTTGATATGCTGGTTTTTTGATGACTTTTGTGAATAATCATATATCTCATCTATACTATTGTCCATTAGGTTAATCAAAGAGTCTTGAATTCCTTCTAGTTAGTTATTTCCTAACTTTTTTTGATCATTATTATTTACAATGTTTACATATGTTGGCATTTTTTTAGAAATGGTTTATTTGTTAGTTCCTTCATATATGTAAGATTGGTTAGTGGTATTTTTATCCATGTTTGTATCTCTAGAAATAACATTTATTGTGAGTTATCTATGCTTTCTTCATTTCCTAAACTTTTACTGAGGTCATTGCTATTATTCATAATTTTTTTAAATTTTGGTTTATTTTTAGAATTTGGATTGTTTGTTTGTCTCTCCCTGGGTGTAGAGCTGGTCAGTAATATTTTTTTCCATGTATATATCTAGAATTAGCTTTTTTGTGTGTGTGTTATCAATGGTTTTTCTATTTTCTGAAATTTTAGTGGTGGAAACGATTTTATCAGCCTCGAGCGGTTTAAAAATCTCTGCAGAAATTTTGCAATCTAAATTCTGTTTAATTTTGATTACATTATCATTGAAAACTTTTTTTGGATTAACTTTTTTTATTATTGAGAGGTGAAATTGGGCTATATTCATCATTTAAAATGGTTTTCTTAATCTTTGCAAAATTTTCTGATTCATTTCTTTGAGGGTTATCATTATTGCTAGTGGGCAAATTGGATATGATATTGTAATTAGAGTTATTCTTGAAAACTGCAGATTCAGTTTCTTCTTCACTTCTCATCAATTAAAAAGTAAGTAAGATACTTGTCTTAACTCTGATACTCAAATTTCTCCTTCCACTCCCCTCCCTCTTTATAAACTTTGATAATTTTCTGGAGTTTAAATGAAGTGAACTTTCTGTCACAATGGCTACCTAGTGATCTTTTGTTTTTATTATTTTTGTATAAATTTTTAGATAAATATTAATTCAACATATACATTTAATAGACCCAATAGCATATTTTATTTCAAATGACTCTTTTTCTAACACCAATAATTTAAATGCTTCCTTTTATGTAGAGGTTTATAATGTAAATGACCTATAGTGGACAACCAACATATTTAAAAAGTGCTGCAAACTCTTCCAGCTATGAGAAAAAATTATAAATGCATTTGGTGAAAGTTCAACTATAATCTGGTGTTGCATTTTTTTTCATCTTAGTCCACATTCTTATTTATGAGAACCTTGAATTATTAAAATTACATGAAATATATACTATGAGAAAGTTTTGAAATTCTAAAAAGACCAGGCAAAACAAAAATGAAGAAAGTAACATATTTCTATTTTGTTCAGTCTCCCCTACCCCCCCCCCTATCCACTAGTAGTTATTTTTATTGTTAATTAGCCAAGAATAGTCAATTTATAAGTTTGTTTTCAACTTTCTTTGTCAGTGATAGTCAAAATCCTAATAACGTCCTTCAAAAATGAGTAAGTCGTTTATAAAGCACACATCGGCGGAGACTCATTTTAGAAATTATTGTAACCTCTCTCTAGGGCACTTAAAACTGAAGTCAATAAAAATATATGCTCATTTAAGTAGAAAAATTTTCTTTGTCTTTGACATAGAGGTTTTTTTTCTTCAAAAGACTGCAAAAACCTAGTTTCATTTAATTCTTAATATTTTCTTTGACGCCTGTTTTAATTGTGTTAATATATATATAGTGAAAAGAAATCAATATATTATTTTTTATTTTTATCATTATTTATTGACATTATTTTATATTTAAAAGACCTATATAATTAATAAGAGAGAATGTCTTTTTTTTTTTTCTTTTAGCAATACTAGTTATTTTAAAACGGCCTAGTAAATATATATTCTTGAATATTATTTCGTCCAATTAATATAAAATGTATTTATTATATTGGGAATAAAAATTAAAGAAGTTATTTTAAATATTTTATATATTAAAAGTTATAAAAAGAAATAGAATAATGCCATTTATTTATATTATCAAATAATTATTAAGTACTAAAATATTTTTTTAAGAAGAATCATTTTATGTTTACTTGGCTTCTATATTTTCTCTACATATTATAAATAATTATTTTTATTTTTTTTTGCATGGGAGTTTGTAAGAAATACAAATGATAAAACTGGCTTGAGAAAAATGGCTTCTATATTTTCTCTACATATTATAAATAATTATTTTTTTTTGTATGGGAGTTTATAAGAAATACAAATGATAAAACTGGCTACGATCTGTAGATTTTCAGTTTCAGATTTTGACAGTCTCAGCATGCACCTAACCATACAAGGCCAAATAAAATATATGAATAGATTTATTGCACATATCTTCAAACAGAGCAGCAATAGTAACGAGAGAAAATTTAATATAATTTGCTATATCAAAAATCATAAAATGAGAGTAGGCCTTACATGGAATAAATGCCTAGACGATTTTTATAAGAACACATATTTTAAAAAAATATGTAGAGTAGATCTCAATAAAATTTGAGCAAGAAAAAGTCTAATAAGAATCCTATACAAATAAATATAAAAATAATATTATTAAGCTAGTACTTTCTAAATTTGATAATTTATTCAACCTTATCGTTCTACTAAAGGAGGAAGGTCTATCCAAGTTCAATCCAATTTCTATGATCTTTAGTCTTTTCCACATTATTCCAGTATATTTTCCTTATTTCTTCCATCCATTTCACTTGTGATTTCTTTCTAAGTCTTTTACAATCTTTTGAATTTAATGTTTCAACTGCCCATCTATTATCATCTCTTCTAGCAATAGATCCATTACAACTTTACTTTGGTTTATTAATTCTTTTAATGTATGTCAGTGATATCTAGTTGTTTTCTCACCCATATATTTTATTTTTGATCTCTTCCTGGTACTTTTGGCATACATCTCTCCATTCTTTATTGAGTGGTTTGAAGTTTGTATTGCTCTTCTGTTAAGTATCAAAGTCTCAGTTCTGTAACAAAGGACTGGTAAAACATTTCTTAAAAACCTTTTGTGACACCTAGGCACATTTCCTTTTAATATTATGTTCTTTCTATTAAAAGCACTCCATCCAAATTTATTTCTTTGAGTAATTTTATGCATTATGTTTCCACTTGTAGTAATAATCCAACCCAAATATTTGTAGTTGTTAACTTTTTTTAATTCATCATCAAATTTTCTTTTCTTTTGAGAAAATTCATTGAACATTATTTTAGTCTTTTTAGCATTTATTTTTAATCATACTTTCTAACTTTTATCTCATAACTCTTGCAATACTTCCTAAACTATGAAGCATTATTTTCAAAAATAATTATACCATTTGCAAAATATGATTATGAGCATTTATAATAATTATTATAATGTGCAAAAATGTGAATGAACTCTGTCATTTGCTAAGCAATGAATATTATAATAAATTATTTGCTTAATTTAACATTTATTGCAATTGTGAAAATAAAAATTTCAGTATTGTATATCATGCTGATTTAATTACAGTGTTCAACAAAACCATAGTTTATAATGTGGTGAAAACCAGCAGTGCTATCAAGTGCAAGTATATTTCAAAAATTTATGAAAAGTTTGAATTAATAAAAAAAAAAGATTGTCATTTTTATTTATAAGTTGTAAATAAGCATTTATTTTTATAGCACTATGTTTTATAAATTGTAATACATTAAAGATCAGCCTTTTCAAGCTATTGTGCATGCGCTTTTTACGAGTGTTAATAATAAATGAATACTTTCATTCCCAACACAAGATATAGTATTTATGAAAGAATAAAATGAATCCACTTATTCTTTCTAACCCAAATGCTTATATATGGGCAAATCTTTCATTTCCAGTACTTAAGATTTGCCCATATATAAGCATTTGGGTTGGAAAGAATAAGTTGATTCATTTTATTCTTTTATAAATACTATATCTTGTGTTGGGAATGAAAGTATTCATTTATTATTAACACTCGTAAAAAGCACATGCACAATAGCTTGAAAAGGCTGATCTTTAATGTATTACAATTTATAAGTTGTGTAAAGTAAACAATATCTGACTGCCATCTACAGTATAAAAAGCAGAGAAAAAAAAGAACATTGCTGTGGATAAGTTAATTGAAATGGCAGATAATGTAATCAAAAGATTAGAGAAGTATACATTAAGCATTGATTAAGAATTAGTGAATTGTATTAAATGCAAGAAAACTTGCACCAGATGAAAACAAACCACAACAATTTATCTGTAGAATTAACTTATCATTCTTCCAAATGGTTAGACAAGGATTCTGATACTTGAATTTTATCTAAAAATCACTGGTAATCTACAGATGATAATCAAAGTTATAAAAAAACTTCAAAATTATATTAAGATGTGCTTAGTATCAATAACGATCGTGATAATTACAAAGTATTATCCTTGGATACTTTGTATCATCCTGTGCAGAATGTCTTGCATATTTAATTGAATATTAAGCAAGGTGAAACATAGCAAATGCTAAAACAAGAGTTACTAATGCTCTGCAGAAATACATAAACCTCTTATTGTCGACTGAACATTTCCTGTTAAATTGCTTAAAAATAAGCATTTAAGAACATATTCCCTCTAACAACAGCTAGTGGATGCTGGTAGCCAAATAGATTACAATTAGTGTATCAAAAATGATTATGATCAACTATCTCCAGAAAAATCTTATATCATTGAAGAAACTTTAAAAAGATGAAAAGTATTTAATGTTTAACAAAAAACCTATTGTCATGTTATAACCTTCTAAAGTTAAGTAGATGTCTGACAAACAATCATAAATGTCTGACAATAAAGATCCAGTGAATTATAAACATTCCTAATTATTGAATGATGGGAATTCTTAACAGAAATAAAGTTATTAAGTTACTGACACCTTTAAAGAAGACAAACACTGAGCATATTAGCAAAATTTTGAATATTCAACAATCAAAAATTGACTCAAACTATGGTGAAGTATTTGGTCATTAGCAATAGCCAGATTAACACTATTTTAGATAAATTAATATTAAAATGAGATGAATAGCACATGGTCATCTGTTCAATATAATATTTGTCAGAATATAGTAGATAATATGCTGTTATTTCAGAGGTTAAATATAAATCAATGTGAGAAAGGCCAACAATGGTTGTTGAATGTTTATAATGTTTTCTTTGCGAAGCAGACAAGTAAAAAGCTCCAGGGTAATGAAACTAAAGGAAAAGAATGGTGAGACCTTTCCCAAAATATTTGCACTTCAAAGATCAAAAAATAGCCTATGGAAATATTATAGATTTCCTTGACTTTATTTTTTATAAAATATTAACATAAGAATGTGCTTTATATAACTTTGTAGATGCATACAACCATGTAGAATTGATTGACAATATTTATACTAATATTTCTGGGTGAATATTTCCATATTATTACATTACTATGCTAAATTTTTGTACTAAGTAAATATTCTGTTAATATGGCTTCTTAATACATTACAAAAATATACTATGAACTCAGTCCCATTGTTTATTTATTTGTTTGATGATATCTCGTCATTTAAAAGGTAACATAATCTAACACTGATTAATCTGAGATTTTTACTCTTTAATTAATAATAGTTATTAACCAATATTATGTTAATAAGTAAAGTAATTGCTTAAAAATCTATCATAAAATTGCTTGTGTATTGAAAAACAAATCGAGGTTTCATCACGCTGAGACTCTAACATCAATTTATATGATGTAATTCTCACTATTATTAATGCTGGATTGACCTTTGCTACAGATTAATCTCAATATTTTTGTAAATGTTCGTGCGTGCATATTTGTATATAATTGTTATCCTTATTATTAGAGAACATTCAATTGACTTTTAAAATGCTTACAAATAGATATATCAGTTAATTATATAACCCGAATCAAATAGTGTTAAAATTCTATATAAATTAGGATATTTTATTTATTGATTGATTGATTTTAATCAAGAGACAGATAGAAGTAAAATAGAGGTAAATCCTAGGTTTTGTTTAAGAACGAAGATTGTTATTTATCATAGATATCTTAATCCCATTTATGTCAGTTTAAGCCTTAAAGCACTGACGTCTTTTAACCAAGATTCTGGGGGGAATGTCAAATTCCTTCAAATTTAATGTTTTTAAACGATTTAAAATAAAATTGATTTTGTCATTTTGACAGGATGTAAATAAAATAATTTTTTTGTCTAATCTTGTTTACTGCTCGATTCTTGATTTGTAACTTGATAAGAATCAAATGTGTATTCTATTTCTTTAAATTATTAAACAAACAAACAAACAAACAAAAAAAGCTAATACAATACAGTTCCTGGACTATTTGTAAAATTTACTCAAAATATATTTAACTTTATTTCAAAATAATTTGGTAAAAAATAAATAGCTAGTAATTATAAAATTAATAAAGGTCAAGATGACTTACACAAAATTTTAGATGTCTGTTTTTTATTAGCAAAGCACTTATTATTGTCAAAACTCTTCCTATCATTCTATTGGTTCTCCAAAAGTTTTATTGGACATCGTAGAATTCTATAAAGCACCATTGTTTTTATAAAGATTTACTTTTTCTCATTAATTAGTTAATTATTATGTTCGCATATCACAAATCATATACAATCATTTTGTCATTACTGTTACTATTTTGATCTCATTGAAGTAATCTGTTTAACAAAAAAAGATCATGAACTTACCATGATAAAATCCTAAGACTATTTGGAAGATAAACCATGTTAAGGATTTGAAAGTTAGCAATACAACTGTCTCCATTATTTCAAAAAGTAGTTGGTAAACAGTAAAAAAAAAACATATAAAATTGCAGTAAAATAATAAAACAATAGATTATTAGATCATCCAGATTCTCTTTCTTGGTAAAACTATGGGAATGTTATATGATAGGTCATAACTGGTTCAGCCATGTGGATACATAATAATGGAATTAAATACCATTCATAATTCAGATAAACTCTAATATAATAATCACAGATATATTATAATAAATTTAGAAAGTGAACTGAAGAATATCAGAAAAATGACTAATACTGATATTGAACCTAAGAGTTGCTTATATAGGCTGTCTATTAATTAACTCAAAGTATGGCAGATAAAAATAATTTTTTCCAACCTGACCAATTTCAGAAATTTCTGAGTAGAACATGCTACAATTACTAAAAATATGATACATATAACAAATTCATCCATTTTGAATTATAACATGGTAATTTATTTTTAACAGTAGATATCTTCATAAGCTTAAAAATTTTCTAACCAATTTATTTATGAATCACTAAATTTGATTCATGGCAAAATAATTCTAACAAAATTCATTTACACATTATTTTTCAATCTGTTAAATGATCTTAGGTCTAGATTCCACATTGATCATGCTAGTTTTTTGGCATAAAAAACAATTTCTGATAGTATTTATGAATTTCTTGAAATGGTTAAGGTGATTACCATATTATCATTCTGTAGTATTTCCAAGAATGTTGTGTCATACTAAGGAACATCATTTATAGCAGCTAGATTCAAAATTTCTGTTCAATTATATTGAACATATTTTTATATCATTTTTATGGTTTAAAAGCAATGGAGGAATTTGAAAATTACAATAAAAACAAGAAATTGAAAAAACTACTGATCTAGAATTATGTGAGCTCAGCTCACAACATTAAACTCTGATATGGGTAAATTAACTGAACTTATTATGACGAAATCTGGCTATCTTCATACCAAATCAAAAAAAAAGAGATCATCATCTTAGATCAACCTTTATATTGCTGATATTAAATAGGCATTAATACCTATGTTTTCAATAGATTAGTAGGATTAAATGAATGTATACTATCATCACAGACAAAAAAAGATGAAGAATGAGTTATTATTCACAGACAAGAAAGGCCAAGAATAAGTTAGCCAAACAATGAATTTGTTTTATATCATAAACATGTTAATTATCAAAGATATAATAAAAGAAGTGTAGCAACCATTTCAGATTTTAACAGAGAAGCCAGTCCAAAAGACAAATGGTCCTCTTCTCATTAAAGAAACCAACTATAGGCAGCAAAATAAACTGGGAAATACATATCATGATTTGTTGATTATTATTTGCAGCTGGAATGTTTTATTAAAAAGGGGAGAAGTGCAGAAATTTAGTATTAAATTATCTTTAAACAATCACAGAATTTGAATTAAAAATATTGATAACTAGAAGTACATATACTTTTTTTTTAAAAACAAATCATCTGTCAGCTAAAAATAAGCGTAATAAAATACATTTGTTATTGTGATCTGTATCTGGATCACTATCAATCATGATTAGTCATTTTCTTTATAGATAATTATTTCCCATGGATTGACTTGCTGAATTGATTACAACATGTTAATTAAAAGTATCACGAATGGGTTATATGATCTTAAACAAGCAACCTAAGCATTATTGCATTCTGTTCTATTTGTAATTAAAATAGAATAATTGATTACCAGTTATTGGTCAATCAACAGCATAACTTGTTTATGTCTTAATAATTAAAAATAACTAAAACTAAAGTGAAATTTTCCTTGCATTACTCCCATTGAATGAAGATTTATAATTTCAATTATATTGCCTACTCTGATATAACATTGCATTTTATTGGAATTTAACCTAGACAAATTCTAGAAATATTATAATTTGGTTTTTCACTATCCATTATGTATCTATTTTATACTGCAAATGTTATACCAACAAATTCACATTGGCAATAATCAAAATAATATAATTTCAGACTTTGCTACATAATTAGGCTAACATATATATATATATATATACTTTAAATTTGCTTAGATTTTTTACAACTATCAATTAAAACAACTTTAACATCACAGTATTACTATTTCATATGCTTACATAAGATGTTAATACAGCATCAAATTCTCCATACAGTAGTGCTACTCAGTGCAAGCTTTAGTAAACAATGGGTGCAAGAGGATTTTTGTATAAAATTTATATCTAGTACCTATTCATCCAATATCTCCAGACTAATTTCTAGCTTGTAGCTTTCATCTATGAGAAGCATTGGATCAGAGAGCAGTGCATCTATAACTTAGGATCTAATGCAACACTCCAACAGTCATGTTTTCCTATTTAGTTAAGTTATCCTGTCCCTAGATGAAAATATTTTCAATCCAAACTCATCCATTTATATGGTCATATGGATCAGAAACCAGTTCACTATCTATACATTTTTGGGTCTTTGGCTTTCTAAAAGTCACAGTCTCCTTTATCCTATAAGCAAGATTGTTATAAAACACTACAACATCACATGACCACCATTTTATATGCTTACCTAAACTATTAAGACAATAGCAAATGCTCCATATAGTAGTGTCATCCAGTACAAATCTCAGTAATCAGTGGATGTAAAAATGTTTGTGTGTAAAATCTCTATCTAGTGCTTACTCATTCAATATGCCAAGACTAGTTTCTAGCCTGCAACTTTCTTCAGTGAGGAGCCTTGGGTCTGAGAGCAATGCACTTAGACCTTAGGATCTAAGCAACTCGCCAGAAGCCACATTTTATGTATTTAGTTAACTATAAAGCTATGATCCCAAGATGAAAACAATAACATTTTCAATCTAAGCTCACTCACTTGTAAAGTCATATAGATTTGGTTTAGTACTATATGACTATACAAGTAAATAAGCTTGGATTGAAAACATTATTGCATTTCATCTTGAGATCATAGCTGTATAGTTAACTAAATAGATAAAAGGTGGCTGGAGAGTTGCATTAGATTCTAATGACTAAATATAGTGAACTCAGATCCAAGGCTACTCAGTGATGAAACCACAAGCTAGTGACTAGCCTGGGAATATTGGATGAGTGGCCACTAGATAGGAATTTTATGCACAAAACCCTTTTCAATCATTAACTACTAAAGTTTGCACTGGGAGATGTGACTACTGTGTGGAAGAGTTTGCTACTATGTGCTATGAATGATGTAACAGGTTCATGATTATGTAGACAATGTATAAATGCAATAAAAGAAGTGAAAAATGGTTTCTAAGAGTAGAAAGGGTAAAGAGAAAGTCAGGAAAAGTGAAGCAAAATGTAAATGAGAAAGATAGAATAGAGTATGTTTTTAGTGGAATGACAAGAGATATGGATTAAAAATAAGTAGTGCAAAAGAGATGGTTAGCCAAAGAATAAGTAAGAGGAAAAGGTAAATGATGTAAAAGCAAAATTAAAATCATTAAAGATGACGTGTGAGCAGATAAAGAAATTATTGAATAGAAATGATAAGAAAAAAGTAGATAAAGGAGTCTAAAGATAGAAGATATTGCCAAGGATGAAGTAGGGAAAGTAAAATGAGACAGTATTGATGGATATTTGGAAATTAGAGAATGTGGACATATGTAATTGCAAGAGAAAATAGAAACACATATATAAGAATATGTTTTCCTGGAGCTAGAATTAGGGATGTTACAGATGAATAAATAAACAAGGGAGTAGAGATGTGTATGTTATGGTAGGGACAAATAATTTGTCATAACCATTGGAGAGAGTAATGGATGAGTATATAGAATTGATTAGTAATTTGAGTAAGATCAAAGAAAGAGTAGAAATAGTTGAGATATTACCAAGATTTGACAATAGGTATATGTTAGATAGTGTATGTTCTATAAATGAGAGATTAAAAAAATAGTTGAGAGAAATGATATCATGTTTGTGGATGTGTGGAATTTTTTTATTAGTAAGAGGGAGTTATATAGTAAAGATGGATTATATTTAGTAAAACAAGAGTAAAGTTTTAGGGAGTTTGAATTATAAAAAATATAGTTTGGGAAACTATAAAGGGGTTAGGGATTTAAATCACAGTGTTATCAGAAAAAAGAAGAATAGATGGGATATAAGAAATAAGCAAAGGATAGCTGATTTAGATATAAATCTAGATGTGGAGAGGGAATGGTTCTGTAAAATTAATGGTAATCAAGTTACTTAAAAATATAATGGAGAACAAAGAGTCAAAAGAATTTATAAAAGAGTAATTAGAAAAGAAGAAATTGTTAAAATATGGATATTTCAATATGCAAGGTGATAGAAGACCAGAAAAGTGGGTTTGAATTAAACAAAGCAGTTAAAAATGAGCATGAGGTACTAGCAGTAGTGGAAACACATCTAAAAGGAGAAGAATAACCTATAATGGAAAACTTGGTATGGCAAGGTATAAATAAAAAAGAAAAAGGAATGGTGATATAGGTGTTATTTCAAAAAAATATTAAAATACTGTTATCAAGAGCACTTGTGGTTTGAGATAAGTTTAAGAAGACAAGAATAGATGGTGGTTGTAATGTATATAACCACTGGAGATAGTCAAACTATAATGGAGTGAAAAGTAGCATATATGAATGCCTAGTTAACAATATACAGAGTTTGAAAAAAAGAGGGAAGAAAATAATGGTTACAGGGGATATGAATGGACATATTGAAGAAATTGATGATGTCGATAACAAGAATGGACAACTTTTGAAGAATATTTGCCAGAGAGTGGGATAATACACATGATCTAGAAATAATATATTTTACACAATAGATTATGTATTAGTATAGGCAGAGGCAATGAATAAAGCAGGGAAAATTAAAATATTTGATAATGAAGAGAGATTATGTAATAGTAACCATAATTTCTTTATAATAAAAATAGTTAGTAATATGATGGTAAATAGTAATAAAATTAGAAAGAATAGTGAAAGGTGTGGATGGAGAATGAATGATAAGAATAAGTTAGAAGAATATAAAATTAAAGTTGAAGAAATCATGGATGAGTTGGTTGAGGATGAATATAAAGACTGGTGTGGTGAAGTAGAAAAAGTGGCAAATAGAGTTTTAGGTGAGAATATTCAGAAGAATAAAAGTAATAGAAGAGTGAGAATTAGTAAAAGTGTAAAGGAGAGGGGAAAAGCATGCAGAGAATATAGGTGTGCTATTAAGAACAAAGAAAGTGAAGAAGATGCTAATATTAAATGGGAAAAGTATTTTAAAAAAGAAGTTGGCTAAAATAGATTTTTATCAGGAGAGAATGAAATTAAATAGTAAATTGTTGGGGAATATTAACAAAAGTGGAAGAGATGGGAGTAAAAGTTTTGAAAATACATTAGAAGAATGAATGTAGGGGAGAATGATGAGAGAATTGAGTGTACTTCTAGAGCAGAATTAGAGACAATCTTAAATAAGTATGTAATGGATATAGAAAAGATGTTACATGTAAAGGACAGAATGATAACAAACATAAAAGCATATTGTAATGGAAATATTAGATTTACAGAAAATGAATTGAATGAGGCAGAGAAGGAATAGAAGAGTGAAAAGGCAAGAGGTTTAGATGGATGGGCAGCAGAGGTGGTAATGAATTTAGAAAATAAAGCATCATGTTTTAATAAGATGGCACAGAAGAGAAATTTTCCAGCTAGTTGGAGTAATAAAAAAGTAAGGCTATTATTTAAAGGAAATGGTAAGGATCATAGAAAGTTAAGCAATTATAGTCCAATAAGCAATAATGTCAGTGTTATATAAAGTTTTCGTATATGTGGTGGCTAGAAGAGTTGCAAAATGGATGGAAGAAAATAATATAGTGGTAGAAATGCAAGGAGATTTTCAATCGGATAGGCATATAGGAGATCATTTATTTATAGTTACACAACCTATATAGATGAGTAGAAATACAGGTAGACAGTTATATATGGTTTTAGAAATCTAGAGAAGGCATATAATAGAGTAAATAGAGATAGATTATGGATAAGTTTTGTAAATTTGGGAATAGATGGAGCTTTAGTGGATTTTATTAAGAGATTGTGTGAAAATAATTACTACATATATATATCAATTAGGAAATATAGAATCAGTTAAAATTAAAAATGGGGTAGAACTTAGGCAAGGATGCCCTATGTCACCTATTTTGTTTTTGTTGTATTTGAGAGAAATGGAGAGAGTAATAGAAAGAGTAGGAAGAGGATAGAGATATCATTAATAGATTGCAAGTGAGTATATACATTGTCAGTTCTTTTATTTGCAGATGATGTATTATTGTGACAGAAAGTAGGAAAGATATGGAAATTATGCCGAAGATACTCAAAAGGGTGGGTAAAGAGACTGTGAGTAAATTAGTGAAGAAAAATGAAAAGTAATGATGATTAATACAGAAGAAAAAAAGAGATAATTTTTATTGGGGGATATAAAATGTGGTGAATAAGTATAACTATTTGGGAATTGTCTTAAGTAATCAGAGAATCTGCTTGGATAAATGGAAGAAAAAAATGAAACAATGAAAAGGATTGATAAAAAAATTAACAGTGTTTTCATATAATAAATATGATGTGGTCAGAAATCTGTGGAAGGGACTGGCAGTAGCAGGATTACTGTATGGTAATGTGGTATTATGTGTTAGTAAAGAAATGTTAGATTACTTAGAAAAAGTACAAAGAGAAGTAGAAAGACATGCATTAAATGCAGAGGTGTGAACAGCGAAGGAGACAATTCAAGGGGAAATAGGATGGTCAAGTTTTTATATGAAGAGATGCAAAAAGCAAAATGAAAATGTTCAGTAGATTGCAATTTATGGAAAATAAGAGACTAGCCAAAATAGTATTTGATTGAGTTATGAGTAGAGGACAGGCAACAAGATGAGTGAGAAAGGTAGTACAGTATGCAGAAGATTTGGATAAAAAAATTGTCAGTATTCTTATACAAAAGGTGAGATGATTGTGTTATGATAATTGTTAAGTGTTATAGTGGCAAGGAATGGGATAGAAGAATAGATGCATTAACAAAAAATAGGGACTTGGAGAGATGGAGAACTAGTATAAAGAGTAAAAAGAGTTTAAATATATATAGAATGAAACAGAACATTGGGTGTGAGTTATTTTATGATAATAGTAAGAAAATATATACATAAATGGAAAAATGTGGGTGATTTAGTCTGCAAGTTGAATAAGGATGGCATAGAAAATATTAAGCATTTGTTAATAGAATGTAAGTGCATGCAAGCACAAAGGGTACAAATAATGAAGTTATGGAAGAATAAATATAAGTAAAGTGATTATAAAAAGGTGGGTCCTTGGTTTTTATGCTGGGTTTGGAAAAATATAAGGGGGATATAGATATAAAGGCAATGGAGTTGACAAAAACTATATTGTGGAAATTGGGTAGAGAAGAGTAGGGGAAAAACTTAGGATGGGGAGTGGAAAGGGAAGTTAAGGTGGCTAACAGGTTTCTCTGAGCATGGGGGCTGAAGCGATAAAGGAGAAGCCACAATGCATTGCATCACAATACTATAAATTAGAAAGTTATTTCTTTTTATAGCATTTTAACTCAATTGAAAACAGAAAGCATAAAAATAAATGTCACAAATACATAACCATTTATAAGAGTTGATATATAGAAATTTGACCAATGGCATGAGAGATTCATTATAACTAAGTTCTATAAAAGCTGAAATATTAAAGACTCTAAGGTAAAAGTATATGAAAAAGAGATAGAAATGTTATATCAGACATTAATACATAGACTTTGGTGAACAAACACTTTATAAAGCAGAAGAAAACACTCACATATAGACAGACTATTGGTTATTCACTCTCACATTTCATATATGATAGTCCATTTCCACCATCTGTCTGATTTCAATCATAATCTAGCAAATTAAAAATTACCATTCATAACTTTATTTGCTCATTTTAATTGTCATTTCTTATTATTCTGCATAATAATATTTATTTTATGTTTTTGTTTGAAGTTTATTACTAATTTAAAATTTTGACTGGAGTGATATATATTTTTTAAAATAATGCTTTATAAAATGCATTTGATTCAAGTGCATGAATAAGTTTAACAAAAAAAAAATGTATTTTTTATTATTTCAGACTCTTGCAATGAACAAACAATAAACAGATCTCCATGAATAGTTTCTAGCCTTTTTTTTTTCTATTTAGAACATGTTCATTTTGAGGTATATTCACCCAATGATCTTTTTGATAATTGCTTGCTAATACCATATAACACTATAATACCAATAAAAAAAACAACAAAAATTTATTTAAATTCTTCCATAACCATGGTTTCATCTATTAACAAATAGACCTCCACAAGTGAAATTCAACTAAACATACAACATATATATAAACAAAATAGTCTTTCCATCATTCACTTCAACAAACAATTTCCTTTCACATCAAAGAATGTCTTCATAAGATTGATGGCTTCAGATTCAAAATATTTTATCATGAAAGTTTCTTTTACTTTTCTTTTCAATTTACTTTTTCCATAGAAGATAACCTCTGCATTGTCATAAAAAATATAAATGACTTTAGGCTATAGCTATAATAGTCCATTAATTAAAGTTCATTCATTTAAAATAAATAGTCCAGACTGTGATCAGAATAAATTTAAAAGTATCTTTACCTAGGTTTTCATTTGTTTTATTTTGCAACAAGTTGACCTTTTGTTCCTCCACCAATAGCTTCATAACTTTTCTTCCAGGTTTATGTCGAATAATGAGAGAGAAAGAGGGTATGTTGCAGCTTCTACTTTACAATCTTGGCATTAATTCCAGGTACCAATCCAGTCAGGATAATTAGTTGAGGGCTTGGGGCATGAAGCCCTTCTGGACACATCTATCGCTTATGCAGCCTCTCCATTAATATTGACTGCAACAGTAATGATTGGCTTTTGACTGCATTTACAGTTTCTGAATATTCTGCATTCTTTAGAAAGAACCCAAACTCCAGATTAATAACAATGCAAACTGTATATCACAAACCTGACTGAATAACAATAGAGTGACTTTATATGCTTTTTTCTCTCCTATTGTTTTATTTCATTGGCTTTGGAATGCAATTAAGTTTGCAAGATTTCTGGATGATAAGATAATAGATGTATCTGAGCAAAGGATTAAGATATCCAGAAATGTAAAATTAATTAAAATACAGAGTTCAAGTTATTAGTTTTAATTTTGATTTTAACTTGAATTCTGTATTTTAATTAATTTTACATTTCTGGTTATCTTAATCCTTTGCTCAGATACATCTATTATCTTATCATCCAGAAATCTTGCAAACTTAATTGCATTCCAAAGCCAATGAAATATTTTCACAAAAGTTTCTTTTATAACAAATTTTATTTTACATTTTTATTTTTAGCCATTTTATTTAACTATTTTAAAAAGGAGACAATGAATTTTAAACTTTTATATTTTAGATTTTGCCTAAGATTTATTTTGAACATTTTATTTCCTTAACTTATTTTTGCTTTATAAAACAAGGAGTTTTCTTTAAAAAAAAAAAAAAAGTTTTTTTAACGCTTTCCCTACCCTCTTGCTAAGAACGGTTTTATTCTAAAAGAAAATATGACGCAGTACTTTTATTTGTACAAGTTTGCATTTTAAAATCTACCTTTGTTTTTATTAATAACCAAATCATTTAATTTTAAATGAAAAATATGTAACATGACTATACATATGTAGCTTTACCATATATATATATATTTTTGGTGGTACAGTATAAACACAATATGATTGCAAATAACTCATAATGGTGACTTAAGAGTCCTGGTGACAAAAATTAGAATCAAACATGAATAAATTGATAGCAGTATACTAGATTCATTCCTTTCATTAGGATCATTTTTAATGTTAGTCCTGATTTTTAATTTAATATTATTTTTCATTATTTTAATTATCTATGTATAATGAAATGTTACTATGGTTAATTTTAAAAATTAATTTTATAATATCAAGTTTCATGATATTTTATTTACATTTTTTTTAATGTTTTGTAGAACATAGGTAAAAATATAAATACATAAATGCAAATTTGGCATGGCACTTTTCTGTTTATTCACTTAAAGAAAGTAGATTTCTGGGAGTACTAAACAAAAGGGCCCAGTATGTCAAATAAGCTTGAGAACAAATACTGCACTATAGAATAAGAAAAAATATTATTGGTGGTGAAAAATATGATACAATTAAAATCAAAATTAGTATTAAACAAAGATTTGAATTAGTTTCAATTTTTGTTTTTATGAAGGTGATCTCTGAAATACTTCATAGATTTTTTAATAATGATGATTAAAATGCATTATAGTTTTATGTTGTTGGAATTAATAATCTAAAATAAATAAAATAAAAAAATCAAGATATTCATTTTCTTGGCCTTTAGATTTACAGCATACTTAAATGATATATATATATATTGTAATAGAATAAAAATGAGGGTGTACCCCTTTTTAATGCCCCACAGATTTGGGAGTCATTTGTAACAGAATACTGCTATAGCCCCACTGGTATGGGCAGCATTTATAACACATTGAAAGGTGCAATGGGAAATAATAACTCTAATATAACTTGAATAAAAATATAGCTCAGTCATTGTCACTCTATATAACCAAATGAAAATGAGTCCTGATGTTGGACATCATTTGCAAATGAATAAAATATAAATTAAAGAAAAATAATTCTAATTTTATCATGCCTAGTATCATTCATAATAGAATGAATATAATAAACTAAACTAATGCTAATCAATAAATAATCATTCAACCTTTAAAATAATCCTTTATCTAATCACATATCTGACACTATACTAAAACAAAACAGAGTTGATAATCTTTATTATTACATTATGAATTCAGACATCATTTAGAATAAATAGAGAACAAACAAAATTATCATTTCACATATCCTAAATATAATCCTTTCTTAAGATAGATTAAAGTTAAGTGATTAAATCAAATATCATTGTTCTAAAACAACAATATATGCTTAACATATATTTCACTTATAATCAAATGAAAATAATGATATATCATTCAACAACTGAATTCTAATATACCTAATGAATCAAACATTGCTTGTAATAATATAAATTTATACTAAAATGTAACAATGTTCATATCTAAATAAAATAATTAATGAATGAATGAAATAACAGATTTAGGGATGTCCTATAAGTTACAATATTTATAATATCTAAATAAATATACGACCCAATAATTAATTTTAAATCCTAGTTTAATAAAATGATAAATAATACTAACTCAGTGGTGTTATACTCATATATTAATTTTTATTACTAATTATGCTATTTATAACAAGATAAAAGACTTAATGATGATGTAACATCATACATAAGCCTCTAAAATAATCTTGAATCTATAATATCTAATCATACCAGTATATAAAAGAAACAGTATATTTCTATTGGATACTTACTTAAATGCAATTAATTAATCATATCAATTTATTTTAAATTTCCTGTAACTAAATTATTATAATAATCAAAACATGTAAAAAAAATATTAGCATTTATTATTAAAATTTAATAGTTATTTGGATTTACAATCCACATCATCTAAATTTAAATGTAGTTAAAGCAAATCATTTGGACTCATAACAGATTAAAATATGCTACTATCAGCTTTATAATTAAATAAGATTAGCATCTTATTGACCAACAACAAATTTAATACACCATACCCTTTCAATCAATAGTAATTTAGATAAAACACACAAATATTTGATTGTGATTATTATATAAAGTTTAAATCTAGTTAAATAATAACTATAGAATTCAATAAAAATAATATAACCATACTCACTTACCAATCCTGTGATTTGATTTCTGGAGTTATTTTAAATAAATTTTACAATATAGTCAGTTTATCTTCTCTCACTTGAATGTTATTAATCAATTAATTTGTTTGCACAATTAGACAATAATTAGACAAGTTATTTGATTTAAGTCAAATTAAAATTTATTAACAAATGAATATAAATTATATAATATATATATATGATGAACAGATCATAAATAATTGATATGTACATCTATGATGATATGTACATCTATGTTCTAATTGCATGTACAATAAATCATCAATTAACATTAATTTCATATTTAAATATGTGATTGCTTATCAATATCCAATTATAGAATACCAAATATGAAATTTATATGTCTATGTATCACAAATATGTTGTGGAACTCTCATACTTTGCAAGATAAAAGAGAGTTTAATATAATCATCTTTTATAATTAATTTTATATATATACACACAAAGATGAATATAGTTATTTGTTAATATGAATTTAAGAGAACAAAATAAAGGGAACACTTATTGTGATAAAAGCTTTTTTGAACTTTTAATATAAGTGATATACTTAAAGTTAATTTAAAATGAATAAAAAAAGAATATATTTTAAATATTAAAATAATAATTACTATGCCACAAGATAGAAGTTTAAACTTAAGAAAACATAACTCTCGTATATTTTGGTTTTTAAATAAGTTTACTAATTAACTTAAAATTATATATTATTCATTAATAAATACCTTGTATTTTTAAATGAAGAGAAACAAATGAAATATTTATCAATAATAATGACAAATGTAAACAAATGACCTGAATGAGAGTCTTTAAATACTGTATTTCCAGAATAGCATCACAGTTTTGATGTCTATTTTAAACTACAAACCAATAATATATTCTTGAAAACTTTTACATCCAAAGTACATTTGATCAATTGTGATGTTTTATGAATATATCCAAATTATTTTTCAAATAATAATTATTTGGTTTATATGATGTTACACACATAAGTACTAGTTTATATTAATGATGATATGAATAGATGCTAGCTTTATCTAGGATGATGTGATGAGAAATTAAACTGATTCATATCTTAGAAAAAATTGATCAATCGATCTAATAAAATTACCAGACAGGTAGATATGACTCTTGTACACCCTCTGACATTTGTATTCCATTTTTAAAATATAGGTAACATCCATTTTAAAGGATAAAATAGTATGATGGCTTATAACATAATGAAGCAATTTCAATGGTTTTTTTTTTCTTTTACAATAAATTGTCATTTTCCCATAAAATTTTCTAGATATTCTGCCTCATTTGTGAGCAGATAATATTGCTTCTTACTTGTCCATTTTGTTCAATCAACTATATACTTTAAAGGAAATAAAAATAAAATTGTATAAAGAAATTTATAAGTGCTTTCGTGTAAAGCCAAAACAAGAGAGAGAATGAATTCAAACTATTCAGTTCTATATATAAGGTTTCCATAAATAAAAATATCTTATTACACAATAATGACAAATAAAAAATCATATCATAATTATTACATATAATAAATATTTACATTTTTAAAATACTAACACTTTTTTATTTTAACAAAAATTAAACAATCTACATTACATTTTCAATATATTAGACTGGAAATATATTTTTATACATATTTCCTTAATATAATATCATAAAAATAAAAAGAACAAATGTATTTGAAATACTAAACATTTATTTGTATTGCTTATAATTTACTATTGTACATCCAGTAATAAAAAAGAAATATATAATGAATAAAATCAATGTACAATTTTACAATATAATTAATAATAAATAATTTTATATTAATATTATCATTGTCATAGAAACACAGCTCAATGTTTCATAAGTTAACGTATTCACCATACAAAAATAGAATAAGAAAGAAAGATAAAAAAAAAAATTTTGGCTGACATCTTGCTACATACTGAAACTCATCACAAATTTCAGTAGGTACAATATCTCCCTCGTAATGAAGAAAAAAAACTTTATATATATATAAACAAACAATAGTAATTTACTATTATTTTTAAATTTATATAACAAATCAACTTCACCTAAATATAGAAAAAACAGCTATTCTTTTCTTCTTCCTCATCTTCATATATCATTTATTAATTCATTTCTAAGGAACTCTAAATACATTATTAGTATGCTCACCTATTTATTTCTTTTATTCTTATCTCTTCAATATTTTTCCATTATATTATTATAGGTCTTCAATAAATAACATGTTAAAATATCATGACTAAGAAAATTGGCTTATTCAAGGTCTATTAACAATGTACCATAAAGTACAACTATATCTTTATATTCTTTTCATTCCTCGCAAAATTTGTCAATTACAGTCACCAAAGTCTTATCCTAAATCTGAAATTGATCCTTTATCTATTTATCTCTTTCAATAACTTCTTTAATAATATGAATTTAAATTTATTATAGTTAAATAACATAATACTTAATATTTCTTGTTTAGAAATTAACTAATTCATAAACACTGTTCATAAAATAAAATATCTAACATTCCTGTTAAAATTATTTAAAACCAAATACCACTAGCTAATATTTAATATATATATATATATATATATATATATATATATATATATATATATATATATATATATATATATATATATATATATATATATATATATATATAATATATATATATCAACTATTATATTTGCATTACTAAGCAAACCCATATGTATTTCAAACTTCTAAGTGGCTTCACAATATTCTCATCTTTATAATTATGTAATACTTCACAAGTAATGCAAAAGGTCAAGAACATAAGTACTTAAGAGATTATTTCTTTTTTTTTATCACATTCCATAATAATACATTATCATCTTATAAATATCACTTGTTTAAAAAAATGTATCTCATTCTCATTAAATATCAAATAGAAATCTCACATCTTATGATCTTAAACATATATAATTATATTATTATCAACTAATATGGGTCTAACTTCCAATACTAAAACAACATGAGAAATAGTAATCTAATTTCATTAAATAAATCACATTTATTCAGGTGGTGCTATTGGCTTTAAACTCTGGGCATTGAAGGTACCAACTTTAGAATCACTTTTCTATATGAGATAAACTAATTAAATGCAAATTAACCTCGACAATGTGCTGGAGATCTAAATAGTAGATGTATTAAGTTTAAAGTCACTTTCAGTACTAAAGTAAACTGACTAAATGTTAATTAAACTGATATTGCAACTACATTGTGAGCCAAGTTGTACACTACATAGTTGCTAATCAGGGGCTCTTGGGCTTGAATAGCTTTCTGTGGATGTCAGGAAAATTCTACTGAACATCCAATTTTAACTTAAATTTATAATTATCATTTCACTGGGAATTTTTTTCTAACAGCTACTCTGCAGTGAGTCCAGGATATCTTTCAATTGGTGCTTCATCATCAATCTACATGGAATTTTGAGCACAATCACACATCTGCAGTTCAGTTGACTCTTTCAAAGAAAAGGCCTAATCATACAGATATGTTCAATCCACAATTAGTACACATACTAAAGCCTTACATCCTATACTTCTAACTTACCAAACCACCTACTCATTACCACTCATTAAGTTCTCCTTGACAAGTTTTAAAGAACAGGCACTGTATATTCTTTTTTCTATTCATAACATAAGTTCATTAATTCATTAATTATGTCCAGGGTCTTTGATGAGATAAAACCATCAAATTTATAGTAGTATTAAACTGGAATTAAGCTTTTCCTCTCTCCCTATAATTTTCAATCACTTTCAATATTTCTGAATAAAATAACAGAGAAATCTCACTATTCACATTATCATCTACTACATAGTTATCATTACTATAAGTTTTCTCATGAAATGAAATCTTAATCAGTCTCTTGGATTTTCCTTTTTTTTCCATTATTATGGCCATGACTCTTTCAACAATTCTTTTACATCTTTCCTTTGCTCTATATATTATATATATATATATATATATATATATATATATATATATATATATATATATATATATATATATATATATATACTTGTGCTTCATGCTTATAATCTATAGTATCATTAAATTTGTCCTTCAAACTTTTAACTTCTTTAGAACTAATTTTATTTTTCAACCACACTTCATTTATAATTTTGTGACTATCTTTTTAGCATTTATCTTTTACATTGTTGCAATTGCTCACCATTTGAAAGTTTTATATCGAAACGTTTCTGCTCATTTATCTGTTTTATTTCTATTAAATCATCAGAACAATTTATTTTTATCTTTTCAATCGTTATTGTTTCTAAAAGTACCTATTTTGACAGTCTATAATTTTCTATTTTTGCTTCTTTAAATTCCTTATTTTGATTCCGCATTTCTCCTATAAACTTTTTATTTTCTCTACTTTGAACTTCAAACCAATTATCTATATCTTCTCTTACTTTTCTATTTTCTCTACTTATATCTTCTCTTAATTCTTTACCTTGATTACCAATCCTTTCCATCAATTTTCTGAACATTTCTTGGATACCACCTTCAGGTCCTGCCCATATTTCTGCACTATTGGTTTCCATATTTGATTATTTTTAACAGCAAAAATTATATCTTCTCTTTAACCAAAATAAATTGTAAAATACCTTAAATTTATTTATTATTTCATATAACACATTCGCCCATTTAATCTTTCAACCATCGATAAACTTTGTAAAAGAACAACAATAATAACGAAATTCTCTTTTTTTAATAAAACTTTTTAAATATATCAGTTTATCTATAAAACCTTATTAATGTATACAATATATATATATATGAAAAACAAAAACAAGTTTTAATCACGTTAACTTGCTGTCGCTTGTATTTATGATCAATAGATGGCGTTTTACCAAAAACACTGACCAAGCATACGTTTGTTTACATAAACGACACTGATAATAGCAAATTAGCTTGAAATCAGCTGATCTGAGGGTGGGCAAAATGAAAGAGATTGTTAATTCTGACTCTTTTGTCGTTTATGTAAACAAACATACACTTGGTCGGTGTTTTTGGTAAAATGCCATCTATTGATCATATATATATATATAATGTGTTTAGTATTGAAACGCTGCAACTACAAAAATTTGATTTTGTAATTTAAGTCAAAAAACCTAATTTTTTATTATCTTTGATGAAAGAAAAAAAATCATCATGTTTGATGTGAATAAATAACAATTTAAAAATGTGGATAGCTTTAAATATCTTAGTACACCTTATTTAGAAAGGCTTGATATGCAAGGGCCTGTTTTGTATGTGCTTGCTGCTACATTTAACAAGTTATAAGATGGACTATTTTATCATAATGCTAAAAACTACCTCAATTAAATTATATATATATGAAAAACAAAAACAAGTTTTAAATCATGTAACTTGCTATCACTTGCATTTATGATCAATAGATGGAGATTACCAAAACCTCTGAACAAGCGTATTTTTGTTTACATAAATGTCAAAAGAGTCAGAATTCACTATCTCTTTCGTTGGCTCCACCTTCAGATCAGCTGATTTTAAGCTAATTTGCTATCATCAGTGAAGGATAGGGAGAGAAATTAGATTTAAACACTAACTCCAAAACATTTATGCAACAAGTTCCTATCAGTTTGCAAGCATGAATTTTTCAGACACGTAATGTCTTCAAACCCAGCCTAACAAGCCAGATTCATGCTTGCAAACTGATAGGAACTTGTTGCATAAACACTTTGGAGTTAGTGTTTAGATCTAGTTTCTAGTCCTATCCTTCACTGACGATAGCAAATTAGCTTGAAATCAGCTAATCTGAAGGTGGAGCCAAAGAAAAAGATAGTGAATTCTGACTCTTTTGATGTTTGTGTAAACAAAAATACGCTTGTTCGGAGGTTTTGGTAAAGCTCCATCTATTGATCATATATATATATATAATGTTTCTATTAAGTTATTTCATGGAAAACAGTAAGACATAGTTTTATATTGATGCAATATAAAAGCATAGGAAATATTTTCTTTAAAAAAACACTGTAAAATTCTAATAGTCTAATAGTAAGATCTTAAGATTAATCAGTATTTACTTCAACTTGATGGTTGTGATGATCCTTAACCTATAATTATCTTGATACTCTTTACAATATTTGGTATATGGAGCAGATGACAATTAACACACTTTCTAAAACAGTATTTTACAATGAATTTAAAGAATATGTTTATGAGAAAGAAGATTAAATACACTCTTTAAAAAATGCAACTTTGATTATCTAAAGTGATAATCTATGAATGAAAATAGAATGCAATAGAGAGCTACATGTAGATAAAATATCAAAGTATTATAAAGAAAAAAAAAATTGCAGAAGGATTTAAAAGACAATACAAGATGTCAAAACAACAAGGACTAAGAGATGTGGTTGTGACATATGTAATCATATCTGTGACTCTCAGATTCTTTTTTTTAAAATTTTGTGTTGTAATAGATGTTGCCATCTTTGATGAAGTATTGTACTGAATACAAAAATATTTTTATCTTTTTAGCTTGTGTTCAGAGTAAAGAAAAACACATACATTTTGTAATAAAACTTGTAATAATTCAAATAACAGAAGAAACCAAATTCATCAATATTATAATAAACAGAGAAATTAGTTTTACCTATTGGCATAATAAGATATTATAAATCAGATATATTTTTTATATTAATAGCATAAATTCTGTGTAGGGTGACATTTTGCATCTCTTTATTGGTTATCCTTATGTAAATTTATTATAAGTGAATAACATATAACTAGAAATTCCTTATTTACATTTATTATTATTATGTGGAATATCATTTTAAAACCTTTCATCATTATCCTAAGAAATATTAAAGCTTTTTATGTGAACAAAATAGAGTTTTCACACAATTTATAAGATGTTAATAATTTGCTTTTTCAAAATGATCCACCTAAGATTAGTAATATTTAAATAAGATAATCTGAAGACAATAAGAAAACCTTTAACTTTAATTTTGACAGGATGTTTTATTTGAATAAGTGAATTATCATCTTAGAAGATCATAATTTAATTAATATGAAAGTCGTTTGGATTATAAGTTAAAAATAATCTTAAAAATATGCACATAATAATTGAACAAATAAATGTTCCAAATCACATTAGGAAAATGTAATTATTTTGATTGTTTCCATTTCAAAATTCCTGTCATATTTTCTTCCAGTTATTAGAAAAAATAAAATAGTTTCTTTAGCTATAGAATAATTTCTTAGATGTCCATTATCCATTGCTATATTGGTGTATTCACAAATTCAATTTTTTTTTATATTGTAGCACAGAAAACAAAAACAATAGTTTGCTTTTTCTAATGCTTAGGATAGTTTGGTTTTATATACATGGAATGTTCAGAAGTATCTTAATCATTATGTGCAATTGTTTGTTATGTTTCGATTTTGTGTGTATGTGTTTTTTTTTTTTAGCTATAATTCTTTAAAATGTCTACTGGGCTCTTTCAACAACAGGATTGTTTCCCTATCTTTAGCGAATTCATTCATCATTCTTGATTTTTAAATATTAAATAATTCAATGGGTATAAACGTAAGTATCAACAATTTGATTTCTTTTACATTCGTCAGGTGGTTACATTATTTTGTAATTTTATAAAATTGATAATAACTTTGTTAGATAAAAAATATATTTTCATTTTTGCGTTTCGTGATATTAATATGACTTTAATGTTTCGCTTCTTTTTAATCCATTCCCTATATATTTTAATATTCTGATATTAAATAATATTTCATTTTTATTTTTCAATGTACAAATTATCAGTTAATATATATATTCAAAAACGATCTTTTCTTAATTAATGTGTTTTTTATGACATAGTAAAGAGATATAGAATATATATATATGTACGAATACAATGTTTTATTTTGTCTTGACTGGTAAATAAAGCCTATGTGCTGATCACAGTCTTTTTTTCGTAACTTAAAATATGCATAATTGTCTGTAATACAAAAATTTTTTATTTTAAAAATCCATGACAGTAAAATATATGTATTTATATACAAAGTTACAATTATTCATTCTTTCTCAATATTTATAAAAATGGATTAAATATAATAAGTTTTTTTTGGGGAAGAAAA